>JAMQGS010000001.1:40020000-40445000 GCA_028455905.1 Neoseiulus californicus
AACTTGGCTCCATAGAACATGCGCCACCGAAACAAGTGCTAAGCGTTTCTTCTTCAGCGAGGATCGATTCTCCATCGATCATGAAAGAATCCTTTCCCACCCACGCAGTCCAGCGTCGGATGCTCTGCATTGGAAATCGATTGAACCTGGGCTTTCTTGATGCATTTTTTCAAGGAGAATGTTCCGCTCGACCGACGCAAGTCGCACCGAGTGAATCGACACGAGAACAAAGCAGGAGAACCAGGAGAAACGTGGCATCCGTTGAAAGAATATTCAAAACCTGCATGTCAGCATGAGCTGCAGTTCCAAGGTCGCTGCGCTACTGCTCGAAAAGTGACGAGAGGTCAATACAATATCAACTTGCGAGAGTTATCCACAACTCACCATGGTGTTCCACTTCGGATCCGGGATCCGATGACGGACGAGGAGCTAGGAGCTGGGTATAGACTGTACAAAAGGAGAATAGGATCGATCACTTAGAGATTGACTCGAATAGTTTCTCCTCGGTCGGTTCTGCTCGGTCGATTGACGAAGACTCGGCGATCGAATTTCGTGATGATGAATTCCAAGTAGCCTCTCAGCTAGGGGCCCCACGCAAAGATAAAAGAAACGAAAACGAGGGCAAGAAAACAGTGAGCGTGAGTTCTCACTCTCGAGCAGAGCGAAGTTTCGAAGCTAGTCCTCAGAATAAGGGAGTGCTAGGCGACTTCTCCCCTCCTTCTTCTTTTCTGACTCTTGATTTCTCGATGAGCGTTCTTTCCCCGAGGGAAATTATCAGGACCGACTCTTCTGTGGACGGAAAAGGCAGTGAGCGAACAAAGCAAGCGAGAGGCAAACTCCTCTCCGCACTTTGCCGGCTTACTCGACGGACGTCGTTTCGGTTCTCGCGGGGAGACACTAAATAACCACCACGACGACCAGCGGGGTTTATCTTACGTAGGAGCGCGAGAATGTCGAGAGCTGTTCCGAGTCGTGCCAACCCAAACGAAAGTATGAATGACTGACTATTAAATGCAACGCTTTGCGAGGTGCCTGCATCCGTGCGCAAGGCTCCCGAAAGCTCTCGCACCCATTACCAAAATCTCGTTTGGGTACGTCTGGCTGTAAGTCATGCAGCCGTGCAGACAAGCAGCAGTCGGCAGATGAATAAATTGCTCCGCGCCAGCACTTGTCTCAAGCTTATTCTTCCAACCATTCTTCCAGCCGTTTACTGCTCCTGTTGTTTGTTGTGCAATGAATACGTGAAAGTAGAGCATGAATTCTCCACAACGTCGATGACATTCTGCCGGTTGTTTTCAGTTTTCGGCGCAACTGGGCACCTGCATCAAAGTAACGAATAGTTTTTTGTCCACTAAGCGCTCATGCGGCCTAGGAGCCGGTGCGTAAGAACGAGCGGGTTGGCACGGAACACCACGGTGGGCTAGTAAGGGATGATATATACCGACCTTCATTCCATCATGGAGCCGCATCGCGGACTTACACTTCTGGTATGTGTGACGCGATGATAGTTTCTTACTCTGGCTAGAGTTAAGTCGCTCGTGGAGCTAAGCGTCAACATCTGAACCGTGTTCCTCCCTTCTCGAGTCAGCCGAAAGAAAGAATTTGCGGAGAACAATTCCGCGATCTCGTCCGGTCTCCATAGTAGGGTAACGGAGATCTCGCCGAGGCCAAGGGTTGCGACTCGTTCGCTTCCTGTGTCGAGGGTTCGCGAGGAAGACTCCCAATGGTTTTGGTCCAGTGGACGCATAACATCGCTCCCGCTACTCTCAGCTCATAAAAAACTCGCACTTACACATCCCCTTCTAATCAGATCAAGCGGAAAGAGAACGCATCAGCTCCTCTCAACATCCACCAGTGAGCCAACACGTAGAATAATTGGAGGTCTCTTATCTCCCAAATTGAATTAAGGAAGCCTGAGAAAAAGCAAGATATTCAGTTGCTCTTCCGTGGTGGTTTGTATTCTGTTCCAGGAGTGGCAGTATCCTAATTGGGGCCTCTGGTCGCGAGATCGTTGAGCACCGATTATCTATACAATGAGAGACACATTCTCCGTGGAGGTCCCATTCCGTCCCACTAGGAGTGAGAAATTGAGAGTCCGCACGACTCGTAAGGAGGCTTCCGTGAGGCCATTCTTATGTTTGCTGATGTGCTCTTTGTGATACAGCTGCAACACCATCTAATAGAGAAACCTGGGCCTGTCACCAACAGAGACGACATGCAGCCCTTTGTCCGAGAACGTCCGAGAGATACCCGATCGGGGAACGGAACTGGGCCTTCTCATTGGTGATTCGAACGAATAGACCCAACGTGCTCGAGCGCAGAGGGAAGGCACGGATGACAGAGCAGAGAACGATGCACTTGTTTCCGTTTCCTTATCCGCCTCGTCCGATGATTTATCCTACGATTCCAATCCTACGACGTTGGAATCCGGTCCCACCGCTGTCAGATAGAATCAACATTAGCTCCCTGCATCGGAACATCTCAGGCTTCCCGCCCGAACTCAGGCGGTATGTTCCCAATCGAGATCAAGGGCTCAGCTTGGCCATCGGACCGAAGCGATAATCCATGGCGATCATCTTCAAGATAAGTATTTCCAAACTTTTCTTCCCATCAGAGCGCCCTAATCAACGGCATTCCGGAGTGACGGGTGAAGCTCGGGCCAGATCGCAGGACTTGCTTCGAGGAGCTCTGCTTGGTAGATTCGATTCGAAAGTTCTCTGACACGTCACCGCTGCCCGAAACTCACGGCAAACTGTTCACACCCTTCTTCGATGTCTCTTCCCCCGACTCACGGGCCGTTCGCTCAACTCAAGGACGTCACTCACGGGCAGAACCTCCGTGCTTTGTGCTCCACCTCAGGACATCATCAGGTCGATGCGATGACAAATGCCGCACCGGCGAGTTCCGCGCGGTGCGCTGCAAGTGCCACACGATCAGATAGAGTTTTTGTCTCGCTTCTGATCGTTCGTTCTCCCGCAACAGGAGGAACGACATGCACGATATGAATCGATTACATTACAAGTCGATCTGTCGTTGAGCTCGAGTTTCATATCTTGGTTTTCACGCTCCCCGCCTCATGAGATCGAGCGAATTGTCATCTTTCGGTGTCGAATTCGTGGTCTTTGTCCTCTGATCAAAGTGCTCCTCGATAGGGGTCGGCCGAATCACATTGAAATCGTACCTCATTTCATTCCTGCACTGATCAATGTACCACCGCTTGAACGACGGAGCGATTTGTATCGGTTTCTCGTCGTTGACCATTTGGTACGGGTACTCACTCCGCCCAGGAGTCCTCGTTGGGTCTTTTGGTGAATGAAACCCATACAAAGTGGCGGCGGCTCGGCGTGGAGGCGGTGGTGACGGCGGCGGCAGCATTGGGGACCTGTGCCGAGCAAGCAAGCAAGCGAGCAAGTAACCAACCTGCCCTCCGACCGGTACCGAACAAGAGGGAACACGTACCTGACGAGCGGCACATCATCGTCTTCGTTGTGATAAGCGGTGGACACGCGAGATTTGGGAGGAGATCACAAACTCTTGTGGCGAAGGTCGTTCTTGAGCTCACCATCTCGGGTATGGTTGCTGCTTTTTTCATTAATAAAAACTTAGTGCCCACGTTTTTTTTTGAAGAGTTCGGCTCATAGGAGGATAGATTATCCCATCTGTTAACATCCTTCCATCCGCCTGGGGATGATCAGCTCTCGATCATATCGGTGCAGCATTCTAAGCCCTATTCCGGGTGAGTAAGAGAACTCTGCGAGTCTCTATCTTCGGACAGGGATCGACGACATCGGGAAGTTCTGATCGTTCCGGATCGCCTTTTTGATCCCTCAGATGCCTCACTGACCTTTATCAATCAGCTCCAGATCGGAACGGCGATCTATGTCGGCAACGAAATTAGTTTGTCTGGATGAGGGAACGGATTGAGAGTATGCCTTGAGAGTATGCTATGCGGCGAAGTCAGCACACCGTTTTCCGAATCAGACAATGATTCCCGCCGGGGCACCGTTTCCCAGTGTCCACGATACGCTACCGGGGTACGAGTGCGATTTTCGACGCACCGTCTGACTGCGCTTCCCTGTCGAGCATCGATTCCTCAACAGTATGGCGTCCATCCAGTGGCGTAGCCAGTGCCTTCGGGGCCCGGGGCGGAAACTCGGTATGGGGCCTCTAATTCCTCTTTACCTGGAGTGCCGCGTGTACCGAGCCGTGTTTTCTGATAATAAGAGGCTCCAAATATCCGCATGTATCATAGGAAATGCATCTCCTGATTTCCCGTGGCTTATCAGCAGGAAGTCATCATGAGGAAGTCCCAGAGCATACATCTTTCATCACTTACGCTGAGTTTCTGAGTCTCTCTTGATCAGAAGAAGGGAATCGTTTTATGCGGCACTTTTGGGGTACCTCAAATTGTTGGGGCCCCGAGGCTCAAGGAGGCCCCGAGGACGCCCCCCGCTCAGCCTCGGGGCCCGGGACGAGCTGTTCCCCCCTCGCTGCGCTGCTGCGTCCATTCATCCATCCTCGAATCTCACTCGATGCACGACTTTTCTCTCCATCGTGTCCAATACATACGAGAACTGAAAACTGAGAATATCTACGCGATTAACAGTCGGCATTGATTGCGCGACTCAACGTATGCATCGCTCGACATCACGCGCAGAGTTTTTGCGATTTCGACCAGCCGTGCCTGAGTGCCGCTCAAGAGGACCTCGGGAACTCCGAAGAATGCCGTCCGCTGGAAGCTTCTCCGATCAAGAGTGACAATCAAAACCGCCCTCTACAATCAAAACTAAACTGAGTTTTCGTATGACGTAACTCCGAGGGGAACTAAACCTAACCCAAATCGTCTATGATCTAGATCCTAGAGGTAGGTACATGAATATTGCGATAGCCAGCGAATCCGAATCTGCGATTGAAAACGACCTCATAGGAATCAATGGAATTCAGAGCTTGGATGAACTTGTTTTGAGCAGCTCCGCCATTGCTGAGCGTCAGATAGCCGGCACATATAAGAAACAATATGAGCGAGGAAAGACGTGAATGCCGCGGCTCAAAGAAAGAGCATCTCATGCGAGCAGTTCACAGCTGTTGGCCTTCTTGTTCTTCGATGAACATCCCTGAAACGCTGAACTGAGGTGCCAAGGTGAACGGCGTTGTTGCTAAGCAAAGCGATCGTCCAATATATGTGGCCAGCACAGTTTGTTACTTCGTGGAGCTCACGCAGCCGATTTTCTACTGTTCACTCTTTCCCTGGAATCTATTCGATAATTATGGGAATTCCACGAATCGTTCCATTCAAGCCACTGGTGCTGAGCACGGATTTTCAGTGTGTATAGTGATCTTTCGAGTCGATGTTGCCAGTCATAAAATATCTGAAATTCAGTCGTTCAGAAGTTGCGGTGCTTGTATTCTGTGAATGGGGAACGTCTGAGTCACTTGTCGTTGACAGGAGTTTCAGTGTCGACCAACGGTTCCAGAACTGTCAGGTCGACAGTTGCCGTTGCCAATACGGACTTGGCATCATTCTCGCTTGTATCTGGCATCGGCTCTGCGGGATGGTTTCTACGTGCAGACAATTCGAGGCGTCGAATGAACTGTTATGTGCAATTGTTCACAATCAATTTGTGCCTCGGGGAACGGAATCTGAAACCTTCCGAATATTGAGCGATCCAATAGGGCTGGAAATGTTTCTGAATTCAGAATACAGGATTTGGATCGGTGAATCCGCTCACCGTGAAACGTTGAGAGAAGCTTGAACCGCCCAACTGTGGTCGTCAGCCGACATTCCAAACATACGCGTTGTGTAACGTGATGTATGCAAAGTCAAAACCGGGTCTCCACGAAGACCTCTTGATCTTCGTTTCACGACTGACCTTTGAATGACCTCAAGGAGTGCCGATTTTCAGCCATCGAGGATTTCTCGGGGAAGAATTCCTCGAAACGAGGTAAATCAAAGCAATCGATCCAGTGAAACATGCGCGGCCACAGATTCTGGAACAAAAGACGTCGCTTGACAGAATAAGACCTATCAACACTTATTCCAAACGCCGAGAACTTACAGACGATAGATATCAATGCATGGAATATCATTTGCGGCTGCTTTGCTCAGGCAACTTGCGGGCGAATTCTCAACGAGGCACGTTTTCTGCGTCGCAGGGTGCTCCATGCTTTTTTCTAGCTGGTTTGATAGCCACAGGGGCTTCGAAACTGTCGCGATTCCGGCCATCGTGCCGCTCGCTGACTCACAAATGAAACGACGGAGCGAGTGCTCCTGATATGTTTGAAGAGCACCGCCGCACACACTTCAGAAATTCTCGGTTACCTATAAACCTATATTTCAAGTTCTTGTTTGGCGTTACTGGCGAGCCGCCTTCGGCTCCGAGTCGAAACTCGGAAAAGTGGCGCATTTCTTCGACAGAAGATCCTGTCAGTTATTTTTTTTTGTCTTCATTGCGGTGACATCTCCCGAAAACGATGCGGAGACGGAGACGAAGCGACAGTCGCAGCTCCGGCGACGCCGCCCGGGGTCAGAGCGAGGAGAGGAAATGATTTTGTGAAGCTTCATCGGAATTTCGACAGAAAAAACAGCACGAAGTTGACACGGATTCATGAAAGTTTAAGAAGACCCGAAAGCGAACCGTTCAGAAGTGATGACGAGGGTGATCGAAACTGAGAGAGCTCAACGTTTCGTTCGTATCGCGCAGCGATCTCTTTGATTAGTGTGAGTGTTTGGTCATCGCGGCATTCTTCTAGGAGGACAGGGTTACCCCATCAACCCCACAAGACTTGGGAATGCTCTTCCAGTGATGAATCTGTTCGGGATTCGAATCATCGGGCATCTCGGCATAAATCCTTTACACGAATCGAACGCATCCGACGGCGTCAGCTGCATTATTTTCATACAAGTTTCAAGATTGGGAAACTGGTTCCTCCAGATCAGCGGATTTGAGCCCTTCCGTGGTGACGGAATTGCACGTTCTTGATGACTGGATAGAAAAAGACCACTGGATTCCATCAAGAAATGCGGAGCCGGACGTTCTTCGGTCGTCTTGCTTTCTCGGCTGAATGACTGTCTGACCGACCGACCGACCAGCGTGCCAACTAGCCAGTTTGCCGCCTTGCCGACTGGTGTTCGCGTCCATCCCACACAGTCAAGTGAGTGGCATCCTGTAAGCAGACGGACGGACCGGCCAACGGAATGACTGACCGACCAGGCGAGCAACCAGTAGGCCCACTGACCAAGCAAGCGGGTGGGCTAGCGAGCGAGCGAGCGAGCGGGCCGACCGGCCGGTCACTCAGTCAGTCAGTCGGCCAGCAAGCATCGGAGTATCGACCAAAGAGCAGAAACGCCGGCCAGGCATGGGAGACAGTGACCGCTTCTTCCGATGAAGGAAACCGTCCGTCGACGCCGAAGAAGATGACGATAAACAAGCCGATAGTATGCGCTCCCTGCCTTTCTCGCTCGCTTGCTCCCAGCGCGGCGCGGTACGGATGAACCGCTGCAACAGCTCCCGGTCGAAAATTGGTCGCTGCAAAAATTTCCGAAACCGTTGAGGCAATTTTTTTCTCTACTCTATCTTGGGATTCCTCTTCAGCTACCTGTGACCATACTGGTCAATCAGGCCGTCAGATCGCCGGTCGTTGTTCTGACTGGCGACGCTACGCTGTGCACTCTTCGGGTCGAGTGAGAGGTGGTCTCGAGATCGCAAGTGATTGAATCTCTGTCCAGGGTGATGAGCTCTCAGTCAACTCGTCTCTCGGCTTCGTCTTCGGAAACGATGCCAGCCCGTTACTTCAGACATGGCTTGTTGGAAACACCATTTGCTCGTTTGAAACGCTAGGATCGCTTCATTCCCGAAAGAGGACTCGTCCCTGGGAACTCGCTCTTCAGGAGGATCAATCGCTTGCAATTCTGTGACGGGACGAGAATTGAGGAGCAGACATCGATCGAGACGAGCCCCTCCGTCTCTTCCTCGGCAATCTGAATTGGAAGTGTTTCAACGACGCTTGAACCACATCCTGAACGTGATTGAACGGATTTCTCCACGATGGAAAAATGTGGTGACTGCAGCTACCAGCTAGTGCTATGGCGGCATCGTTTCATGAAAAATAGAAAAAAAGAGACGAAACTGGCTCAACAACCGCTGACTGGCTGGCGGGCTGACTGTCTGGCGAGCAGACAGGCAGGATGTCTGATTGGTGATTCTGCTTCGAGCCGAAACTGCGCTGCTGCCTTTGCTGGGCTGATGATGCTGCGTACAGGATGAAGCTGCAGCCGAAGATGGAGTCAATGCAGAGAAAGGAGAAAACTCTTCTTTGAGATAATAAAATTCGCACCGCTATGCGGACTTGATCGCTGCCTGCCTGCCCGCCCGCCTACCTGCTTGTCTGGCTCGCTGACTGGATGGATGGCCGGTCGGTCGGTCGGCCACCTCGCTGACGGGGTTGAATGCAGACTTTTTCCTTCCGGACAAGGAAGAGAGTGTGGTCAAACAAACTGCAACGGTGGTTGTAGTAGTAGTAGTAGTAGCAGCGGGCGCCGTGTTGGCATCGACCACCGGCCCACCACGCGGACGGCGAACGGGACGAAGATCGCATGAAGTTTTTCGATGCCCGACGACCACGATTCGGGGAACTCATCTCTCGAGGACCATCGTACGGACGGGACCCGCTTTCCTGGTGGATCTATGTACTCACACGGCGCAGATAGCTCAGATTTCTCAATCAGTTCAATTGGGTCAGCGATTCGGACCGAAAGCAAATTGTTGAGCTTCACTTAGGAAGCTCTAGCATAAGGGATACTCTGGAAGCCGACTCGGAGCGAGATCTCTGACCTCGGTCATGGCTGGGATTTAGGACTTCTATATCAGAAATAATGTCATCAGTGAACGTTTAGACGGTAGTTCTAGTTCATGAAAAGCCATTCAGGAGGGTCAACTTAATGAGCAATGTTAAAATCCATCACGTTCTGACGGGTGCAGCGGAAATTATTCAAAACGGATGTTGAGTGAACGTCGACGGGAAATAATAAATGCGCTCTGAACTGTTCCAAATATTTTATCTTCATGAATTCACCTCTACGTCGAGGCGTCGTAAACGCCCTTCAGTTGGCTACAACTACGCTGTCTCAATTCAGATCCAGAGATTCACTCTTGAATATCCGATTCCGCGCCCAGTGGGATCTGGTTCCGGTATCAGAGGCTTTCGATAGCTGCAATCCGCAAACGGCTTCAATTTATCCCATATGCGTTCAACACTTCACTAGCGGGTGGGAGAGCCAGCGGAAGCTGGGGAGTGAGAATCGCCAGCAACGCCAACGTTAACTTTGCCGTCGATGACGAAGTCCCTTTCTCTATAAACGCAATGCGGAGCGGAAGTTTATTCACAGCCGGCAGCTCGGTCGCATGCATAGGTGGACCACTCACAGAGGACATTATCCATGCGCTTTTACCTATGTCACGTCACACCGAATACCGACTGCTTCTTGGAATGAGTTTTATTTTCCGGCGTCATGGCATCGCGGGGCGCACATGGAGGGTGAAAAATATGTTGGCTTGCGGGAGCCGACGCGTATGTGAGCTCTCTTGGATGTCCCCCTTCGCCTTCCGGAATCAACCTCTTCTGTGGTCATCCAATACAGTCCGAGCAAGAAGATCCCTATTATACACTTAGAAGATCTGGGGGCCGGCGTGATCCGTGCGTTCCCGTGCATCGATACAGAGGGGTTGTTCCTCCGGAGCCAAGAAACACACACTCTCCAAGGATCGTCCTCTTTCATGCCCCTAAATGGGTAAGAGTCGACATGTGACCATCCGATCCCGCTCATTCTGCGGAGAAGAACATTGAATGCCTACGAAACAACGAATTTACGGCAGCACTGTCGTAGATAGTGTTTCATCTGATTTCAGTGGCTGCTGCTGATCATCTTCCTCTCGGCCGATGGCGGGGCCCCCCGATCTATCTCATTGAATACGGCATGTTCTTTCCATGCATAGATGTACCGAAAGAGAGGAGGACCCATGCGGGTTTCTTCAACAGAAGCCGTCGTAGTACCTGCTGACGTTAATGGACGGCCGCGCGGCAGCACTGAGCTCTTCTCTTCACAGCTGTTCCTCCAATAGAAATCTGAGACCGCATTTGGAAACTTCTGAAACTGGGACACATGTAAAAAGGAGCCTATCGAGCCTAGGATCCCTGCAATGCAATCCTGGGAGCCTCGCCTTGACTGGCGACGTGTGACGTCATCTTGGTATCATTTTTGGGGCAACTTAGCTTTCTGCGATGCCGGCTCTCCTCCTCACGAAGCTTGTTGGCGGTTGTTACTGGAGCCTCTTGCAGTCTTCGAAATGAGAGGCCCAACCAAATTCCGCAGAAGGGAGGTTGGCATTCATTACGTTTCTTATTTAGACCGAGGATAACGATTCATAGAAGGTTTCCGAGGCCACAAATATGTGTGTAAGCGAGGTTTTTCCGGAGATCTCACGCAGAATCCCATAATCTAGGATTCTTATGGCAGCTGACCGCAAAAAGTCGACTCTTATCTCTCCTACCACTATGTACACCATAACGGCAATGCGTAGGACTAGAATGAGCGACTCCCTGCTACCGCCGTACCCTCGGACGCAATGGATGCCGATAGGTGCTTTCCTCCCTGGAAACGTAACTCGGAACGAACTTCCTGATTGTTATGTGATGGATTCGCTCAGATATCGATGATTCTCGTTACATTTTCGTGATGATATGCGTGATTCTCTGCTCCCCAGATGGTCTTTATGGGTACTCCTTGAAGAAGTCGTAATGTGAAGAGGTAGTCGGCAGAACCGAGCCACAAAAGATCCCTTCCGATCAAAAACCACGGTGGACAATGGTCGCTGACTTGCAAAACGTTCTTACCAAACAGTCCCTTCGCAGGAATCGGCTGCCGGTTTGTTAGTCACCATGTGTGCTGATAGAAAAGAGACCTTCGGTGAAACACTCACAGATTTTAGCATCTTCTTGATCGAAAGCCGCTCGAGAACGGAGAAGCTGTTTTGCAAAGCCTAGAGCAAGTATAAAGTTATGTAATCTGGGTATAAATTGAGTTCGCGGTCTAGACTGAAAACGCCGGGCTCCGTTAGCGACTGATTTTTTGTTTCGTTGTTGAATAATTTTATTCTCGATTTTTTTTCTCACAGCTGAAGCAACAACAAAAACAACAGCGTTGATATGTCCGACGGCGCCGCTACGTTTCGCCGTCCAGGAGTCTCGTCATTGTAGCACGGTCACTTCGTTGCAAGTTTGAGCAAATTACCAAATCGATGTTACCCTCGTTTTCTTCCCTTCCGACGTCGTCCCCGCGGGTGCTGAATCGTTGCTCTACGATTGCACGCAACACCGCGACTAAATGAGGGTGTCACCGCAACAATTTCGCTAGAAAATGGTTAGTGGCACGTCGCACAGCAATAAACGGCATCAATAGCCGTCAACATAACTTAGCCTCCGAGTGTGCTCGCTGTATGTATGTACAGGTTGGACTAAATCATACACATCGAGACATTTAACTTCATTGTTGATTCTGATACGTTCACAGAAGACTCGATGAGTGGAAGAGAGAAGTCAGAGAAACGAGAACGGTGGTTCCGTTCTTCTTCTTCATCTTTTCTCCTTCGATGACTTCTTCTCTTTTTTCTTCTGTGTTTTCTTTTCAATGGTTCTCGAATCTGCTTCAACAAGTGCATGACCGTACACCTGTCCGTAGCCGTTCTGAGGCCCGTAGCCGTTACCGTTCGCCACTGGGTGACCAGCTGGCGGCGGTGGAGGTGGCGGACCCAGGTCCATCGCCTGCATACCTTCACCGATGTCCTCGACATCGAAGTCAAGAGCAGCGACCGAATTGCTCCGGGAGCGATGCTCTTGTCGAATCGAATGACTGAAGGCACGCTCGTTCAAATGGCCTTTCTTTCTGTAGATGCCTGTATTGAATGGGGAACTTTCCGCCGAACTGGAAGTGTTGTGATGATGATGGTGATGATGATGATGCGCTTGCTGTTGCTGGTGTTGTTGTGCGCTCGATGAGGCACCCGGCTTTTTGTAGGCCCGGCTCGGAGGTCGCGTTCCGTGGGCCGTCGCGGGTCTCGGGACGGTACCGTATTGCATGAAATATTGCTCGTGTGGAAATCCTCCCGGCTGATAAGACGCAACAGGACTAATAGGTCGCATATTCGGAAGATAAACCGGTTCTTCGTAAGGGAACAAGGGCGGTCCGCGACGTCCTCCATACATTGCATGATGCTGAGACGGAGGCGGATACGCAATCATCGGGTAGACCGGGTACATGCCATTCGACTGTGAATCTTTGCTCGCCTTCTTACGGCTTTTGTCTTTCGCTTTGAGCTTCTTTAACGTATGGAGCTCTTTCTTCGATGTCGGAGGGATTCCGCCGCCCATCATGGGTGCAACGCCCGGATGGGGGATCCCGACCCCAGGATGAGGATAACCACCGCCGCCACCTCCACCTCCACCGCTAGCCCGCTCCATTGGAGGCAACATGGGCGGCGGCAAAGGTGGCGGTGGAGGGGCACTAGTAGGTTGGGCCAGCTGACGCGGCCGACGAGAAGCCGTGCTGTGGATGGATCGTAGGGTTCCCGTGTTGAATCCACCTGTTTCGGTTGGGGGCGAGTAGACAACATCTCGGGGTGATGGACCGTTCCACACTTTATAGTTGTTCGAAATATCGTCGGTGTCCGTCTCGTCGTCGAGCAAGATGCTGTCTTCATTCGGTGTGTCTGACGTAGAATTCCTCCAAGATTGATCCGAGCCATGGCCGCTCTTCTCTAAGCCCATTGCACTCTTTGACCTTCGCGGCGCAAGCGATGCGTATGGATTCTCTTCCATCTGTTTCGCGTACGTACAATCGGCGTAAGCATGGAAACAGCATCTAACAAGAGCGTTTGCCGCCTGTTCTTTTTTGCAGATGAAAGCGTGGCATTCGAGCACTTTGATGCCCGTTGTTCTACGCAGTATGCAGGCGAACACAGGCGGCTGCGATGGTCCGGCGTGTCTCGCAAACGGACTGTCAAGAGGGAGAAATTTCTCCACAGCTCGACCTCCTTGCATATTTGGCACGATCACATAACGAACTGCTGCACAGTAGTGAAGTGTTTCGATAGGGAAGAAACGTGTGTGCTGTCGCTGCGATTCATCGACGTTCTCGAGTAGCAGGCCGTTGCTCCACACAGATAGCCACGAATCTATTCCGCGAGCCGAGAGGGGCCCTGCCTCGGGGTATAGATCCTTCAGGGGTTCTTGAATGCCTTGGAGGCCGTCTTTTGTCACGTGTGGTACAGCGGAGCCTAAATAAAGGACGCGGCAGCGGCAGATCGGAGTCGTCGCCATCATGCTGTCCGATGTTCTGTCCAGGGGAGCCTCTGTCGCACAGCCGGTCACTGCGTCAATCAGTCTCTTAGTCGTCCGCGTTGCGTACACTTGAGCTCACTCACTCATTCACTCACAATGTCACTGGAGGACATATACACTAGACATGAGTTCAGAACGGGAGTCTGGCGGCCACCGCCGAAGCTATCCTAGACGAAGTCCGCACAACGCTATTAAACGAGGTCACCACGTCTTCTCCGCCTTATTCTCGCTGGACTACCCCAAGGCGATTGTTTTCCGTCATGATCACTCAGTATCCGTTGGAAGTCGGTAACATTGCTCCAGAGATTGGTCCTGGATTATCTTCACTGTCGGGAGAAACTTCGGAATCCACGTGAGGTGTTCGTCTTCACAGCGGAACAGCACGGCCACGTCTTGTAAATCCAAGCTCGAAGACGGCAGTGAGCAGCGCAACGACGGAGTACAAGTTCACAATCAGATTGACGGTTCCAATCTCACTCGAGTTAGATTTCCATGCATAGAAGCCAGTTTTCACAGCAATTTCAACGTGACCCGGACGACTCACGGTGGCTACGTGTGAGAAGCGGTCGACGAGCTGAACGCCAAACCGGCGACGGTCGCTGTCGAAGACTGAAGACCGGCCGAGAAGACAGCGCATGCGTCGTGTTCCGAGAAGGGGTGGAGCGAATAAGCGGCTCGGTCTTGCGATTCCCCTGTTTCTCTGCAATAATCAAAGTTCTGGCTTCGGTTTCCAGGTTCGCGGAAAGATTGGACAGATCACTGAACGTTGAGTATGAGGAACTCATCAGATCAAGAACTTCTACGACGACCTTCATGAGAAAAGTGGTCCTTCCGAATATGGGACTCATTAGGAACAAAAGGCCTTCTCACTGGAATCTCGGCCAGAAAATGCCCCTTTTTAGCAATACTCAGTCAGTGGGATGCCAACCGCAACCACGGTTGGAATCAGATTCCGTAACCTCAGACTGCTTTCATTCAGAGCGTGGATCCGCTCTACGCTCAGCCAAACATGGGAGAGCCGCAGAAGTTCGACGCAGAAATCGGTCAGTTGGGTTTTCGTTGAGAAGGTAGAAAATTGCTTTCTTCTCTGACAGGGTTCTTTTTCACTCGGAGCTGAGCCTGAGCCTCACATAGAATTGGCAAAAGCTTGGACAGATAATCGAATTATTCTAGCTGTTTTTCGGTCCCCTCGAATTCTTCTGATTCCTGTATATTTCCCGTTATTTACAAGGTGTACTTAAATGAATGTTTCCTGGCTGAACCTCTCAGCCATTTTTATTTAACGTCGCCGGGATCACCGTTTGGTATTGCTTCACTCGACGGACCCCTTAGGAAACGCAAATGCCCCGGGCGGGGATCGAACCCGGGACCTACATGTCTTGAGTCGGGTGTACTTGCGCCGCAACTTCTCTAATGGTAGTCATTGTTGCGCCTTCAAGTGCTCTAGAATGAGGGGAACTCTCGCTTCATGCTGGAGGGCTCGAAACTCGATTGGAGAATCGCTAGACCACAAGGCTCCCGCAGCCAGGAACCTATCGTTGGACAACGTGCTACGCGTACAGACTCTCTACCCTAAACCGCTACCCCGACCTGAGCCCAAGTATTCCTTGAACGATAGTTCCGAGGAAAACTTCAGAGCCAGCAATCGAACGTGTGCTGAACGAGGGTCAGAATCAGAAAAAGTTCTCAATGAGTTTGTACGGTGGGTCACAGGTGATGGCGACAAAATTTACCTTGGCTTTCACTACAACAACACAATAAAGTTTCACTTGGAGCCATTACCTTTTGTGGATTCTGAAAGAGGGAAAACAACACGATTTTTATTGATCGCCGTGGGGGCAGAGCAAGGGTTTACACTTCAACGATTTAGTTGTCAAGAGAACAAATAAAATCCGTGTCTTCGCTCCGTAGGACAAATCGGTAATTCGAGAGATTTTTCCCTTCATTATCGCTCTGGCGTCGTCACGGTCAATCTTCAGCGTTCCGAGCTGAGCTTCTGCGGGAATATTGTACCATTCCGTCAGCTTGAGATATCGGGGTCATCCAGGGCGCCGTTTCCCGGCAGTCGAATGGAGAGAACGTTATGGTCGACATCGAGACGGTTTCGAATCGGCTCACGAAGGGCCGTGGTCGAGACATTGACTTTGAGATGGATCTAATAACAGCTGGAAAAAATGTGGAGTCTTCCCTGTCGTGGTCGCCGATGGCCGGGTCCCCCGGCGTCAACAGTGAGTGCGATATGCGCCGGAGAGCGCCGAATGGAACCGTCGTGGATTCTTTGAGTGTCCTCTCAGATCTCAGAAAACACTGAACAAGTGAGGTATCGTAGACAGATTCGTAGGTCATTCAGCACAAGCTCGTTCTCATAGGAGATCTCTCATGTAACTCGTGGCTCATCAGATGTAAAGGCCACGACGATTCACTGGATAGTCAGGTTCATGGAATGAGTTCGATTCGAACCAATGAATTGATACTAGCTGTGATCGATGAAAGATAAATCCAGTGGCTCAGCATTTGTAGTATTCCATTTATTATCATCCGTCATCACCATCGCTTAATAATAATAATGATATTAAGAGTTTGCTGTACATAAAAATGTTGTTGCTCATGCATTCTTGATCACTTATCACCATTTACTTCCTCCGTTATAGCCTTCGCGGGTCTGCTTCTGTGTAGAGTTTTTCACGTGGAGTCGTTAAGGTAGTAGTAGTTCTGTTGTAGTGTGAGAACATACGACGGGCGTTCAGTGTACGCGGCGCTCCGTAGACAGATCCGACGCCACCATCTCTCCAGTCTTGACTATCACTCCACGGGACATTCGGTCTTGACATTCATATGCGTGGAGAACGCTGATTTTGCAGATTTCAGTGGGGATCACTGCCCCGGAGCGTGACTACTGTTTATAATCAGAATCCAACAGAAAGGGATCGCACCAGATCAGAGGTCTGTTTAATAACAAGGGCTGCAAGTTCGGATGTTCCACACGACACTCGATTCCCGCCATCGAATGTTGCCTCGCAGTACCCCTCGAAAACTCCCCTGGAGGCGCCTCATGTGAGCATATATGATCGCCGTCATCAAACTGCAAAGTGAGGAAAATCGACGATCGGATTCGGAAAGTAGGAAATCAGTAAACCGGAGTCTTGGGGGAGTCGCAACTGAAGATAGAGATGGTGGCGCGTTCATAAGGGGCCGTACCTCGTACGGCTAACAGCAAAGGGAGTTTTGCAGCAATGAATCTTTGGGTGGACTGACATCAACTGCACCCTTCCGGATCAGTTGTATGTGAGAACATTCGTCGTCAACAGTGAACATCATCTAGACATGTAGTACAGTAGCCTTCAACGAATGTAGCCATCAAAGTGTGTCACTTCGTCAGAGAGAGTTGGGAGCTGCTGCAACTTCGGCGCTTCTTCATTATCATGAGTGTGATACTGTTTTCGCGGCTGCCATTGCTTACACTGCCCTTGTTTGTCTATTGCAAAGATTAGATCCACGACGATGACCTCTGCCGACCTGTATAAGGTGTATACTCAACATCTCGTATGCTCATCATGCTCGACAGCGCGATCCTTGGGGAGATCGTTTCCTCAGTCAGAGCCAGAGCAAGCCCGAATTTCGTTATTTCTCTCTCTTCTCTGAAGTGATCGAGTCCGCGGTTTCGACCATCCGCCGATTCTTGACTTCCGGATAGAATGAAGGCGTTCAAGGCAAAGGAGGAAGTGGAGAAAAGGTTGAGGAGCTGGATTCGGTGGGTGAAACACGTGGGGCTCCGCAGCTTTCGAAGGACGGGGATGCGGTCACAACTCTGCACGGATTTGCGCTCGCTAATCTCACTTTTTTCGTCATCTGGACCTCATTCAACGCGGAGAATTAGTTTTTTTTCTGCTGTTGTCTGGAATATGTGCCCTACTCAGAACGATCAGCGCCTTCGTAATCACCACCAGGTCGCAGAGCGGTCTAGAGCCACCAGAGGCTGCGTTGGCGAGAGACGAACGCAGATGTCGATTCGTTCGAGTACACACCGTCTTGCTCCCGACGGGAGAAGTTTGAGAACTTCCATGATTTTTTTCAACGTTCCAGAGAACACTTCGAAGGAGATTGTTGTTATGGCGATGGTACAGTCGATGGGGTGGTTCTTTGAGCGAAATTCTGCTACGGTCTCAGCATCCCCGTCCAGCCGAACATGTGCTCGAGAAGGCGGAGTCACAACGGAATGGAATTCGAAGCATAACTTTCGAGGTCTCATATATGGAGCCAGAGGTCGCCACCGGGCGGCGCGAGACGCTTATTCCACTCACAAATGCGTATGGCTTTCTCGAGTCAGGACTGCACCCGAGTAAGGGTCCTGGTTTTTCTCCCACGCTACCCGTACAAGGCCGTAGCGTTCAAGGGAACATGTGCTATAATATGCGAATCCAGAAGCAGGAAGTAGGATGCTCATTTTTCTCAAACTGTTGAGACTCGGCGTAGCGAGGGCGGCGAGCCGATCGCCGGAAGGATTTGACGAAACAAAGGAAAGCTCAGGTTCTCGTGTTTTGAAAATGATGTGTCCCACTGGTCTGAGAGGAGATTGATTGATCATCTGGTTAGCTGGTTGGATGAAGTAAGTTAAGTTCCGAACGATCACAGAACGAATGTTTCCAAAATAAGCAAATGACGTTTGCGCTTCGACGATATCTAACGATGTTTACTGATACAGCAACATTCGAACAACCGTAGCAATCATCGAAGTGAACAGGACGGATATCTGTTGATGCCATCGAAAGAATCACAGAATTAACTGAACCGATCATCATGAATCAATGAGTGTACGACATCGGCATAGAAGAAAATGACGCCAAATGAAATTGGGAGACATAGCCGTGTCGGGGCAGGCCCTGTATTTTTTTTTCACCGGAGTCGATCAAAAGTTCATCGCCTCCATCTGGCAGCCCGGAAAACTCGATGACGAGAATCAACCCGATTGGACGTAGAGATCATCGACCACCGGAAAGTCCGCTGCCTCCAGGTGTAACGATGCACAGGTTGAAACCCATGAGGACGTCAGCGGCAGATAGACCTTATGCTTTGCATCCGAAACTTCCTCGTGTTTATTCCTGCCACATGCTCGAAAATTTGGCCGCTCGGTTTGGAAGAATGCGATGACTTGAGAATCCAGTTTGGCATTGTTACTTGAAGCAGTCGGTTCTGAATGATTAATTGATATTCGGACAGTCAGGCAATCAATGTCTTCCAATCGATAGCTCCCGAAATTCCCAACCAAAGAAAAAAGCAAACGCCGCGCCGAGGAGGACAAACGCTCAGCTTTGGCGAGAATTATTTTTTCTGTTTACTTTGATGAGCCGGCGAGGCCTCTGCAATTGGTGAAATCCGGGCGGTGCGTCAGTCACAGAAAACTAGAGGGAACGAAACGGACATCTTGAAGAAATCCGAAACCGTTCTGTTGCAGCGATCATCTGTACGTAAATTAGCTCACCGAGGATACTCTCGAATCGCCTCATGTGGGGTTGGTGCGGCGTAGGTGCCAAGCGGCATCGATATTTCCGTCAACTGTTCCATTTTGTACTTCTTGCTTTTTCTGGAGAGCGATGACCCTCGGCCAGGAACTAATAAAGATAAGCTCAACACCGGAAATCGTACGTTGTCCACAATCCTTCCAGTAAGGCCTTCCTTCCAATAGATAGTCAGAGGGATAGATTTCATTGTTAGATATAGAGTCAGAGAGCTCGAGCCTCAAATGCCTGTCAAGTCTGTACACATTGTTGTAGTGGGATGTAGGTTCGTTTCTGTCTGCCCGAGCGAGTCAAAGGATAGAAGCTGTGGGTATATGTAGGCCTCGCTGAGTAGTTTCGTGGTCACCATCGGTATTATGTTTCACGCCGTCGCGCGTCTCGGCAATCGGTCAATCAATCAAACCATCAGTCAATCGATGGATCGATCGATCAGAACCGGACCATTGAATGCACAGGCCAGTTCTCAATTCATTCATCGGCTGTCGGTGATGGAGAGGGACCGAATACTAGCATGAAAAACCTCGACTCGTGCTCCACTCGGAGTTGGCTTCTTCCCTCGCCCGCTGTTTGACTAGAGTTTCAGGTGGGTCATCAATTGCGTTGAACATGAGTATGGGGCAACATAAAGCTCAAGTTTCAGTATGCGGTGCAAGGGTCTTGCTGGAGATTAATGAAACACGGTGTAGAGGAAACTGACCCGAGTTCTCGACGAGGACTAATGCCGGTCCTAGAGGTTTTCGTTGGATAAATGCGCCGCGAAATCTTGGCCGGGGAATAAACTCCTACTTCCCGCCCCGTCCCGCCATCACCGTTAGTTATCTTTACTTACAAGTCTGTTTTATGCTAGGAGAACGGTGCCAGTCATGATCGTCCTTAGGATGAATTTGACTCATCAATAGACACCTCTCGCTAAGATTAAGCATGCTGACCGCTTATGGCCGATGTGACCCGCTAGAAGCTTTTCACATTTTCGGAGAAACAGTCGCGAGCCTCTGTCTCTATCGTCGACTGATCTTAGAAGGCATTATCGACCGTTTGTTCAATCTTCATTCCGCGTGATCCGTCTATGGATCAATTTTCTGCTTCAGCGTCTCGGTCCGAGATCTCATAATCCGTAACAGGAGAACCCGCTAGTTGCGAGCTCGCCGAATTTCGACAACGTGTCTCTCGTTGCCGACCCGAGCTCCGTCGCTAACCATATGCACCTCTCGTGCTCGGAAATCGCTGAAGAAACGCCCTCTTGATCACTCAAACGGACATACGTTCGTATCGAGTTGACTTGTCGGCTCGTCTCGCGGGTCCTCACTCGAATCAAGTATAGCTCAGCTCGAACGAAGAAAGCGAATGAAGCAGAATTGAAACACGTGAGTGGACTTTGAAGAAATTCATAATTTGCCAGCTTATTTACTCCGTCACCATGAGCTTCCTAATCTACAAACTTGACGACGTGCAGACCGGGTGGTGATCGTCTAGTTTCGGAGTGTCGACGATGCCGACTTCATAACGACGACTTCTCCCTCCTTACTTCGGATATTTCTTAACGACTGCTATCTATTGACTTTGAGAGTTTGAGACTCTTTTCCGCCGCCCAGCGTACAGCCCTGGAGCAGACTCTGAGCGGGGCCGGCCATCGCACAACGTTGCCCAAGCCTCGCTTTGGTTGCTGTCCCATATCGACCGATTGATGTAATCACTTTCGCATCTCAGCCCAACATTGTATTCATGTCAATCTCGTGGGGAGATCGCTCCGATCCACTTCGCTGGGACAAGTCCGTCCCTCCTGTCGCGGAGAGGATTCAGTTCCCAGTCATGACGTTTGTGAGCTCGGGACGTTGCGCGATGGCTTTGTACCTTGGCTTAGTGAATGGCTACAAGTGAAATAGTTTACATGAGACCTCCGTTGTTTTGTCGTCGAGTTAGCTTTTCGCACTGTGTGTGTAAAGGCAATAGAAGAGAAATCGATTCAGCTACATTCATCTACCATCATGTTCACCATCGCTCCGGTCAGTTGTCTGATCTAGGAAGGAGTTCAAGAGAGAAGGTGGAAAAGCAGCGTTCGGTATCATCGTTTTCGCCTTCCACCTCATCATCCAAACCATTCTCGCCTGTCTACAGCGATACCATCGCCGTTATACCCATTGGTTCATCATTGTCGTCATTAACAAGTGTTCCACGTTAACTCATCAACCGCGGTGTGGCCGCACAAGCAACTGGAAACGGAGATAGAGCCCTGATCCAGACTCCCAGAACTCCAGCGACCTCCCATTACTGTAACATATCGCATGTTAAGCGTTCGGTCTCACCAGCCCGTCGAAATCCGCGCCAGCCAATTGTCCCGTTCGAATTGGCAGCCCATTCAATGCATGGGTGCGAATAGGAGTGACGAAGACCATAACTGCAAGCCTAGCGCCAGCGGACCCTGACTTGGCTTCATTTTTCGCTCAACTGACCGATCGACTTGCGCGGCGTCCTTAGCTCGACTTCGTGGTTTCGAGAACTTCGAACGTTTCAACTTTCGTCTCTCATCACCATATTTTGTGAGTTATTTTGTATCGCTCGCATAGTGCGTACGCGATTCAGATCTGAAACGTTCGAGTTGGGAAGAAATGAAGCATAACCCAACCGAGATCACAACCGAAGTATACGATACGGCGGAGATGTCGTCGGTTTGTTGCTTGAGTGACAATCCATGTGACTCCTTGGGCCTTGACTATGATCAAGGCCGAACGCAATCGAATTGCCGCAAAGATGTCGAAGATATCCGACACTGAATAGTTCGCTCTGATCAACAAATCAGAACCGCTTATCCCCGCGAACAACAACCGAAGGAGGGCTGATTCGTCCAGGTCTCAAGTCGACCCACGCAATTCCCTTTCAATCTCTGTCGAGACTTCGGCGTTATGGGATCACAACATAATTATGAAGAAAACTGGGTCAAGGTACGAGCTCGGGAGGTCATTTGATTGACCCTGCCCAGATGATGGCACTCTCTCCGACGTGAATTCGACGACAAGGTACACGCAAGACCCTCAAAGATGTTCGCGCCCAGTGTGTACTGCTCCACCGCGATCGTTGGAATAGAAATCACCGCCAGAGAATTCTTTGATCTGCATTCTCCTGCACGCTTGCATGCGTATGCTGGCTTGATTCTTCTTTTTTTTTTTCACTAGAATACGTCTCGGAATGGCGAACCTGACCAGCGTCCAATGTTTGAAGTCTTCTCAAAGAGGTGTGAGTGTTCCTACTCCCCCTTAAAGAGGGAAGTGATTCACGGTCTCACGCGACGGCATGAACACACGTACCGCCCTTCATTCATTCCGTCTATTCAATCATCCTCGTCATCAAGTCCCTCATAAACGTCAATTCGTTCTCATCATAGTTTTGTAGCAAGTCTGCTCTCGAATGTCGGAATGGATGCAAACGACAGCTGGCGTATAGGTTTATAGAGTCAGCGAAAATCGTGGCCGACTCGATGAGAGAATTGCCACGAAGCTGCGCTCGCTCTGATGGGATCGAAAGGAGCCTCTCCTAGTTTTTCCTAGTAAGGTCTTCTCGGTGGTGTTGCCGTTTTTTCGGTTAGCAATACACTTGTACCTTTTTGTTATTGGTATGGATACTCAGTCGTAAGTCGTAATGCATGTAAGTACTAGCTGCCGCATTGATTTCCTCTCGACTTCCTCGAGTCTTGACCGTCAGTCAGTTAGTCGGTCGCTCACTCGGCCGCGTGCTCGGTCGGTTGTTTTTTGGTTGGTAGCTGGCATACTCGGAATGATCTGACTCTTTTTCGTCTCTCTTTCCCTCTTTCCCTATTTACAGTTTGAAGAGGGGGCGTGGCACAGCATCTAGCATACGAAGTCGACGGTGAAGGACGCCGACAAGGTTGACGGCAGCCTCCGCCGTCGCCGCAGCCGCCTCCGCGACGACGACGACAAGGGCAAGGAAGCCGCCGAGGACGACCTGTCGTGTCGAATCCACTTGGACCCTGCCCACTTGCTTCGCCCACTCGTCTACCACCCTGCATCGCCGCGACTATTTCCCGTAGACTTCGCAGACTTTTTCGAAGGAAAAAAATCGCTATGCTCCCTCATGTTCTCTCCTATATACACATCCGTTCCAGACGTTCCATTTTTGAATGAGGGGATCGTCAGCATCATCATTGCAATCAAGTCACCATCCTCAACACAACTTAGCATCATCATCATCATCATACGCTCCCGAACAGACATATCTGCTGGCAGGTGTGAACTCTTTACTCAGCGTCATGATCCGGTGTCTGTCCTCCTCTTTTTGTCATGAGTTGAATCACAGCGAAAGTCAGGAACGAGCGAGCGCTTGCGTTGTCCTTACTGGGTCCTTGCGAGAGCCAGCCTGTCCGTCGATCGGTCCGACCGATCCATGGACTGACTGGCCGACTCACCGTCCGAGGATCTTCGGTCAATTCGTTTCCGAATTCGTCCATGATCCGTCCAGCGTTTTGTCCAGTTCTCCGTCAACTTGCTCGCTCGTACGCGCGATTGTGAGCCAATCTTCGCATCCGTCCGATCGATCGCTCCAACTCGTCCTCACGTACGATGATAGGATTACGCTCCAGGTACGACGACAGTTTCTCTTTCCGGAGGGCTTCATCAAGACCACCTGAAACATTGGCCTCTCCGTTCACTCCCTGCTCATGGCAAGGCACAAGAACAACCAACGAAGCGAACGAAGGGCGAAAAGCACATATGATCAGAACACGAGCAACATCAACAGGCGGGGGGCGTGTTCTGGAACTGTGAGTTTAGCTTGCTTGCATGCTGGCGCGCTCAGTCGATTGCATCGGTCTCCAAACTGGTTGCTCGAGGCAAAGCTGGGTCCTACATCAATCGAGTCGGCCATCCGGATCCTCGAGGACCCGGATCACTGGACGATGAATGGAAACGAAGAGAGAAAAGTTTGGAGGTGTTTTTTTTTGGTCTCAAATTCTCAGCGGGGCTGAACATTTCTCAGTCCGAACAGAATACCACTACAAGCGAGGCCGTGGGCTTGTCAGAACAACTCCGGCTAGGGAATTCGGGTCGTATAGAGAGGTGAACCAACAGAAATGAACATCGCGCGACTCTTCAATTGGGACGCACAGCAAACGAACAACCTCAGGGACACATACGAACATACGGGTAGACGGACGGATAGACAGACATGGAGGAAAGCAAGCAGCACGTTATGGATGGGTATTTCTCAACAAACAAACGTACGCGACAAGGTCTTGCGACTGTCTCGTATTGTATTTTGGAATTTCGGATCTATATCTGCTTGATCAATCACACGACAGTGAGAGCCAACCCATGCGCATCAGAACTTCGGAACGTTTTCTCCATCAGAGTGAGCTTTTCTTGCCAGGTAGAAGAGCTCCTCTGATGTAGCGAAATAGTTCATCGGCGTGGAAGATGCATGTCGTTAGGAACGAAGGACAACAAAGACCAACAGACCTGATATTATCTTTCTTTGGCGGCTTGGGCTCTTCCTGAGTCGGATCCACTGTCATCACCAACATCTCAATTTGGTGCACTCCTGGTAAGTTTGAACCTCCGATCGAAGGGGTATCGGCATCGAAGTGGTCCAGAGGGACCCTCATACATACCAAATTCCACTTCTTCAACAGCTTTTCCAGGTTGTACTCCGCACTGAAGAAGATCAGATGCGATCGTGGCCGCAATTAGCGCTTCGCTGAGAAAATGGCTCCGCATGCCTCCAAACTTGGTATGATGTCGGCTTGGTAGTTCTGAAGGTATCGAGAACGTTGAAATGAGCTGATTAGCTTACTTTCGAAGCTGGTAAGTCGCCCAGAAACGTGCATGTTGATTCTGGTGTAGCAGGTAGCTTGCAGTGACGATGACGTTTTCAAAGTCTTTCGGTTCATACAGTATATCACTTCCAAGGATGAGATCTAGAGGACCAAGTTCGAACAGTGATGGCGTAAAGGCGCCCCACGTCACACCCAGGACGGGAACCTGTTCAAAGACACAGATATATATCTGGAGGTGGAGCTCACCGCGGAAGAACAATCGAATAATATTTGAAGAAGAAATAACGACAGTTGCGAAGTTCCTTACCTCCGTGGTAGACAAACCGTTGGCTTCTACGTTCCTCTGGCAGTGTTTAAGGCAAATGGGCAGATTAGCCGAATCAGAGAGAGTGACGCGAGCGCCCAAAAGGGCGGCGAGTATACCGGGTAGTCCGGTGCCGCAGCCCAATTCTAGAACACGCTTGCCCTGGAGAAATGATATGAGTTCTAATATGAGTTCTGATCTACTGAGTGCCTCGGTCGAACGGGAGCGAGTGAAGCATTCCGAGATGTTCCGACAGGACGATTCAAAGCACTGACCTTCACGTGATCACGATAAAACCAGATGTATTGAGCTAGCACTGGAGCGCACGGCCAAACGTACAAACCGTAATTGGCGTCCGAAAGTTCCATGATGTTCACACACACACATTCCTGAAATGTCCACGCACAAAACTCGAGTTCTCAGCCACTGAACGACCCTGGAGCCGAACCCTAGTACTTTTTCGCAACCTCTGATACTGACCTTGGATGATTCGAAAATGAACTGTCTCGATTTTCGATTCTTGTCTATCGGAACCACAGAATTTACGACGTCGGGCGGAACGCCACCTAAGGTCGGAGTAAGAGCTCGGATGTTACTTCGGGAACGGGGAACGATACCCTCATACAAATATAGACCTGAATAATTCAAGTCTCACCTTTTGAATGTCGACGTTGTGAGCTCTGTGTGGGTGCCGTATTTTGGTTATCCTGTTTGTCTCCCCAGTGGTCTCTATCTGACCGAGCGCCATGAGATCTTTCTCGTTCTCGACTGCGGTGACTTCGGTGGCTGCGACTGTTCAATTATTTTTCAATTTAAATTCAACGCATTGTCCTCATCGGGATTCAATGGCTCAATCAGTACGGCAGTCAGGTATTCATGGGCTCGATGGCTCCGAATTACGGCTTTCGGTACCTTCTATGATGCTGATCGGACGATGGTTGTCTCTCTACGCCTGGAGGACCTTGCGTTTCACGCTCCTCTGATACTATACGTGATTTGGAGCTTCGTTTCCGCTCGCGACCGCCCACCGGAGGACCTGCGAGCCCTGGAAAAGCAAGAGATAACATGAGAGAGAACATTCAGCCGAGCCAAATCCATTCGGATCAATTCAATCCGAAGTCGATTAGGTATGGAAGAATCGCTGCTGGTGTAAATGGATATTTGTACCATCGACGTTGCAGAGATAGCTCAACAGCATAAGGAATATTATGGCCGAGTTCGTTTGTACTGAATGCTCGATCAGGCCCGAAGACAATCACTCAATCGCTCAAAAGTGACAACGTCCCGCCCGAGAACCACCGAAAATGTTGGCAAAGAGCCCAAAACCGTCCTCTATTCCTATTCAGACGACCGTCACCATCACTGATTAGATCCTGGGCTACGAATACCGAGTGTCGATTTCGAGGCGGAGCAAGTACTGTCGCCGAGCGGTCGAGCGGACCCTCCTGCCATAGAATGGATTTATATTTATTCCGCATCGAAAGCGAGGCCAAGCGGCGACGAAATATCTTCTCGTGCATGAGCACGATAGTGTTTCATGAGCTGACAGACGGGAGCACGGGCGCCACGCCAATCGGACGAACTTAGCCAGCCCATGGGAAAGGACTTCCCCCTGAGAACGAGCGAAGCTTCGTTGCTCCGAACGAATCAATCTCATTTTGACATCTCACTTTCAGAATGAGAAGGTGAACCAATCTGCCGACGCCACACCTCGGAACACCCCAACTGGTCTACGAGCCGGGAGTCAGCATTTCCTAGAACTGCAAGCTCTCCCTGCAAGCTACGATCTCCAACAGCCAGCGTGGCCAGAGCGGGGTCAACCCGAGCGAAAATAATATGCGGCAACCTTTCTCAGTCGAATCGCGTGTAAGACATGAACGTGATCGAGCGATGCGACGGATGAGCGCAATCGACGCGAAATTTTTAGATCTATAGACATGGAACACGGCCAACCGATCATTTGAGTTGAGTTGCAAGCTGTTAAGTGTACGAACCGAGAACGACAACGGTATATGGGTTCACCTTAATACAATTTCATAGCATTTGGACTCCTGGACGAGATTCGCGCCCAGCTCGAGTTGCGAGACTTTGCAGGTCGCCACTTGAGCATGCGGACTCGGAGCCACGCTCGATCGTTCCAGCAGATACCATCTACATTCGTCCAAGCTCGAACGCCATCGATCTCGAGGCCGACTCTCACGCGTTGGACAATCGCGCTCTCGTGAGCGAACGCATCAGACATGTACAGCCGCGTGGAGCTGCTCGCGCGGATCGATCCACGCACCATGGAGCTGCTGTCTCCGCGCGCTAGAGGATCGAGTAGAGGACCCGTTTCTCGAGTAGAGAGAGATCAGGACGGAGTTCGGTCTCCATCGAAGAGACAGATAGATACCTGAGCCGAAAAGAGTTATCGCATACCTGGTGGGTCGAAATCCTTGCTCGCACCCCCCGCCATCCGCCGCTCAGTGGACTCCGTCAGGTGTCCACTGTCCCTTGGAGAATGGCTTCCATCTCCATCTCATTGTGAGCTCGTCGGCCATGCAGCAATAGGGCTGTCTGATCCGGTGTCACCTGACGGCCACCGCCATGGCTTTTGAATCCTCCGCGTGCGTTTAGCCCCTGCAACACGAGCACGGCAACGACTGCAACGACCACCCGCACCACCTCTGACGGCAGTAGCAGCAGCAGTAGCGACAACAACGAGCCCACTGGCACGGAGTACACCAGCACTTCCTCCAGCGACACGTCCTCGATCACTAGCTTTGCATCGACGACGATGACGACAACCACCACCACCACCTCCTCCACGACCACAACTACGACCACGAATACCAGCACGACCACGGCTAGCACTTTCACCGAGGCTGCCGTGACAGCCACTTCTTCTGGCACAACCACTGGCGCCTTCTCCTTCACCGCAAACGCTACAATTTCCACCACCGATATCTGCACGACGTCGACGACGACGGTGATGATGATCAGCAGCAGCGGCACGACGACGACGACGTCGAACAGCAGCACGATCAGCAGTAGCGATCTCTGCTGCTGCTGCTGCTGCAGCACTGATTCCGCCGCCGAACGTTGTCGTTTGCGCCGCGCTAGCCAGCTCGGTACACTGTGCAGCCGCGGCAGCAGCAGCAATTACAAATCACTCCCTCCTCCGCCGCAACCAACAACATAGTCGTCATTACGAATCTTCGACCAGCGGTAGCAGCAGCACTACGACGACAATGACGAAACGGCACACATCGCTGGCCGCCATCTTGTCTGTCGTCTCTCGACGATGGGTTCTCTCCTCCCTTGCTGGCTGGCTGGCTGGCTGGCTGGCTTGCTGGCCGACCAGCTCTCAGCCTCCACCTCCTCCACCAGGACAGAGTTCTCCTCTCCGCCAGTTTTACTCTTTCTCCCACCCGACCAACCCGCTTGTAAGCCCTCTGCAGCCCAGTCCGGCGCCCACCAGGAGTGCACCTCACTATGCTCGATAGCCGCGTTGGAAGAGATGCTCTTAGCCTGCCTGCCAGCCAGCCTGACTATCCAGCCAGCGGTCTCACTGCTGCCGGGACTGCTGCTGCTCGGGCAGCTGTACCCTCTCTCCTCGGACTCGTTCCCTCTGCTGTTGCCGCTAGGTCCTGGGGCTCTGCACTGAAAGTCCAGCGGACCTGAGCTTTCCTTGAGGAGAGGTGGTCCCACCACCGATTTACTCGTTGTGGACTATCAAGAATAAAATAAACCGTGCAAGAGTCGACCATACCATCGGTCAGTGGCCTTTTAAAGGGGGGGGGGAGTGGGCATGTGCCCTGAGATCGTTGTATGGTCCATGGAGCCATGTTGAAGCTCATCATCAGCTTCCAGAACAGAATCCAGCCAGTCGAGAACATGACAGGAGAAGGCGAACGAGGTCTCGCCGTGAGGAGCCAGAGCGTGAAACGGGACCGCTCCAGATCCCAGGGACGTCGGGGGCGCCGTGATTCTCGATCGGTTGGGAACTCCGATGGAATGTCGCGCAACGGATCCCGTGACATCTCGTCAGAGTTGAGAGACTTTGAAGGAGCTCAATCACGGTGCTTGAGCTCTCCCGGATTCATGGCGCAGAGCGGACATGTTTTTTTTATGGTTTTGTCAGACTTGAGAATCCACGTGATAGATTTCCCGTTCTACTCCATGAAACTTTTCGCTTTATTTACATCTCAACATTCATCCGGTGGGTGGACAAGAGAAAGTAGCGTAGCTCACTGGATTGTCTTTGAAGCAAATGGTCAATGTAGATTCATTGCTGAAAGCTGCGTTCGTCAACAGAGTGGGATCGCTCTGGAAAGCGACGGAAGAGATCACAACAAACGGATACGCTGGGACGAGACGGCGGAGAGCAAGAGCGATAGCTTGAAAACTCGCGCGGGGTATGAAGCCAGCCCATTGTGCCACGACCAGATTCCTCGGCGTAGAGCTGCCTCGTAACTGCGGATAATAGGTAAGGTGGCTTAGACCAAGAATCGTGATTCGATTTGGAGTGCCCTTCAGACAATGCAACTCACACTCAGGTTACCGCCTGCAGAGATCACGCCAGTCCAATCGAAGAAGCTCTCGTCGAATTCGTTCGGAACCTCAACATCGTGCGATTGCTGATAATTGAACCTGGCAGGAAATTATAGAGATTAGATTCTGGAGTGTCGGTGTAAGGTTACGGTCTGGATCGATGCATCTGTCGTCCCACGGCCTACCTGCACGTGCATTCCTTCCATTCTAGATCGTCGATCCTTTCCATGAGAAATTTAACAGGAGAGAAAGGAGAAATTTCAGGAGTCGGCGGTGCCCAATGCAGAAGTATATCGTACTGGAGGTTACATCGACTCACGCATTCGAGAACTCTGTCGTAACTCTTACTTCCGGGATGGAACTTTGGGGCTTTCAGATCGATTTCCACCTAGAATGCAGGCACTGATCACACAAGGCTGAACGAATGGCTCTATTATGGATAACTGGGAATCAGCGTACGATATTTGGAAGATGAACACCGACGATCGAACCTTTTTCAAGTCGAGGTTGAATCCTCTCTTGCGGAGCAGAGGGTTTGCGTCAGTGCCGTCCAAGCCTAGTCTGTGATACAAGTCAGCTCGTAGGGTAAGAGTCAATACCCCACCAACCGTGATTGACATTGAATTTTCCCTGCGGGGCCAGAAACATTGAAGTCAGCGATCTCGTGAGGGGCAGGTCGAAAGTAGCCCCGAGGAGTATGTTGTTTCTTGGTCGATCAACTTCGACTCAGCAGCAGACAGCTTACTTTTCGGGACTATATGCAGCTATCACAGACAGGCCGCCATTCTTCACAAACGCGGACAAAAACTCAAAATCCAGTAAACTCGCGAGGCGTACCCCGCGCAAGAGGTAGTAAGGCTTGATGAATTCTCTGTAAACGACAGTAGCCTATGAGTACGTTTGTCAACCGTAACCGGTGGGTTTCCAAACATGTATGGTTTCCGTGGCGGCGAGAACCCACGCGATCGCTCAAACGAGAACATTGTGAAACTGATTCGCTGTATTCTTGATAAGGAGCTGTTTCCCCCCACTTACTTCAAGTCAGGCGGCAAGGACGCTGCTCCGGGGATTATCACTTGCAGTACGTGCGTGAAGCTCCGATCATTGATCAACTCATTTAGATAGAATTGTTCTGATGACGAGTGACAGAGCACATGGTTTTTCAATTTTCCGATTTCGGGGAACATTTCGGGAATCTCCCGAAGGCCCAGGGCGGGCCGCCTGACTGTAAGAATTGCGTTAGAGTAAGCTCGTTCATTTCTACGGAAAGTATTTCGAGGTGTAGCGTTTGGGAGAGGGACAAGGATTCACTTGTCCCTGGAAAGCAGAGTTTCACCTCCAAACATTCGGAGAACGCCTGCGGAAAAGACTCTCTCTCTCAATCGGAGACTCTAGAAGATCCACGCGGAAAACGGAGTGTCGTGCTGATCGCACCGGTAGCACCGGAGTCACTATCGGATCGCATTCATCGATCGCTGGGATCAGTTGAACTTAATTGAGGCAAATCACCTCTGGCCATGAGAATTACAGAGGCGAGAGATAGCGATCAAGAACCAGTCGCGCTGCTCCGTTAGTGGTTTTTAAACTAACCTGAAGCTCTGGAACAACTGACCTTACCAGAGTGTATGGGTCCTTACCTAAGTATGAGTCCTATAAGGGGGCTATGGATTCTACGTCCCGGCTTTCATAGGGAGCGTGTTCCGGCGAAACGCGCTTGAAATGTTCTGAACATGCTCCTCATGAGCAGAACATCGCCGCGCTCATGATGACAGTGATCTTTGTGTTAAGTGGAGTCGACCCCGGGGCGAGTTTCAAGAGCAGCGCTCCGGAGCGGAAACTGAGTGGGCTACAATGTGCCAGGAAGAGATACGAGAGACAGAAACTTTCCCGCAGAAGCATGTTCGCTTCGATGAAATTTCATCGCAGACGGCATTCTGAATGGTCTATGTTCTTCCTAAACGTGTAGTATCCCGTCGTAGAAGGGACGGTTTTTTAAAACGATGCACATCATCTTCTACAATGTCTGAAGCCACTTCTGGAGCGAGAACTACCCATTCGTCTGATTTCAGACTTAGAATTTTGAATTCGAGCATGGTTTGGTTCTGTCCATTAACGCGCCTTCTTTCGGGAGGCGGCAATTACCCTATCCTCGCGCGTACAACGGACCCCGAAAAACCAAAAATCACTCTGCGTAAGAAGAGCCTTCCGTGTAACGAACCTCGCGTAAGAAGAGTCTACCGTATAACGAACTCTGCGAAAAACCTCCCGTATAACGAACTTCGCGTAAGGAGAATCTTCCGTATAACGAACTCCTCGTGAGAAGAACGTCCCGTATTGAGAACCTCGCAACACTGGTCCCGCATACCTAAGGTTCGTATTACACGAGGTCCGCTATGCGGAAGGTTCTCATTAAGCGAGGTTCGTTATACGGAGGGTTCTTCTTACGCGAGGTTTGTTATACGGAAGGTTCTTCTTAAGCAGGGTTCGTTATGCGGAAGATTCGTCTCACGTGGCGTTCCAAGTTCGCGCGAGTATAAGGTACTCGCTTGATGCTCTCGGACCTCGGACGGGTAATAATCAACGACGCAGACGAACTTTTCCGGCACGCGATGAGCCGACTCCCACAACTGTGAACTTTGGCTGCTATTACAGCTCTCGCACCCTGAAAGTAATGGCTGGGTCTAGGGAGGGGGTTGCCCAGGGCGGCACTTCCCGGGGGCGCCATTCCGGGCGATCAAGTCCATCGCGGGAAGATTCCTTCCATCGGGTCCCCGAACAGAAGACGATAGAGACTGCAAGCAGAGCCACATCGATGTTTCAATCGCGCCAATCGCTGAAGTTCATCCGGGAGAACCGACTCTCCGCTCCCGAACATTGTCGTTATGCTTCGGATCTTCCTGACAGTCGCTATAAGAGTGGCTGGCGGTGAGCGCAGCTTCTCTAACCTGAACCTTATCAGGGATCACCTTCGGTCCATCATGACCGCCTCGCGTCTGAAGAGCCGGGCGATTCTGTCGATTGAGCAGAAGCTGACAGATGAAATCGATCCCGAAGAATTGATTCGTGAGTGTGCCGGGGATGAAGCCAAGGCTTCGCACAAGATTTCGAGCATTACAATAAGTTGTTAATGTTGTTTGATTTGAGCGTGTGAATCGATGTGAGGAGCGAAATAAACCACCCTCAATCTTTCAATTTCTCTGACCGCTCCATCTTCACTCTCCCAGGCACCTACGGGGGAACCAGGCGAAAAACTTCAGCTGGTTAGGGTTGGGGCGGCGAAATAAATTTCGCTCCGGGCGGCGCATGCCCTGTGCACGCCACTGTCGGCATGTCTCCCGGAGTCCGGACCAGCGGTCCCAATTATCGTGTTGCTACTGAATCCTCGATCCTCGTCTCCCGGAAAACACTCGCGATGGATCATGATGGGACAGCATAAAGTTTCTTTGGAGAAAAGAGATCTCCTTTATTTTTTATTTGTCGAGAATCTTCACTCGACACTCTCGTTTTGCCTGTGTGTAACGCTGGTCGGCAGGAGAGTCCAATTGTAACAATGACCGATGTACGCGATCCAGAACCTCAGAAAAGTAAGAAACAAGCCCTCCGCACGAAGAGTGAGATGAACAGAGCCACACATATGAACATCACGATACTGATCAGCGACTGGTTCTCGCTGGGTGTCTGCGTCGGTGAAGCTGCCGGCATTGCTCTCCGAGTCACGGTTGGAGGCGTGACAGCCGGTGGCGTGATCTGAGGCGGCTGAGGGTTCGGAGTCGAGGCGGTGTCGGGAGCGGCGAGGCGACTGCGAACTTCCATCTCAGGCTCTTCGGGGCACTGAACGGCATCATCCCCTGAGAAACAAAGTGCATCCAGAATTCAGGTCATACCATGTAGAGGGGTTCTGGAGAGCTGGCGGTAGATATTTACCCTCGATGTATTTCCATTCTGAACTCTGCAGTTCAGCAACAAATGGTTCCCTACTTCGGATTCGCCGCTGATTCCATAACTACGCTCGGGCACACGACCGAACTCAGCGCAAAGCAACCGTGTGAAAACATACCTGCGGGTGCATCATCAACTTCGTCTGAGGGAGAAACGTCTTTTGCGTTTGGTTGTGAGTCGCCCTGCTTCGCTCCTTCGGAAGTGAAAGACATCTGTGACGCAAGTTGTCGGGCTTCTTCATTCGTCTTCGAATGACCCGGGCTGCTCTGCTCCTGAAAGAACCCGTCGTTCAGAATCTCCCGAAGTCTGAGAACTCCTCTCGTCTAGGCCAGTTTTGAAATTCTCTGAGGGCATTCAATCCGAGCCATCAACCAACTATCTCGGACGGTAAACTCGCGTCCTCTGCGTGATTCTCTCCCGGCCTGCGCAAGAGCTGTTCGTTACCTGATTGCGGGGATCTCTAACCTTGAGGAGAAGCTTTGTCGGTCCGCAGTTCGCGCATTTGAACGAACAACTTTTGCGCGCCATCCTTTTGCGTTCTTCGGGGGGACAATCTAGACTTCCGATCGCACCTTCTCCTTGCGTTGGCATGAAGCCTGCAAAGAGCGCCGTACCTCGATAAGACGATGCTTTAGCGGTCATTCTCAGGAGCTTCAGTTGAGAGGAAACCAAGCAGATAGCAACATCAGGCTTGGATAGATGAGATCATTTTTTTTTACCGATTAAAGCTAGCATGGCGGTGCGAAGCGACCACGAGGGTTGCCATGTTTCGGGATGGTGGCCGGAGATCGAGAGACAGATTTTCTTATTTGTCTCAAATCGACCATTGGGCTGAAATATTCGAAAGTGAGTTATCGGTGGCTCATCTCGGCGTGACCTTAGATTCCGCCCAAGAGTCGAAGAGGGCGGGCGGGGTAGAATAGTTCTGTTCACCGTCATTATGATGATGTTGGGGGGCTTCATCGGGTACTCTGAAGGGAGCAGAATCCGGCCATGGTAGATGCCACCGTCGTAATCAGAATCCGGAGGACCGCGAACCGTGAAATGCCATTCGAAAAGGTTATCCTGCGCAGAAGAAATCTTGAGTGAGGATTGAGGTTCCCGCTCGCGATCAAAAGGGCCATCTTCGACGACAGATGCGAACTTTCGTGCTCGCAGTGATTTCTCCCATAAGCTCGTTCTCACCTCCAAAGGTTGTGCAAAGTAGTCCTCGGTGGCCTCACGCAGTTCTTGGGCTTCTTTCATCAGCCGCTTGACAGCTGGAACGGGAAGGAATCCGTATTATAAAACAGGGCGGCTTAGATTAATGATAAAGCCGTTTGCCACCTGTGCGATGCGGCATTCGGGAACGCTACATTGATAGCCACAGGGTATCGCACTCCAAGCCCATTCAGACGCGGATAACCACGCACTGCCAGTCGTTGTCCGTTTTATAATGTTTCTTTGATGGCCAGTCTATACCAGAGCTCTATCGGAAGGTATTACCTGGATTCCTCTGATTATACTGCGCCATGAATTTTCTATCTTGGGCTGTCCTCGTCGCGAGACAATGTTGTGTCAAACAGATGACGTGTGATTCACATCAACGATGTTCAATTCTGACTGCTTTGCGAATTTTTACTGCCACGAATTCTGCACAGATAAAAAGTCAGGATTATTGTGAATACTCCACAGGAGACATCGGTATAACGACTCCTAGAATTAGCTTCGCTATTCTACGATTTCCCCGCTCGACTCTTTCTTCACGGCATGTGGAGCAGGGTAAATCCGGCGCATGACCACGGCTCCGCTGCCGGGAGTCAGTTGGTAACAGCAGCAATCAAACACGTAGAACATGGCTAAGTAAATGTTTCTTATCACGACGCTACTGCGCGAGAAGGCAATCTGCTCACTTTGTTCGTTGTTCTCAGAAGAAAAACTATTACTTCGGAACACTGATTGTCATACAGTTCTTTCCGCGTTCTCGATACGCGATATCTCTCCTGTGCAATGTAGGATTTATGATTCAAAGGATGACAAATCAGCGATTACACTCGGAAGTCTAGTCGAAGAACTTTTTTATTGCATCAGCTACCTAAGTTCAGCGCTCAACTTTAATAATGCTCGAGCCGATGCTCTGTCTGGAGATCCATAAAGGATATTGATGATTCTGTGCGGTTTGGCGAACTCACGAATACTCTGGTGATCAGTTGCAGCAGTCTCGATCTGTGGAAATTCAATTCCTCGGCCTGTGCGGATTGATCGGTTTTCCAGCTGAAACTACTCATAGGCTCATAGGAGAGTCGGCACACTCACAGGCGGACCTAGGCACACTCACAACAGGAGAGGTGTGTTCTTGAGGCAGTCTCTAAGCGACAGATGAGTGCTCTAAACGTCGGAACGTCAGTTTTACTCGCCGGAAGTTTCTGGTGTCATGAAACGGCACGTCTCTGGCCGTGGCTTTGTTCCCCATTACTTCACCCATCAGCGATGCATTTCACGGCATGTGATTTCTACACCCTCTCCTGAATCGTCTCCGAAAGTATTCTCTCGCGAATGCCGCAAGTGCGGGTACGATGAGATTCTCCGCTTGTTCGGTCGCTGAAAGAGAAATTCATCGCGGGTTGCGGGGGATGCATGATTTTTTCCCCCGTCAGCATTCGGGGGACGCTCGCCGAGAGGAAGGTTGAGAATCACTGGTGCAAACCGACTGGAGGACGTCATTCACCTTGGCCGATTCCAAACCGAAGGACCCACGTTTTTAAACCCCAATCAAACATCGCATTTGTAACCATTGCCCTTGGGGGCCGGAGATTTTCAATCTCCCAGATCTTAATCTCCTCTGAATCGAGAACAAAAAAAGAACGCTCTGCGGTTTTCCGGTTAGAAATGAGATATTTCGAAAGAGGGATGCTCGGATCCGGACGACGTGTACCCCTAAGATGATACGATGACCGAGTCACACCGATGTTTAGGGTTCACGGTCGACGGCTAACGGGCTCGAATTCGGCTCGCTGGTGCCTCTCTTATCTCAAAATGTTAACTATGGTTTGAAACCCAGTGTCACCAATGTGGAGCATGCAAGCTTCTCCACACTTCTGGCGCTTCACCTCCCCGGCGCAAGCCATTTGCGTCCGGCCGAGAATCGAATCGAGGGAGACTGATTCACGGTGGGACAAGCCTTACCTGACCACTACCGCGAAGAGGATCACCTTCAACGATCAAACTCCAGAATTCGAGACTTTCAGGAGACGGACTCAGGCGGAACATTCGGATGAACGGGAACTCGACAAATATCGAACAGAAGATTCGAAATTCAATTGTGTCATTGCGGTGGGAAAATATCCTTCAGGGATATTGAAAAACCCGCTCGGTTGACTCTCGCTTGCTCTTACGATGGGCTCCAGAATGATGGAAAAACCATATGTCGATACCGACACGAAATCGATCCACTGGTCATCTTCGACGGGGAATTTATACGAACTCAAAGAATTGCACAGTGAAAATTCAGTCATTATTCTTGTGAAAAGATTGATTCCACTCTTCTTTATTCCTCACAATTGGATTATTTGGAGATAATTGAATAATCTTATTGATTCGGTTCGTGCCCCACAAGCTCACACATATATATACATAGGAGTAGGAATTCCATGATCGGTTTTGGGCATACCGAAGAGCTCCTCGTCCACACTCAATGACCCCAAGTTTAGAGAATCTTCATCGAGTCGAAACATCTTCAAAATATTGAGTGAGTATCACTCGAATTGATGTTGGCGGTCCCGGCCAGATTGAACAGTTCCTCCTCCTCTTTGATACAAAATACATTCCATGAGGTTGGGACCGCCTAGGCGATCGTAAGTCGTGAATCCTCTCCATCTGGATTCTTCAGTACTCTGGGTTTCGATCGGGATTGCGCGCTCTCCGTTGACTGACCCGCGCTATGTTATATGGGCGAGAGTAGATCTTGCTGACCCACGCTGCTCACAGGTGATCGAAAAAGGATCTTTGTATACCGGCAATTCGTACGAGCCCGTTTGGGTTTCGCATCTGCCTGTCCTGTTGCTATTAGGGATTCTGGATGGCGATCCTTCCTTGGAACACTACCACGATTGTGAGGAATCGTCGAGAAAGGATTCATTGTGTTCTGTCCTTCCCCTCCGATTCCAACTCGATCCCGAGCCTGCGTGATTGGTTCGTTTACACAGAGACAGGAGAAGTTCTCAACGATCTTGAGATGGCCGAGCTTGCCTTTGTTTGTGACGGGTACTTCTCCTCGCGAGTTTCGCCGCATTTTCCATAGCTTGAAGACGATCCTTCTCAGCCTCGAAAATTCGGTCGTTGAGTCCGACCTTCACGGAGTATCGAGGCTGGCCTGGTTCCTGTGAAAAAAACGTCCATGTCCATCTCAGAGCGTAAACGAATCAAGAACGAACGGGAGGAGGGCAGGTTTCGCGTCTCACCAGATTTTGTTGTTCCACCGGACTCCCGAGGATTGCTTGACGGAACGAGTTGTCAAACAAGCCGCTCTTGTAGTCAGCATAGAAATCATTCATCGCTGCGGGACGAGAGGTAACCTTGAGAGCGTTTGCAGAGAGATCAAATTGACTGGAGCCTTCATACATCGGGAGTCGAAAAATAGAACAGGTACCTTGAACGGAGTTCAGCGAGATGTCGCATTTCACTGTTGCTTCACTTAACGTTGTTTCTAGCTCCAGCGCTCGGTCCAAATTCTGAGCTTCACCTGGAGAACAGCCTCTGAGTCAGCCTCCACAGAAACTCTTTCGAGCATTGCATACAGGGACGTGAAACTCGGGGAGGGAAAGAGAGAATATATTTCCTCAAGCACCAACCTCGCGTCAGACTCAAGCCGTTGGCTTCGTAGAACTCTTCGGGATTCTCCAGTCGCACACAGGCACTGATTTCGATGTTGCATTTGTTTGAAGACGCTGCTTCGGATGAAGGAGAAGAATGGAACTAGACACGCATCGAGTTGAAGACCCAATCATCGATTTCAAATTCGGTAGAGCTCAACTCACTCAAGTCATAGAGATATCGTCCGTAATGAGGACAAGAAGATCTCCTCTCAATTTCGGCCATTTCCTCAAAGTAACTGGCCTTGCCATGTAGCTCCAGCGGCAGCAAAACGGCTCTTAGATGGGCATAGGGAAGAGCTACAGAGAAATTTAATGAGCATTCTGAAACAGCGGAAGAATGGCGCGTCTCGCGTTACCTACACGTCAGCCCGCCAAAACTCACATCCCAGCATCTCCCTCACGGCGTTTTGATCCAAATCAAGCTGGAAGATGAATTTGCGTGACTCTGAAGAAAACGCCGACGGGAAGTCTCGCTTGCGTTTGCCACTCGAACTCATCTTTCCCCTGTCCTCGAAGAACTGTCTTCGGATGATTCCCGACTTTCCGAGACGAACTCCCGCTCAAGGGATGGCAGATTCTCGGCCTTATCGAAGGCTCAGAACAATCACTACTCAAGGATTCGTCGGTCGTAGAACGAAACGTTCGAAAGTTGGAACGAATGAACGCATTCGCAGAGTGGATTGCTGCTATCTCCCATGTGGTGCATTTCGTCGAATAGAGTGTTGACGTGATCTGCGAGAGCTATACGGTCCAAGAAGCGCCTCTCAGACCTGATCGTTCTCGACGTTTTTCCTTGTTGATCGTGAATCGGCAACCAGCTTAGCAATGAACCTGCGATATGACTGAATTTCCGCAACGAAGTTCAAAGCGCCATCTATCGAATCGCTCGCAATGTTATGTGCCTCTCTCAATGGTTTGTGCGTGCGATAGAGAGAATCAGCAGAGAGGTTCGCTGATCTCAGTATTCTAGTATTGCAGGCAGGCTGCTTGCTTGCCATACTTGACACTGATTCGTGTTCAGTTGGTAAGCCAAGTTACATCCTTAGATCGACTCATAAATTGGACACAGCGCGCAGGCATACAGTCGGTCGGGAGGACGGACCGACAGCTACACGCAGCGGCGTACACCCTCTCTCACCGCTCTCTCACTCCGACTCCGACCGACCGACACACATCGAGCGCAGCCCGAGGAAACTTTCTGAAGTTGCCCTCTACTCTCAAAGTGTTATCCTCTATGCCAGTCGCGAGCACACTCCGAAGTTGAGTCCATCACAAGTTGGGCCTAAAATGACACAACTTTCTACAGGGTGACAAGCTCCGATTACGAGAACTTACTTCTGAATCGCTCTGCCGAAAACTTCATCGTCTTTCCAGCATGGACTGCCTGGCCGCGGTGGGAGCAGCCTCCGGCGAAATGCACGTAAGTAACTTTACGCGGACAATGCTGCGCTGTCTTGCTCGGCTTCTCCGTCTGTCGGTTGTCCTAACGGTGTGACGCTGTCGAGCAGCGGTTTACGCGGCTGGTCATTTCTGTCGAATCCGATTTCCTCCCGAGCGCAGTCGGTGCCACTTTTCTCGATAACAAGTTGCTGCATAGGTTACTCGCGGAACCGCACTCTAGAAGGTGTTACACATCCTTGAAGGAATGGAATGCGGTTGTGTTGAATCGGTAGATCGGCTACCGGAAACATCGGTATCTCTATTTTCTACCCTTTGGAGCTAATCACGCGAGAGAAATTCATCGCGAAAACTTCCGCGACATTCAAAGTATGAAGATTGGCAATGAGGAGCGAAAGAGAGTCTGCTCTTCAACTCTCGATCGAGCCCCGCTCAGCGATTTCTCGAGCCCTCCCAAATCATCCGCTCCAAGGCGGATTCGAGAAGTGTTTCGTTGTCAAACAGTCTCTGTAAAACAAGGTTGAGGGAACAGCTCCGATATAATCGGAGAGGGCTGTTCTCGATCCTCCCGTCGTTTCCGGGGGGCTCACCGGCTGATTAACGGTGAAACCTCCATTCGATCGGAATGGGGGTCTTGTTGGGCTCACGGCGCCGAGGTGCGATGCGAGTAGGTCTGGCGGGGATCCTCTCTCAAAAGCCCAAACAAAACTCATTGCGATCTCACGGATTCGGAAGATGGGCCGAGATCACCGGAGTGGTGAGCTCGTGCGGACTAGTCACAGTGTATGTTGCGTTTGAAACAGCTGCTCAGTAACAGGGTCTTCCATCCACTGACTCAACTTTGTTATTCTTCCCTCTCAAAATGCAGAATGTTGAGCGGCAGCTCCGAGCACGTATCCGGGAACATCACAGGCTCATGTCCACGGTGGAGCAGCTCAGGTACGCATCGGAACAGCTGAGTTCGCGATTCTCGGATCTCAATCAAGTTCACCGCATTAAAACTTGACTCGACCTCTAACTTTTGTCCATGTGAATCGCAGTCCTTCGGCGGCAGAAGCAAAACTCGCTGCAGCCAACAGAATCCAACAGGAGATAATCAACTTGGCCTACGAGCTCAGACAGGTTTGTTGGAGTTGAGACGAAGTATTACGGACCGGTGCCGCTTACCTTCACTCAATTGTTCGCGGTGTTCAGTTGGCGATTGATCCATCAATTACCGGAATGAATTCCTGTAGTAGAGCCGCTTCCTCGGCAAATTCGGTTAATTTTAGTGACTTGAATCGTTCCAGAACGCGAAGCCATGCCGTGCTGGGATTAATGCTCCGGTACATATCAATGCTACGGGTGCTGTGCTGCCAAAGCCTTTCGCTCAAATGGTGAGTCACTTGATACGTCGAGAAACTGAATGAAATCTCGAAGTGGTTCGCAATGTAAGCATTTGTTGGCTTGGATCTCGAGTCGCATTGGCTGATCGACGATCGATCTGAATCATTTTTTGTTTTCTAGAACCTTGCTCAAACCTCAACAAACTCTGAACAATTGGTGCTCAATGGATCGTCAACGGCTTCGAACAACAATAAAACTGAGTCGAGCACATCGTTCGACTTCGCCTCTGTCGTTAAGCCACCAAAGAAAGTTTCTCTTCCCGTCGTGACCCAGAATCTGGTTTTCCACAATCCAGCAGGTACGGTCACCAACCCTCGACCACCAGGCCTTCTCTCCGCAGATAGTGTGCGGGAATATTGAGGATCACCCCACATGCTACGAACAAATAACTCTCCTCGCCACTTTTTCTGACCTTATACTCCAAATCTCCGTGTCCTCTCGCTGCAGGAAGTGCACCTGGACTCAAGCTAGGAGCTCCTCCGTCGGCTGTGTTCATCATTAAGGTTCCTCCGAACCAAGCAGGCCCGCTCAACATAGTCACATTACAACAGAACGGGATCACGAACGGAGCGAATATTGCTGCCCCCGTGAACGGTCTCCAGATGAACGGGGTCGTCATGAAAGCCGTGGCACCTTGCAACAAGAACAACACCACACCAAAGCTCATACAAATCGATGATTCGAGAACTACATCGGCGCCGAGTCCTCTCATAACTCACAAGGTGAGATTACTTGGGGATCCCGGTGAGCTTTTCACGCTGCCATCATCCGGAATCCTCAAACCTCACTTCCTCCCTCCATTCTCTACAGCTTGCCGTTCAAGCGACTAAGAACATCGAAACAAGGATCCTGAAGCTGCCGGAGGAACGGATAACGACACCGCCTCCGACAGCCTTGGAGTTTGAAGCACCGGGAGAGAGCAAAGTAACCCAAGGTCTAAAGCAACAAACATGGTTTTTGAGTCATCTAGGCCTCTGTACTCCGGAAAGGTTTGTGAAAATTAATCAGAGACTTTGTCGACGGTCAGAACTCGTCCATACTGCCGTTAACAGACCGATTCTGATTTGCGTCTGTTTCGTTCTCTAGGCACCGAGAATTGTCAGAACGTCGTACAGAGAGACGTCGCCGGAAAACAGCGAACCCCCACTTCTCATCGGCGGCTGTCGAAGAACGTAGAAGACAAGAGAATGAACGGAAAAAGAAGAAAACCACCGTTCCGGACGGCAAAAATAAGGTAACATGTTAGACCGTGTCGCTCTCGAATCCTCTCCGATCGGCACAAACTCAGCGGGGACTTGATGGAACGGCGGCCGTCGTTGGAGAAATCTCACCGAGCTTATCATTATTCTAGGCGGAGCTCAAAGAGGAGCTGAAGCAGCAGGCAGAGAAACTCCGAACAGAAAAGGCCGAATTGCTCAGAAAGCATGAAGAGGTACCATTTACCAATCCTCCCTCGAACAATAGGCGTGGAGAAAACGTTTCGAGGGCTAGATTCCCTGCCTAGTGGGAAAAAGCTTGCCCGTGTCCGTCGTGATAGAGTAGAACTTATTGCGGCCCCTTGCCCCTCCCAGACACAACCCTGACAGTCTTCGAAAGAAAGTTGAATTTTCTCATTATTCTGCGTCACCGCAGGCACGACAACGTCTCACCGAGGAACGATTGCGAGCCCAAATGCTCATCGATCAGCAGCGGACCGTGGAACAAATGCTGGATAGGCTCCGAAGGTTCATGTCGATCGTTGCTGAAAACAGGCCTCCGTTGTGTACATGAGTGCAGATGGAGCTTCTAGAAGCGCTCAGCGACTCGCCAATCGAACCCTGCGCCTTCGCTGCGAAGGAAAATCATGTATAGTGATCATTCCTCCCGACAAATTTGTCCACAGAATATGCTCTTCTCCTGTAGGGTGATTCCTCTATTATACACACATATATATATATATAGATATATCTGCGGAAAAGATTTATTCTGGGAAAACGTGTCTTTTTCGGAGGAACTTTTGGAACCGTTATACTGCCGAATAGGATGACCCGCTCGCGCTGTCGGTCTGACAATTGTCGCGAGAAACTTGTTAGCTCCCAATGTAGAGCATCTCCAGTCCATATCATCTCGAATATGTACAAGATTTCACAGTGAGCGACCGGTTCTCTTCAAAGTTCAATGTCCACCGGTCTCAGGGTTCAATTACGATGGAGCACTCCCAAATAGTTGAAGTTGAGTTACTTGTTATCGAGAGGAGTACTTCATGAATTGAGTCACAACCCCCTTAACTTACACAACAAAGCATTTGATCGTTTCTACCGTTTGGGAGAATATTTATCGATGACTGCAGATCCTAATGCGTGGTTTTGGGAGGCCTATGTTTCTAGTTGGGAGATTTGATTGCGCAGGAAATGAGTCCAACAATAAAGTTTGAGAGAATAAGTCGAGCAGCTGTGTGATAATGAAAGGTTCAGCTGCAGGTACGGGTAGAAGTTCTCAGCTGAATTGTTCGCTGGTATCTTGCGCACACAACTCCAAGCGATCGCTCGGCATGATAAGATGGAGGAGCACATTCTCAACTCGAGACTTTCCAGGACGATCAGTGTTCTCCGGAACGTTAGGGTCTTCTGAGCCGCAGAGCCTGGGCATGGGTGAACCATTGACGAGCCACGGGGGAAAGGTCCAGATGATCATGGGTCTATTGTCGGGTATCGAGCTCTCAGGCCTTCGCAGAGGATTTTCCGCGAGATATCTAGCCAAGCTCCGGGTTCTGCGATATGCATCCAGCTCTTCGGTCATCCCCATTGAAGCTCATCGCGAAAACTCATCCAAATGTCGCTCGCCCATGACGAGACGAGCTCCTGTCTTGGAGGGCCAAGACTTGGGGAACCGGGCAATAGACGAGCATGCGCTTCTCTACGCTGAATTCCGAAGTCATAAATGGACTCGAAGATTCCCGCTAAAGTCGCATTATTCCTCGAAAGTTACCTTCGACCCTGATTCCGGAGCTAGCACTCCCGAGCAGATCCCGTCAGATTTTTTGAGCAACACAGATTTATTCATTCTCAGAGATGAATGTGATGGTTCTGAACTGTTTACCACAGATACGATACGGTGCGTAAACGAGTCTACCTTCGAAGGGAACGATCGCTCGAGAAACACTTCGATTCAATTCAGTCGCGGGGCTCGATGATATCGCCAAATACCTTATTCTAGGCACCGACAGAAACAAAAACGTTCACTGACACTCAGCGCGATTTAGGAATCCGACGCGGTCCTGATTCCTGCTGCAATCATGAAGATTCACAGAATTTCAGTCGCAGCTTCCCTTTTTTGAATTCCTTCCGAATTTGAATTGAAGTCCTTCTGAAGCGGATATAGGCTTCAACTTGAGTTTCGCGCCCCCTTGAACGTTGCACCCGGGGCAAGTGCCCCCTCTTCCTGTAGATGTGCCACTGCTCCCGACTGACTCTCTTCTAGTGTGAGTCAATTCATTTGTCGACGCGGTGCATATACCTGCACCATGCGCTTAAAGTCGGCTATCGAGATCTGACACATCATGGAGTTCCGGTTTCCGGATTAGCAGTGTCACGGCTCAGAACGTGCATGACCCTCCACGTCGGAAAGCTCAGCTCTGAGTAGTCAGTGTTTCCCTCAGTCCCTCCAGATGGCTTCATATCGGGGACAGTCTTGGGCTAAGCCCAGAGGTCGTCAGAACCAGTTTGCGAATCTTGTTTCAGAGGTCGTCGGAACCGGCCACATCCAATATTAATCATTTACAGTCCTCGCGGCTTCTGAGGTCGTCTTGGTGGGAACATTTCCTGCAGCATTCAAACAACCAGGATCGAGCAGTTTCGGGTTCCCGAGAAGAGTCAATAGGGCTTCCCGCGAGCGATGCTCCCCGACCGGAAGTCTTCGGGAGCCATTGTCAGCGATGTCTGCGTAGCATTCCCGTATTGTGAAATCCATATGTTCGAAGCAGTCAGCGTGTCTGTGGAATAACCGATCCGTGCCTACAGTAAAGTGGTGGTCTTGTGTACAATTAGGGCATCGGAACCGATCGTAACCCAACCAATAATCGTGACCAGTACGATCAGCTGTCTCAAACTCTCGAACGATTGGCAGTGGATCTCATTCAGTCAGGTGAGAGAATGTGAGCCGTTTGTCGGATCCTGGACCCACGAGCGACACGGTGTCCCGTAACACTTCGTGGGCCTAAAGCTCAGCTTGTTTTGTTTTCTATTCTGTTCCTCCTCTCCGCGCCGGTCCGCTGCCGAATCGTTTGTTTCGGTGCGCATGCCCTATCCGAGGTCTCGCACAGAGGATCTCTGGTTCTTTCCTTTCCTTTTCTTCCCCCTCTCCACGTTAGCGGATACGGAATGACATTCCACCAACACTGGACGTGTGGAGCATCCGGGGAACTCGACTCGACGGCACGTCTCAGCTCGAGACTCTCAGTTTGAACCGACGTCGACGGAATGTAAGCGCTTGCACATATAGTGGTAGCTATAGAAGACCGGGGATCTCCGTAGATTTCATGGTCAGGAACAGTCTGTTGTCGTACCCTCTGTACGACAAGGAGACGGGGGTAGAGTACCCTCCTTGAAATTCGGGTTGAACTCAGCGTGAATGATTCTTAGGTGTATATCTCTTCTTGATTCATGATATTCTGTTTCGGAAGAATGAGCTCGATCATCGAGCGCCTTGATAGTTCGCTTCACGATGACGTTGCGCTGAGGTATCGAGACTATATTTGGAAAGAAAACATTTGTCGATGACCGAGTTCCGTCGTGAATGAATCATACAACCAGAACTTTCAAGTTTTCTTCTCGGGCGGCCAGTGGAAGGTCAAAAGTTGAACTTTTCAAGGAGTGAATTGGCCGTTTTTAAACTTGACAATGAATTTTCTCCGTAAAGTTCCCAGCCGGAGAATCTTGCTGGTGATTGAGGAAAGTCAGGCGGGCTGCTTCCCTGAATAAACAGGAAGATGATTCTCCAAATCATTATAACGGCAGTGATTGTCAGCATCAGCGCCGGCTACAATAGCCCCCAAAGCACCATCTACGATTTCACCGTCAAGGACATCGATGGTGAGAGCTCAATCGAAGTTTTGGATGTCTCAGTCTGGTCCGGATGAATGGTCCCAGGAAAGTTATCACATTCAATGACACATCGATATCTGACCCGAAACAGGAAACAACGTATCACTTTCGAAGTACAGGGGGATGGTTTTGGTCATCGTTAACTTAGCGTCGGAGTGCGGATTGACAGATCGTAACTATAAGGAATTGGTCATCTTACAAAAAGTAGGTTCAAGCAGTACGGCAGAACGAAGCACTCAACGGAGTAAGTCATTGCGGAATGTCTGGCGAAATATTTACGGGATCTCCCATTCGGCGTCTTGGAATTACAGGAGCTCGGCTTTCGAGGCTTCAGAGTGCTGGGCTTCCCCTCGGATCAGTTTGCCGGACAGGAGTTGGAGACCAATGAGCAAATCAAAACTTTTGCGAGGGAAACGTACTCGATCAATTTCGACCTATTCGCCAAAATCAACGTGAGTGCCCGCGTGCATTCATGGGAGCGGTGAACTCAATCATTGAGCTTCGAAATTGCTCCTGATCACCTCCTAACATGAGCATGTTTTATGATCAATCGAAGGTTAACGGCGCGGAAGCTGAGCCTCTCTGGCGTTACCTGAAAGAAAGACAAGGTGGGATCATTTACTCCGGCATCAAATGGAATTTCACAAAATTCCTCATCGACCGGAACGGCATCCCAGTGGACAGGTTGAGTGGAATTTTTTTTTCGTTACATCCATCTTCGTACGAATCCTGCACTCTACAAAAATCTCTTGCCATTCGGAGACTCTCTCCTCGGCTCGAGCGATGAGAAACTAGGGCCGTGACACGTGTTTCAAAACTAATTTCAACCGTTCCATTCCCCCAGATTCTCACCAACTACCCCGCCTCTGTCCATGAAGGATGAAATAATAAAGTACCTGAACCGCACATCCAGGGCAGATTTGCCTGAGACGCCGAACCAGAACAATACAGAACTTTAATCGGACCGAGCCTAACGGAACGCCTCCTCACGATATCACCAGAAATCTAGTCCAAGCAGAGTCAATCATCATTGAGAAAGGATTCGAATACTGTGTCGCGGAAATAAATTGTTATACGCTTCTCCAGTCTTCTCGACTCATGTGGATCTCAGAATCCCACTTTTGACTCTAGACTCATCGGGAGGATCACGATGCTGTTTCCGCTAGCAATCTTCTCATACACGCTCCCCCGTCAGCGACGGTGGTATGACGCTCCAGGTGATCCAATGAGTGCGTGAATGGGCGCCCCTCGTTCCCGAACGATGGAATGTTTGTGGAATACTATCAAATCACCTCAGTAATCAACCAGAGGCAGAGTAGGCTGGAGGAGATGAGGAATCGTCCCGATTTTCGCCGCAGCGAGACGACGCTGTCCAATCATATTGCCTGTAATTCGAAGTGTCCCAAATGAAATGAGTATTTGTGTTCGTAGTCGCTGGGAGGAAACCGTACATGGAATATAGCTGATTTCTTGAAACGGCATGAAGTACTTTGCGAAACACTTTTCAAGCCGCAATGCGCGTGAGAGAGCCACGCGGCCATTTTTCACTTGCCCACCCGTTCACGTAGTGCTGGCCCTCATCCGAGTAGTGAAGTTGTCTTCAGTAGGGAAGTTTCGCACCGGAAAGCCCCGCGAGCATAAGAAGTGACTCCTCATCCGTTGAGGTCGTGTACAGGTGGAGGGTGCTGCGTTATCAGAGCCGCGACCATCGTTGCAAGGTAGGTGTCTGCTCCCTGCGTTTTCGGCGCGGGTACTGTTATCACCAGAATATTGCTTGGGAAGCTTGCTCTATAGGAATGCACCTGTCGATCGCCTGTATTCTGTGGAGATCTGTGCAGGGGGTTTTGCGCGAATAAGCAAACGGAGGGTTGGCAGGCCGGGAGATGGGGAGTGTGATTTTGGCAGTTCGTCCATCGCACCAGCTTGGGATGTTCGGAGCGATGAAGTAGAGGAGCGAGGGGTGGAGATATTGTGTGAGAACTCCTCGAGGCATCGTCCACAGTCTTTCCGACTATTCCTGGTTGTTCCGTAGGAAACAAAACTGCGAAAAATATCTTGCCGCGATCGCTCCAAAACCATAGTTTCGCCGCTACGAATGCGCGGAACAAACACTGGAAGAACTCTCCGAGCCGAGCATCGCCGCTACCATTCGATCCCATCGATTTCGGTCGCAGTGGGCAATTAATTCAGCTGGGGGAGCAACGCCCCAGCCACCGAGCGGAGCCGAATGAAATGCCCTGCTCCCATATTTCAGTCCGATCTTTTGAAATGCATCCCGGTCACGAACACGAATCGAGATAATGTGTCGGTCAGGCATTGAGATTCGACGAGTTCCTTGACGCATTGTTTCGGCGCGCAGTTTCATGTTATTGATTATACGATTCCAACCATCGACATCAGTGAACAGGTAATTCTCTCATTGTATCTTGCTTGTTGAAGTTTCACCAAGCTCGCGCCTGCCATGATGTGTGTCGATGAAGTGCTGTCTGTCGGCATCTTGCGAAAAATCGTCAGATAAAATCTTGACGAACGGTTGAAGTCGGATTTGGATGCTAAAATTAGACGGTCACCGGTTGACCCGCAGCGCTCGGGTGTAAACGAATAAATGAGCGGAAGATCGGCCTATCGATCGTTTTTTCTTCATACTGACCACGATTCGCAGGCGCAGATGCATCAACAGGCGCACGAATCTTGAGGTCGCCGTCGGACTCGTTAGAAAACTTCAGACACAACCTTCGATTGAATAAGATTTGCAGAAACGCGCAATCCATAAGACTTTTCAGCAAAGGATACATACAACTGCTTGGAATTGTCAGTTCAATGAGCTCCGAAGGGTATCGCTTGCGAGTCCCAAACGGCATATGGGGCGAACAAGTTCAGTCTCGATTACAAGAGACCTGTGTTACAGGTAGGATGTTACCAAGAATCCATGTCGCGGGGTTGGCAATCTTCCTGAGCCTTGCTTCGTTTATTGATGCGAAGTGCTACATCTTGATGCCGAAAGAATTCTACGAGACTCATCAGGATCTTTCAGGTCAGTTGGAAGATTGAAAGGCCTCTGACTTCAAATTGACCCTGAGGCAGAATACCCGATTGTGATGGTCTTATAATCTTATAGAGGATATACCCTGAATTTGCAGAAAAATCGGTGGATTTGCGGAAAACGGAGAGCGTGATTCATCTTCCAAAAAATCATTCCCAAGTAATGAGCGCGACATCTTCGAAATTGTAGTCGATAGCAGATCGGAAAATTCTATTGATTCTGGGACCTAGATCTTGCGTCGGCAGGATGATCAGTGGAGCGTGTGGTTCAGCCGTCATTCAATGGTGATGATGGATCAGTCGATCAATCATTAAGTGGATGCGCTGAATGATAAGTTTTTGGATAATGAGTGATGCTCACTTGCTTCAGGAACCCAAGCAGCATTCATCCAAATCTATCTGACTTGATGGATACCGCTGAAATAGGTACGCTGTAGTCTGGGCTCACTTTGAAACTGAATTTTCCCTCGTATCTCCTCATCATAGATAAAGATTGTCGTCGGCGACGAAGATGACGACGAGCTCAGTGAGGAGGATGAAAACGCTCACAGTGCAGAAGCCTCAGAAGAGGCGCGAGATGGTGAAGGGACAGCGACCACCATAAGTCCAGTTGAGCGCAGTACCGAAGATACTTCACTGAATACATCCGGACCCATCGTCGAGCTGATGACGGGTAGAATAGAAGGTGGGAGTCTACCGAGTATCGGTCAGCTATTGAAGATCAAGGGATGATCAGGGAAAACCACGCTTTTGTTGAGAATTGAGAGAACTGGACAAATTTCCAGGCGTTGCCGCCACGGACCAAACCGTGCACAAGTTTCTGGGCATTCCGTTCGCTGAACCACCGGTCGGGGACTTGAGATTCAAGCACCCGAAAGTCCTGAAATCTTGGATGCCGAAAATCGTGAAAGCCGTCACGAAACCTTTCCCTTGTTTGCAAGGACCCTTCTATATTAACAGGTGTGTGATGCTGTAGTTGAAGGCTGAAGACCCGATTCATGTCGTCCATTATTCGGAAGCAGCGACTCCTCGTTAGAATCAGCTGTAAATCGTAGATTGGGAATAGATTTAAATCTTGATTCCAGCAATCTCACTATAGACACTTCCAATTCCACTGAAGACTGCCTGTATCTCAACGTCTGGACTCCCGATAACTGCGTGTTGAACAAGACGTGCAAGCCCAATAAGTGAGTTTTTCCGATTGATCACTGGACGTTGCCTAGAACAGCTCATGTCACCCTCAACTCGGACTGAGTTCCGAATTCTTGTTTCAACCGTTTCAGATCCGTCATGGTCTTCATTTACGGTGGGACTTACACCTTCGGATCTTCAGGATGGAACATGTATGATGGGGAACAATTGGCTCTCCGCGGTGATGTAGTTGTGAGTTGGAACTGTCTAGTAGCTAGATTGGCTTTCAGCGCCAGCATTGAGCTCATTTGCGAAGGAATAAATTCTGGAGAGAGATGCCGGAGGACAGAAAAATAAGCGATCGATTGAAACTAGGTGGTCAATTTCAACTACCGCGTGGGTCCGTTCGGGTTTTTGTATTCCGCCACCGAAGATGCTCCTGGAAACGCTGGACTTTTCGACCAACTGATGGCGCTCCAATGGGTGGGTACGACCAGACGTTTGAAGACGATTCGGAAGATTCTCCGAGCTCGAGTGGCCACAAATTGAGCGTTCTGAGAAGCTATTTGGAAAAGGAAACATATTCAATCGAATCATCATTGTCTACGATCAAGGTCCGAGACAACATCCATCGGTTCGGCGGCAATCCGAAGGATGTGACGCTGTTCGGTCAGAGTGCCGGAGCCATTTCCATTGCATACCACATGGTTTCCCCTCTATCACAAGGATTGTTCCATAAGGTCAGCGAAATTGAATATGACAAATTCAAGATCAGAGGTAGCGACCCTGCGTTCCGGATTTTCATGATTCGTCGTACACACGTATCCAGGTAATCATGCAATCTGGGAGCTCGTTCTTCCGGTTGACCGATCCATCACGTGAAGGTCCGAAAAAAGTTGAAAAGCTCGCCAACAGTGTGGAATGCCTTCAAGACGGAGAGACCATCGAAACTCATGCCAAAGTGAGTTTTCACCTTCAGCTTATTTCAGTCGATCTCAAAACTAGTATCGCGTTCAACCAGATTGATATATCTTACTCTGCTTCCATAGGAAATGCTGGCGTGTCTCCGGAAAAAAGATGGCAAAGAGCTGATGGAAATGACTTTTTCAACATTTGGCTTAAACGCTCTGACGTTCTTCCCGATACACGGCGATGAGTTTCTTCCCAAACCCGCCCAAGAACTCGTGACATCTGGGAAACTCCCAAAAGTACCATAATTAGGACTGCGCGCCTGACGATGAGCATTCCATGGATGATTTGCTGAATTGATGTTCCAGGACCATAATTCATGTTTTCTCCGCAGGTACCGGTGCTGATCGGAAATAACAAAGATGAAGGCTCGTATTTCATTTACTACCTATTCGGTCGAACGTTGACCTTAGAGGACCTTAGCTTGGTAAGAAATTCCAGTATGCTGGATATTTCATTTGTTGGAGGAAATCTCCCTAGAAAAATATAGAGGGATGAGTTCGATCTCATTGAGCACAACATGATCCTCGATCCAGGTTACCAAATACGAAATCGATTTGTACGTCACGTTCGGCTTACAAATGCTACTCCAGTCCAATGTCCGCCAGATAAAAGCGCAGTATTTTGATGGCGTCAAGGAAGAGGAGAGTGAGTGGTTGCAAAATTAGCAGACTCTGGTTCCATGAGATACTTGGTCTTGACGACTCGTTCCAAGAAGCTCGCTATATCGTTAACTGATCCGCCATTTGCAGCAATGAAAGCTCTGCGTCAAGCAGCAGATATGGTCGGAGATCTGGCGATGGTGTGCCCCACAAAATATTTCGCAGAGGAGGCCGCGGCTCAGGTGAGGAACCTCCGTCAAAAATCATGATTCACTGGAAATCTTGTCGGAATGATACGATTGTGAGAGATGTTTCACTCAAGTGACAGAAATCGTTTCTTGTTTCCCAGAATCTGACCGTTCATTATTATGAGTTCGACTTCAGAAGCTCTTTCGGCACATGGCCAGACTGGGTCGGAACAACTCACGGAGAAGAGGTATGCTTTTTATAAATCATTGAATTTGCCAACCGCGCGGAGGTCAGGTGGAAGTCTCCGAACGTCCCGCTGTCATCACTGAGCCTTCATTGGAAGTTGTGCCCAACCAGAAGAGAAAGATCCGCGTCAGAAGCATGAGTTGCACCGCGACGGAAAATTGGGTGCGAAACCTGAGCTATCATTCAGAAAAACATCACGAAGCTCATCTTCCAGATACCCTTCGTATTTGGTCATCCTCTGTCCGGCTTGGAGCCGAATGCCACGGCACGAGATAAGGATATGTCGTCAGAAATTATACAAATCTGGACAGACTTCGCCAAGACTGGGTGCGATAGCTGCCTGATCAGAGCTCACTATTTCCAGGATTCTGCTTCCATTGGGTATCGGATATCTCCAAGCCTGATCGGTTGAATATTCCTCAACGAAAACTATCTTTTGCAGTCTGACACCGACCAAAGTGCGGGGAACTCCTTGGCCAGCTTATACCGAGAAGAGTCAGGTGAATATGCATAGAACCGGTAACTTAATCTCGCGGCAGTCTGGTCAATCCTGAACCGAATTTCCTTGCAGACCTACCTTCGCTTCAGCCAGGATTCAACTGGTATTGGGAGGGGTCCAAACGAAAGGATGTGCAACTCCTGGCGGAAGTACCTCATAACCTGAGATTTGGGCGTCGCGAAGTTTTTTTTTCGTGGTGGGAATTCACATAACTGTCCTAAAGGCAATGTAACTACATGGGAAGGTGTGATCCGTCCCCTTCCCTTCTCAAGGGCGGCCTTGAGGTGCTTCTCGGAGTTACGGAGCTCGCCCACAAACGATTCTCTTCTCTTTTTTTCGCCATTCCGGATGCATCTGCAGAGCTACGCCCATAGTTTCGAGTTCTGCTGTGGGCGGCAAATGGAAGGGAGATGAACTATGCTCGGAGGTACTCGTCCATCACTCATAAGGTTTTTCCTAGGTCGAATCAACATGAATACGGAAATAGGCTTTACTCTTGCATCGTGTGAGAGCCACGGGATGATCCCGAACTCAAATCTCGGAAATTGGGAGGAAACGATGTCATTCGGAAATAGCCAATAAAGGGATGAAGAGCGAGGAATGTCTCAAACCTGAGTTCTATATGAAGCCGATCTAGATTCTAAGATGTCAAAGATTTTGCAACCATTTGCTAATTTTGCAACCACTAACTCTCCTCTTCCTCGACACTATCAAAATGTTACAAGGACCCTACGAGCGACACTGCTTCAGCGAACGTTGAGTGAGACGGAGTAAACTGGCTGGGGTTTCAGTGTCGGGAGTTCTCTCAATTCCTCTTCGAGGGCGCCGGTGCAGCGAATGAAATCGGTCTGCTGTGTTTCCTGTGATATATGAAGGGCTCATTCACAAAACACGATAAGTCCAGTTTTCCCGATTACCTAATTTCGACTGATATCGGCTCAGAATTCTGCCCCGGATCTCATGACGGTCTCAAATCTGAGCTATCACCCCGATTCCAGCTCGAAAATCAGGATAGAATTTTATCGCACTCATAGGCCATCAAGTCCATCCAGGATGGAAAAGTCGATTTCCTCGGAATCGAGAAAATGGACTTATCGTGTTCTGTGAATGAGCCCTTCATATACTTGTTTTTTCAAAAAAAAAATCCGGTTTGATAGTTGCAGACCTGGTAACCGGCGTCTCAGACAAAGTCCGAGATTCGCTTGGCGAGCACTGAGGTGGCTCAGCGTATCTCTGCTGCGGATCGGTCGCGGAAGACGCGAAACTTGTGAGCGTGTGCGGCTCGCACTTGCCGGAACGGGGTCTGGGTCCAGTCCGACGGCACTCACTCGATGGCTACCGCGGTACGCTCGATGAAAGTAGCGATTCCCGGGTAGGGATTTGACTCTGACTACTGCGTGGGCGCAGTGATGAGGCGGATCTTCGATGCTTGAGCGGACGGGCTGATATTTTGGGTAGCAACGCCTAGAGCCGTAACGCGCGATGAGTTGCCGATTCGTCAATCGGACTTCGGATGGTGGAGCGCGGCGGGACGGATCCAGCTCGACGGGAGGCGGTAGCGAAGTGAGTGGCTAGTGGCTACTGAAGCCTCGCGTGGCATTCGGCAGCAGGAGATCATGGGGTCGCCGGGCGCTGCGCGTTCCTGGCTGCGGAATCGGGTAGCAAGCAACCTGTGAGACCTTACCATTCTTGATCTTGTGAACGATGAGCGACTCCTTGAGTAGACACATATCTTCGACCGTCAGGATGTCGAAGAAGGCATATAGGTCACTGACACTAGGGGACTAGTTACACGCTAATTCGGAACACAGGAATCGTGAAGGTTGCGACCCGACGACGAGACAGGTTCCGGACGCGGCTCTCAGTAGAGGCTCTCTCGAGATCCACTGTGTGTGTGTTTCCATCCATCATCTCGACGACCTCTCGTCGCCTCGAGAGAGGGGGATCTCCGAGAGAGTGTTGAGCGATCCGAGACAAGACAACGTCGTGGGTTGATTTATTTGGAAGAGAAGCATTCGTCGATTGGCGCTATACTATCTCCTATAGGGATTCGTATCATGAAATGAAACCTTCAAAATTATAATAAAATAAATGAACCGACAGTCTGTGACACGTTCAGCGCAACGACCCGCGTCTTCGCTCAAGTGGCACTGAAATCCTACAGATACTCATGAGATGCTATTTGGGATATTTTGGAAAAAGTTTTGACGTATTACCGTATGATCCTAGATACATGAAATCTGGTTAAACAGGGTACGTGTTGCTCCACGGTATATCGGAAGCATGTAGCGAAAATGAGATTCACAAAGAGCATGATGCGGCGATTCTCCGATTGGCAGATTGACTTATCCTAGACAACAGTTTGGCAGTGATTATGCTTACGTAGGTTTCGAAGTTCAAGTCATTTTCAATGAAGAGATCTAGGAATTCTTGCGTTCGGAACCATTCCAGAGATAGTGCCGCGTCCACCACGGCAAATGGGTGGTTATGAATTTTCGTTTAGGAGGACGAGACGCCTCCATCGGAGAGGATGAATTTGGTTTCGCCAACATTGAGAACCCTGTCATTGAGATTCATGGATCGCATAACGTTACGAATGGACCTCGGATTTGGTCGCATGGATATATTCTAAGCTTGTCGCTTCAGGGCTCCCGGGAGAGCGGGTCGAGCGAGAGAATAGACCTGGAGGAGGGTGGCCCGCTCGAATTCCGCCGCCAATCAGTAAAGAAAAGAAATGAGGAGACAGCGGCAGGGTTCGCCTGGTTCGGTATACGGCTCTCCCTTCCCCTCTTAGGTCAGATACGCGGCTGCGGCAGGCGCCTCCGAATATTGAATTCATTGGTATTTCCTCATTTTTTCGGATATCCAATCACAGTAGCTGGAAACTCGTGCGTAAACGGCGGGATCCTTTGCCAGACAGCTTTGGCCGAAAGAGTAGATGCCGATAAGCTGAGCGCGTCCGTCTCTCATCAGTAGAGCCCGGACCTTTATGCACTAAAAAACCCGGAAATATGCATGCATTTATGCGCTAAAAACAGTGGAATTATGCACTAAAAAATGAAAAATATGCTCTGATGAGGTACCTGGTCGCATCCTTCTATCAAACTTATTGAAGCTCTCACGAGCAAGAACGAGTCGGACGATCACCCACAAGGTTAGAACGATTGATATAAGGATGTTTTTCATTCGTTACAAAGTGCCACTGTGACATGTTCCAAATTGGTGAAGGAGAATCCCTGCCGACGTTCGTTTCACGTATGTTTCAACCTCGAAAACGAGCGTTCAACGTCAGCTGAGGTTCTAGGTGCAAAGAAGGAAGTAAGCTCTGAGGCACTGAACCTGGGATTCGATCCAGTGGGTCAACTGCCGTTAAGTATTCCGGATACTTTTCTGAGCTCTTCGAAGTGAGGATTGCCAGCAAAACTGACGCACACTTGTTACGAACTGCTGCACCTGTAATACCTGGAGCTCTCTGAATGTCCTTCAGGAGGTCATCGAGATCGCTCATCGCTTCCGTTAGTGGCACACCCTTCCTCTCGAGCTTTTCAATGCCCGCGGGTAGACATCCGAAATGAGCGTGAATGAATGCGAGATCTGTTTTCAACTGCGCTTTTTTTGTGAGTTGCTGCACCACTTTGATGCTAGCAGCTTCGCTTTCGTCATTATTGTTGTCAAGTTCAGTCGGTGACCGCGATTTCTCTCAAAAAAACTGTCGATTTATGCAGTTTCATGCATTATACCTCGTTTTATGCATTTCGGGTGCGGATTCCTCGAAATATGCATTCTTATGCATTTTATGCATTTTGCATGAAGGTCCGGGCTCTACTCATCAGGAACAACGGACTGCCGGAATCGCCGCTGCACGTGTGTTCTACGTCGCTGACCGGGACCGAACACAGAAAGTTGGTCCCCCCAAAAAGATCGGGCGTTTGGCGTACCCCGTTTACATCCTGACGGCAGATCTCACGATCGACGAGCTCAACTTCAATCTTCCTCGGTTCTCGATGAAGTCCCTCGGTCCAATCCTCGCCGACTTCTGTAGCCCATCCGGAATGAAAAACTCTTTCGTCAGTTCTAATATCGTCGTCTTTCTGCAGGCAGACGGGAGAGATGTTTCTCCTGAAGATGACCGGCTGGGACAGCCGGAGGAGCGCTATGTCGTTCATCCGCTTCATATTGTACTCCTCGTGTATGATTATTCGGTCGATTGTGTGATCCACGTGTTTGAATACTTCGTCCTTTCTTCCATAATCGAAGTCACCCAGTCTCACAATGATGTCGGATACAGACGAGCGACTGTGGAGAAGACTCTTACTTGTTAGAATGTGCCTCGGGAATGAAATAGAATCAACGTCACACGACTGCTTGGATCATATTATGTGCTACAATTTTTGCTAGTGATCGTTTCGTGGCAGTTGGATTGGTGACCTCACTGAGCGCAAGCGCTGCGAGATGAAGGGAAGACTGTTGAATTGATTTCATGCATATGTTCTGATCTCCGCTCAGAGACAACCCGGGAAATTGTGTCGGACACCGTCCGTTGATCCTGGACACTTGGCACGTCGCTCCACCAAATCGTCTTAACGACAAGTTTTCAACGAGTCGCGGTTCTAGCAATGTCTCCTCGGGCTGGCTGCCGTTCTCCAACATTCACCGAGGTACTCTATGTCGGGCGATACGAAGTAGGAATTCAGTTTGAATATCGTCGGGGGAGGCGAAGAAAACATCTGATTATGAGTTCGAGGGATTCTATGGATCAGTATTGGTTCCTGATTTCTAGGTAATCGTTGGAAAGCGGAACACACATCATTGGAATCCTGATCAAGAGGATGGGATCCGTATTATTCCGATCGTAAGTCCTGTTGAATGAGACTCGGGGAGGAACGAGCCCCTAGCGCCTGATTCGATCACTTTTCGATCCGGCAATTCTCGAGAGGGCGTTTCTGTCGTGGAGAATTTACGGCAGTGCACTTTTTGATCCTAGACCAGTGTTTCCCAATTAGATTCGGCCGTGCCCCACTTTTTCATCGGAATATCTTGTACGCCCCACCGAGCCGTATTTGTGTCATACTTTAAGATCAGAAGTATCGGACACGGAAATATCACAGACAGTCTACTCCGCCCAATTGGGGTTACGGATAATCGGGGCGACCGCTTGATTGGGATTAGTCGGATCCCGAAAGATGAACACATTCTCGAGAATCTCGGCTTCTAGGCGACTCTCTCTGGATAATTTCTCATTTTGTGCGCTGGAATCTATCGAGATCGTTCGCAGAGCGCATAGAGATATCGGTTCCTGCTTCCAACGTCTTAACGAAATTACGTTCTCTACGCGGACGTAACGAGGGTACTTTGTGAGTGAACAATCATTGCCCGATCAGTCCCGAACAGTCTCGGGAGACCTTCAACGGCTGGTGTTCGTCATTCCAACTGACCTGACAGAGGACAGCGATTCGCGTTGTTCATTGATGCCGCTCTTGGCCATTTTCGGGGACTCAAACACCCTCCTGAGCCTCGGACTCATCTGATTCGGATTTACTCGTCAAACCGATCTCGGAACCGAGAGGCACGATTCCCGGAGAATGCTCCTCTGATTGGTTGAATGATGAGCGATTCCAAAGCAACGCTCGAAGATCGGATGAGGGCTGAGCTGTGTCATTGATCTCTCCTCCGGCCGTTCCTTCGCATGCGAGAAGAACTGAGATTTCCATCTTTTCAGGCTCGTGATCGGCAACCCGGACGATGCACTTTTCCCGATGTGCTCCGATTGACCGGAGTCGACTGTATATTATAGATATCGTCATAGTTTCAACAAGTATGGAGGCAGCGGTTCTCATTCATTCACTTTCAATGTGAGCCCTGTGTTCTCCACAGAGCTCATCAGAGTCAGTGAGCATCGCCGAGGTTGTTAGGTAATCAAGCAGGAGTAGGTACTGTGCGGCATAAAGCGAGAATGCAAATACCCGGGAGGTTGCCGTATCTATCGCGGGCTGAGTTCGATAGTATGAACCTGCCCCACTTTTCGGTGCCCCACCGAAAAAGCCTCCACGCCCCACCGGTGGGGCCTGGGCCCCAAATTGGGAAACACTGTCCTAGACTCTCTCAGACGTAGAAACACGCTTCCGATCCGGCTTCTAAAGTCGCTGAATGAGTGGTTCTGGAAATGATCACCCAAATAAAGCGCCTTTCCCGCGGGAGACTTGGAAACCCAATCGTACCACCGTGAGCATCCTTCAAAAGCATCCTATAACCGATAAATCGCCGGTCCCCTTGGCAAGGGGCTCTAACCGTGCGTCTGCGGGGCTGAGTTCTGGGGTCAAGGAGCACGGATGGCAGCTCGGTTCGTTCCCTCTGGTGTGGGGTTGGGTCCGCTAAGTCCCTCCCTTCACCTGCCGTGTCTGCCTCATTATAAGACATACCCTGAAATTAAGACAACCCCCCTTTTTTGGAACATTCCGGCAATACAAGACATATCCCGAATATAAGACACATCCCGAAACTGATTACCCTAAAGTCCCGCGTATAACGGACCCTTTTTCTGACCATAAAAGGGTTCAATACTCTGCTCGACGACGAAAAATGTATGTTCTGGGACTTCGTCATGGTAGATCTCTTGCGGATCAATGATGTAGAATTTTCAGAGCACAAATTTTCCATCAATCAGGAGGAGTAATGAACCCTTTTTTGTTAGAAAACAGGGTCCGTTATACGCGAGACTTTAGGGTAATATCCCGAATAGACGGCATATCTTGAGAGTTCGCTGGAGAAGGTGAGCTTGTCGTATTAGAATGAAGGCCGAGTCGAGTGTGATATCGGGATATATTGTGTTAAGTTTAATATCAATACAAAGTGTTCGACTTGTGATTTGACGTGTTTCCAATAGTTTGGGACGAAATTCACAGGGAAAGCTAACCAAAGATCTTGAGGGGAGCTCAATACAAGACATATCCCGAAATTAAGACATACCCCCCATTTTCGACCGAAAAATATATAGAAGACATGTCTTATAATAAGGCAGACACGGTAGACACGGTTGGTTGGAGTTGATTCAACCCGTGTGTCTAACAAGGGGATCAAACGGCCGTTTGCCAGTGCTGATCCATGTAACCAGACCAGTGGCGTAGCCAGGATTTTTTTTGGGGGGGGGGGCGGCTCTATGTCATGGGGGGCGATTGGATACTCCGGCCACCGCGGTATAGGGAATTAACATGGGATGAAAAAATTAGGGAGAGGGTAGGTTTGAGTGGTGTGGACTAGGCTTTGAAAGAAACCGCATTTTGGAGAAACCGCGGTTGCGGTTATCCGCAAACCGCAAAGTTGGAAACCGCGGTTAAAACCGCAAAAAAACGCAAATGGCCGGAGCACCGATTTCGAATGAGATTCGGCACGAAACTTCGTACAATCTTCTGTATTCACACGGCCTGATCATTTTTCCCCAAATACATACGCGAAAGAAAGAACTTCGGTCGAATAAGTTGGCCCATCTACAGTAACCTCCAGAGACAGGGACGCTTGGGCCGACGACGAAGTTGACCCGTAGGAACTCCACGATGCGTTCTATGCGGGATTCGCTTATAGGTATCTTCACTCTTTCATGTTTCCGGAGAGAAACGATTGGACCACGTGAGCCCGAGAGATCGTACGAAGTCAGCCTGAGAATTTCGTTCCAAAACTTCGACCCTGGGTCTCACATCTCCCTTGGAAGTTCCATGCGGTTTTTTGCGGTCTTACCCGCGCTTCCTCTGAGGTTTTTTTGCGGGTAAAAACCACGACCAATTGCGGTTTTTCGCGTGGAAAAACCGCGGGGAAAAAAACGCTGCAAAGCCTAGTGGTGACCGGCGATTCGGCTGACGTGCATGTTGTGGGATCTTGCACGTGAACTGATGTGAAGCTCACCAGAAGCGCCTACCGGTCAGTAACACAGCTTCCGCCCTCCTAGCTAGATAAGGTGTATCACCCGGCAACAGGGGCGTAGCCAGGATTTTCCCTGGGGGAGGGGTGATCTTTTTCAACAAGGGGTACCCTTGTGAAATTCTCCGAAAATCGGTTGCTCGACCAGAAAACCCAACTTTGATTGTATGAACCAACGGGTCCTGGGGGGGGGGGCTCTGAAGCCCCCTCAGCCCGCCCCTGGCTACGCGCCTGCCCGGCAAGGGTAAAACTCAAAAAACCTTTCTAACCAATCAAACGAGTGAAGGTTCTCGGGGGAAGGGGAATTCACGACCGCTCTACGCGCTTCTCCCCAATCTCAGTCATGGACAGTTGGATTTCTATCTAGAGCGGAGCAATCAACTCACTCTTTGACGCAGTTCGCTGTGGTGAGCACATATCTCTCATTGATCAGTGATCCCGAACACAGGAACGGATATTCGCCTCGGTCTCCCATCGGCATCGGGTAGAGGTTGTCGAAGTAACCGATTGCCGCCTGGAAAACGAAGAAAGCCAGATCAAGTTGTGAGTGTCGCTTCTCGTGAGTCGTTCGCGTTGACACTTTGATGAGAACTAGATTTTCATTCTATCTGCCCTCTGTTCACAGAGCGAGCAACGGTGGCCTCAATGGCTACCGAAAAGGCTTCCTTAACACAAAGTATCCCTTGAGGGTACAGAATGTATTCTTTCCGGCTCTACGCAATCAGTTTGGGAAACATTTCCGACACCAGAATAGGCTCATCCTAGGAGCTTCGCTCGATTTAGCGTCAAGGATCGGGCTAAGCGTCCTCGTGGCAACTCCGAATTCCTTATTTCGCGACGATTTCCAAGAAGAATCCGGTGACGAACGCGCAGCTCTTGTCATGGAGGTATGCACACGGAATCCCGAAAACGCGGAATCCCGAAAACACGGAATCCCGAAAAATCCCGAAATTTCGAAAGCTCGGAATCCCGAAAACTGCAAATCCCGAAGAGCTAGGAGCCCGGCTAAGCTTCTATGTAGATCGTAGGAAAACAACCAGTACTGATTCACATCTGTGGGTGAAATCATGATGAAAGGGATAGACAAGTGAGAGAAAAAGATCCCATCTGAGGGCGGCAGAATCTCCCTCATCTGAAATATCGACAAGCCCCTAGAATTTGTCTCCGAACTCTCATTTCATCCTTCTTCATCGACGCTAAAACACGGGACGGTACGGACAGTTGATGGTCAGCTTCCGGAGCGATTTTGATGAAATCTGGGGTCCCCTTCGATGCTTGCGTGCGAGTGTCATTTCCTGCATACAGTGCATTCTGATATTCAGTGGCAATATACACGGAAAACCAATCCCACAGGAACCTTTTTGATTATTTCTCGCGAGAGCTCTGAAAGCAGTGCTTGAGATTCTTGGGGTTCCGCGGAACTCCGGTCAACACTGCAGGAAACACTAACTATATGGAGAGACGATATTGTATAACCACAGCTTTATTCTTTGTACCGTGAAATTCCGCCATAGTGAACGCGGACGCCGTCAGTTGTCGCAGGTGAAAGCTGCTCCCTGACAAAGTCTAGGGCCTTTCTGTTCAGGAATACTGATGGAATCAAGCCTGCCGAATATGTTACTGAAGACTTGCCCGTTGCTTGCTTCGTGGAGTGAATCGGCTGCCGCGAGCTGCTTGCTGCGCTGCTCTTATTCTTACAAATTATTATTGAGATTCAGCTCACAAGGGAAGTGTCAGACGTTAGGTCGAAGTGTCGGGACGAAATTCCCAGGATGACTCCATCCGTGTCTGTGAAGATTTCTGTAGAGCGGCAATATTCGAAAAGAATGATCACGCCATGTGAATTCAAAAGATCGTACGCCTCCCGTTCCATACTTCTCGGCTGAACCCGTTAACATAGAAGGTTCGCTAGGTTCTAAACTATTCGGGATTTGCAATTTTCGGGATTCCAAGCTTTCGGGATTTCGGGATTTTTCGGGATTCCGTGTTTTCGGGATTCCGCGTTTTCGGGATTTCGGACCCAATCCGTCATGGATGACAGGCTGACAGTAGACAGGAACGAACCCCAACGCCTTAGTACAACGTACCTGCCATGGTAAAGACTCGAATTTCTTGGAGTTACTGGAGATTCCTAGAGCCGATTTCCATTCGCCCACGTACGTTCTGCCGCAGTCCACAAAATCTGAAAGATATGCATCAGGGTCCATCGTTGTTGATTCGAGAAGCAGGATCGTCAGCCGAGTTCCTCATAGACTACCCGCTGGAACGCGCTGGATTCAGATCCTCTTTGCTGGTATATCCATGGGGCATCGCAAACAGGATGGTCCGAAAGTCACGAGCTGATCATGACCGTAGCTTAGCGGGTCACGTTTACCTGTATGATTCTCCGGCATCGGCAGCAGGTTAGCCAGTCGTCTGGGATCCTCACCAAGAACATCTGAAACGTGAAGGGAAATGGGAAATTCAGAGCAAATCTCTGGAGTCATGTGGTTTTTCGCTATGAGTCAATTCCACGGAGCAATCGTTGGGAGAGACAGATTTGGAGCTGGTGACGATCGCAGCATCGTGAATCGTGGCTGTTTCCAATGGTTAGCTTTGCGAGTGCTGTAGCACTTTGAGGCCACAAAAAATATCGGCGGAAAAATATCGATCTTCGTAAACGTTGAATCATTTCTAGCAAAGTGCGATCTCGGAGATCTGATACGTAAGAAATGCATACTCGTGCGGAGAAGATGAGGCGTTGGACGATCAGGATCTATGCCAAGAGAGATGACGAAACAACTCTAGACCATACTCCGGAAATAATAATACGTCCCGGGCGGCACTCCCTGGAAAGGTTCCAGGGGCGGCATTTTCCTTCACCCTAAAACTTTGGAGGAGTGGCACTGATGACAAATACTCGAGTGCGCACAGGGCGCGGATGCGTGGAGGGTTGCGCGCTGAGAGGGCAGCTTCTGTATCTGTTTTGGGATACAGATATTCTGAGAGAGAGGGTTGATGACACGACTTCTCACGGAATTTCGACGAAGAAGCTCGTTGGATGGCGATCTCGGTCTATCCTCTTGGGAAGTATCATCGTATTTTTCTCATGCATGAATTACTTGATCTCTATTGATCTAAGATAGGGGCGGCATTTTCGGAGACATCCCCAAGCGGCGCCCTGCCTTGTTACGCCGCTGCAATCTGGTGCAGCTGCGGCTGTTTGTTAAAACCTCTCCCATTGGTGCATCACACCTCAACGCACGCTTTGAAATTCTCGCCACGGTCCCCGGTGCAACCATCAGGAGCAGAATTGGCGACTTCAACCTGATGGACCAACAGATTCTGTACTTAACGGGCTCGACTTACTAGCAGATAGGATTGCACGAAGGCATGCCGACATTGGTGCGGAATGCAGCGAATCGGAGTAATCCAAGCTCTAGTATTTCTCTTTCTCAAATCGAGTGGGGGAAAAATCGAGCCTAACGGTGGCTGCCGTGCTCGGATGGGAGCGGCATCAGCGACCAAGAAAGTTTGGGAACCTCTGCTGTATGCGAGAGCGCAGGGTGTGTCGTCGGCATATCGGCACTCTCACAGCAAAGATCTCACTGTCAATAAACGGTGATCGAGAGATAGTGGGACGCATGCTACTGATGCGAAATGATCCGAAGGGTTTCGCTCAAGAGGTTGAGGAACATGGATTGAGCAGAGTACAGAGAGCTTGGTCATCCATGACATCGGACTCGGTACTCGATTTTCTGTATGTGGAAGATAGCCGGAGTTGCCCATTGTTTCTGATCATTGCAGCGGCTTCCCTGGCGAGCAACCCGAATATTCCGTGAGCATCCCGCGAGGTTTTGCTCATCAATGAGGACCGTCTCGGCATCTGCCGCGACAGCATCGGATTGTCTTGAAAGATCCTGTTCCGAATAAGATCCGCTTCTCAGCAACGAATGTTTCTTGGAACGAGCAGTCTCCGGTCGACGAAACGGGAGTTCGTCCCAGAACAATCGGCTTGCCAGCGAAAAATTTTTCTCAGCTTTCCTACGCTTACAGATTCAAATTCGATCCAGCCGTTTCGCCGCAATCGCCGAATTGATAGTTCTCCAAGTTCGTTGTATCGGGAGGATTTTTCCGAGCTTGTTATACGGCCAAAAGAAGCCCGCAATCGGAAGAATGCGGTCGGCGTTGGTCTCCCATAAGGCGCAAAAAGCGCGCCAAACCAGCTGCGCTAGCGGAACCGAAGGGCGCAGCGGGCCACCCAAATGTCGCCTGGGTTCGCGAAATCAGCTGACCTTGCTCCGAATAATTCAAATGACATGATGGCTATCGGGCGTCAAGGGGGAACTTGAGGGGATCGGGATCGGACAGGAACCATGGTACCGGCTCGGAGGATACGGTCATCCGTGACGGCAGCTCCATGTTTGGGGAAAGGGTTTCGATGCATGCAAGTCTTCGATATAATTCATAACCAAAAGGTAGCGAAGGAGTCCCAGGAGTACAGTAGTCGTTGCGAAGTATTTCGCACCTTTTTGCCGAAACTCGAAATGTACGCTAAATGTATGTTGCGCTAAACCAATGGTCTTGGGTCTTCGGTCGCTAGGGCCGGCGGCAACGCGGCGCTGCGCTGCGCGGCGGTTTGGCGGCTCAACGGCCCATCGGCAAGTTTGAAACCTTTCGAGAGCGCATAACGATCCGGTGGAGCGGAACTGCATTTTTTCACTTCCGTGTATTCTGATGATCGGTCATGAGTGAGTTTAAACCGGTCAGCAACCCGAAAAGTTGGGTATGGCAACATTTCAGCAAGAGTTCCACCCAAGCACAGTGCCTCGAGTGCCAAAAGGTAAGCATTTGTAACTCCGACTTGAGTTTTCGCGTCATCCAAGCTCCGATGGCTGAATCATTTTCTATGCAATGCGTCTGACTCATTGAGGGAATCCGCGACCCTGGATCCGGAGGGAGGCTGATGAACTGCCGCGTCATATTAAACCTTTGCATGAGCAAGATTGGTCCCTTATCGAATGACATGAGTCTACCCATTGAATTCATAATCTCAGGTTTTGGGCAGCAATCGAACGACAAGCGCGTTGATAAGTCATCTGAAAACGCAGCACGGAATCTTCAAACCTAGTCCGCAAACATACGGGCCATATCTCCCGAACCGAGCCGTGGTCAACCTCGAGGAAGAAGAAGCTCCCAGTACCGAACTGAAGGCAGCGAAAAAAAGGAAGCAATTGCAACTGGACGTTTTTTTCGTTGGCAAACATTCTCTAAGAGAGGATCTTCTACGATTCATATGTGATTTGAACATGAGTCTGAAGCAAACTGCAGAATCGTCGACCGTTCGAAGAGTCCTCTCTCGGGCTTACCCTAGCGATCCCCATCCACCGAAGTCTCGCGCGACTCTGGTCAAGTATCTGCGGGAAGATTCAAGCAAGGTCAGGGAAAGATTGCGCCTTCAGCTCTCAGAGCTCCGATCCGGAGGTTAGTATTCCATCTGTGAAGATATCTGATGGCTGTTGACAGTGGCCAGGTCATGGCGAAGCTGTGCAAAGACTTTCGTATCTTCCTTGTAGGCCTCAAGCTGTCGGTTTCCTTCGACGAAGCCACCTTCAATGGTTCTGATCGCTACATCACCCTCAACGTACACTCCAACGTACCAAGCTTCGACGGGTCGAGGTCCGCTCCGTTGGGACTGGTGCGAATCCAAGAACGCGCAACGGGAGAACACCTCAGCGACATTATATGCGCGAGGCTTCACGAATATCGGCTTTCGAGCAAGCATCTATTCGCGGCCGCCACCGACGGAGCAAGCAATGTACTGAACGCCGTAGATCTGATCGGTATCAGGAGACAAAAATGTTTTGCTCATGGCTTAGACCTTGTGGTGAGGAAAGCTGTCTTCGGAAGCGAGAAGTCGGCGTTCGACCTTCGGATTTTCGATGACCCGAGCTCCGATGATGAGATGGACGACCATGAAGATACGGACGACCAAGAAGATACAGACGACCATGAAGATACGGACGGAGAGTTAGACGACTCTGAAGAGGAGGCCGAAATTTCCGGAGAGTCAGATCAAGAAATCGAAGCAGAGGAATCAAGGGCGTCAGTAGGCTTTGGCGAAACTCTTCAGCGTCTCCGTAAGATAGCGCGAGATTTCCGGAGAAGACCCTTATTGATGGACGACATCCGCAAAACAACCGCAAAGAAAGAGTTCAATGGAAAACAGCTTCGCGTCAAACTCGACTGTAAGACTAGATGGTATTCTACTCTCCTAATGATCGAGCGTGCGTTGGAAATCATGCCGGCTCTGAACAACGTTCTCTGTCGAACTCCGGAGAATTCGCCCCTCACGGCCGTTGAAACCTCTGCCTTGGAAGACATCGTCAGTGTGCTCGAACCGTTCAAAACGGCAATCCTAATCATGTGCGATCGGAAAGCGACGCTCTCACATGCAGACAAAGCATTCCGTATTGTCCTCAGCGAACTCGCAAAGATCAAAACTCCGTTAGCGAACAGTCTTAGCGATGGGCTCGAGGAGGAAATCTTCAAGCGGAGGAGCATCCTCTCCAGTGCTCTCGCCGTGCTGGAGGACTCAAAGTACGATTTCCACCTTGAAGCAACTATAGGAATGAGCAAGCCCACAGAGGACGAACTCCTAGCGGTTTTCGCCGATATCATCGATGCGGACCAGCTCTCGCCATTCAACAATACTGACTCCGCAACTGAATCGGAACCCCCGGCAAGTTCCCTGAATTAGCTTCACCCGTGTCATAAAGAGGAATATTCCCCGGAGGCTCTGGGTGGAAAACTTTCTCATTCATCTTTTTGTTCATTGTAGGTCGGCCTCAGCTGGGATACTATATTTCTCCCTCAAGCACCAAGCAAAGCGACCATCGACGAGAGCTCCCGCTCGAAAGAAAACTTGGAGCGCGAGTTCGCTTACTACAAAAAAGGAGGATCTCGTGGAACCCTCCTCGAGCTTTGTCGAGACGTCTTAATGACCATACCTCCAAGTTCAGTTCAATGTGAACGGGACTTCAGCGTGACACGCCACATATTGGGGGACCATCGTGCCAGGATGAAGCCGGAAACTCTCGATAACATCTTTATTCTGAAGAACCATTTTGCAAGCTTAGACGCCCCCAATCGATAACCGCGGTTTTTCGAATTTGCGGTTATTTGCCATGCCTAAAACCAACCATCATTCGGTTGCGGGAGTTGAGCCACAGTCAGATTGAGTGGAATCTGCACTCCAGCTATTACAGCTTCCTTTACACTGTCGCGGATTGTCGCCTACTCACAGTTCAGGCGCATGATGAAAGAGGCGACGCAAAACAACGCCAACATCAATACCATAATTACTGCACCTACCACCACGATAGAGCAGATCGCAGCACAAAAACGTTCCTCGTCGGACAACTTGGATATTTTTTGGCGCAGATAGTGGACATTGCAGCGTTCCACCAACTTGCAGTACGCCATCGCTCTCGTAGTAGTTCTCCGCTCCGCTTCTCAACGAGAACTCTGGACTCCCAGCTGATACGAGCGTTGCTTGGGTCTACGCTGTTTGGACCCGGGTCAGCTATGGGAACTTGTTGAAAACACGCCCGGAGACTTAGACCATGAAACCCCAAGACGCCAAGGCGGCGACTTGAGCGCGCATCTGGTGCTATAACTTGCAGGCATCTGCTTGTTCGTGCCGCTCGCTACGTTCGCGGGTAGGGAGGATTCCCGCTGCCCCAACTGCAGCTCTCATAGACCGATCAACAGCTCCGGCACGAGTCCAACTAAAATCGCCATCCGCGTGTTTACGTTCAGCCATAAGTCGCCGGGCGTACTCTAACACGAACCCAGCCATGCATTAAGGCGGCCATTCGGCCTGGCGCGCCACATTCAAAATCTCTAGGCAGTGTTTCTCAACCTGCGTTCCGCGGAACCAATCGGTTCCGCCGTCAGTCTTTGGTGGTTCCGCCGAAGATTTCCTGCGGAACCCTGAGGTTCCGCAGGGCTTTTTCCCGTCCACCTGTGGGGTCCTTCCAGAGCGGGGGGAATCGATGGACGCCACAGTTAACTGTCCCGCAGACTTGACAGCCCCAGTTGACTCCAATCGAGTGACGCTCGAAAATCTTCCAATCTGCTATCGATCTGAACGCATGTCATCTCAATTCAGCGTCCGCTCTGCTAGCAGCTCAACTTCGTCATCCTCCGTCCTCCGGTACATGGTTCCGCGAGCTCGTATGAGGACCCAAATGGTTCGCTGAGTTTCGTCAACACTCGAGAAGAGAGAAAGAGATATCGGGCTCGAGGGACTTCGGGCTTGCGGGACATCGGGCTCGCGGGAAATCAGGCTCAACGGAAATCGGGATCGAGGGAATTCGGGCTCGCGGAACCGAACCATGTCCGCCAGATAAAAGCGCAGTATTTTGATGGTGTCGAGGAAGAGGAGAGTGAGTGAATTTGAATTTGAAGCTCCTTTATTTACAAAGGGTTCTTAAGTATGTACATAAATTAGGGTCATCGCGTACAATGCGGGCGGCCCGCCAGGCAAATGCATTGTCAACCACATGAAGTTTTGCGGTTTCTACGGGTACAATCGATACAGTTGTGCGCGTTTGGGTCGGGCGGAGGGAGGACATCGGCTCGTGCTGGCCCGACTTGGTGATTTGTCACAGAGTTCTTACATCAGCCTTATGATGTAAGTCGGCGACGGAGGGGAGGTTGAGGGAGTTCTTCGGTACTTGGCAACGAAACGCTACCCGACGTATGAATTTGTCCCGGACCTTTTCCAGAAGTTGCGCGTCTTTTTTGTAGGGATGGCGCCAAATAGAGCTACAGTAGGTCAACCGTGGACATATGAGGCTCCTGTACAATTGCAGATAAAACTCGGGTCTCTTGATAATAAACGCACGGAGCATAGTATTCGCGAGGCGTCCGGCGGTCTTGGCGACCTCAACAACGTGGGTCCTGAATTTAAAATCGTGATCTCAGAAAACACCGAGATCTTTGTAGGTTTGAACGACAGAGATAGGAACGCCATCAAGAAAATACACCTGGGAATCTGGCCTAGATTTGATAACCGCACATTTGGGTATAGAAAGCGACATGTGGTTTGATTTTGACCACTCTAAGACTTTGTTGATGGCTGCCTGAAGGTGGTTGCAAAATTAGCAGATCTGGTTCCATGAGATACTTGGTCTTGATTTCAAGAAGCTCGCTATATCTTGAACCGACCCCCCCTTGCAGCCATGAAAGCTCTGCGTCAAGCAGCAGATATGGTCGGAGATCTAACGATGGTGTGCCCCACAGAATATTTCGCAGAGGAGGCTGCGGCTCAGGTTTTTTTTTTTGGATGCAAACTCGCGAAGGGTAGACCCTATGATTCTCACAAGGAACTGCGAGTGCGGAAGGGAAGGACACAAAGAAGACGAAAAGATAGAAAGGATAGAAGAGCTACAGGAAAAAAAATGCATTCACGCACGACCCAGAGGAGTGGGAAATTCACCTGGTGTGGGGCTCATGTATATAATAGGGCGCATCTACACCGTTTCAATCTGGTTGATCAACGCCGTTGATCCGCCTGGTTACGCGAACTGGGTCCGAAAGAGGAGGAACGAGGGAATAGATTTCGGCTGAGCATTTCCCATGAACGTACCGATAGAATAGACAGAGGTCGGAAAGACAAAGATTCGAGGCAAGAGGTCAGAGTTGTGTCGCCGATGAGACGAACAGCACGTTTCTGTATAGAGTCGAGGATAGGAAGGGATGAGGGAGCGGCTTCCCCCCAGAAATGCGAGCAGTACTCGAGAGAGGGACGGATTTGAGTTTTATAAAGCAATAGAAGGTGGGCGGGGGTGAAGAAGCGCTTGGCTCGAAATAGGAAACCTAGTTTTTTGGAAGTTGATTGGGCCATGTTTGTGATTTGATTGTGCCATTTCAGGTTCGGAGAAAGGCATACGCCTAATACTGTAATGGTCGATGAAGGGGACAACGTGTTGCTGTCGAACGAAATGCTGAGCTGGGTGTGAGAATTGTTTTCTTTTAGAAAAGAATCAGCTGTGTCTTCAGAGAATTGAACTGGACCAAATTATTTGAGTCCCACTCCAGAACTGTTTGGAGATCGTGGTTGAGGGAATCGAGCATGGTGAGTTGGGAAGAGCTGGTTTGGGCAGGGGCAACGGAAATTTTCGGAAGAGTTATGGAAAGAGAAAAGCTATGGGTGGGACTGGAGGTCGAGACGAGAAGATCATTGATGTGTATCAGAAAAAGTGTTGGAGAAAGTACCGAGCCTTGGGGCACGCCCGCAGTCAATGGAAAGGACTCTGAAAGAGCACCGTCGGCGATAACGTTCATAGATCGGTGACTGAGGAAACTTGCGATCCCATCACAGAGGTTCGGTTGGAGCCCGAAGGAGGGGAGCTTATTCAGGAGAGCGGAATGCCAAACTCTATCAAATGCCTTAGAAATATCGAGAGCAGCGGCAATAGTCTCGCCGAAGTTTTCGATTGTCGAGTTCCAGAGATGGGCAAGAGATCGTGTTACCATGCTAATCTCAGAAGTACCGTGCTCATAATGTAAATAAAGAGTACCGCGCGGACGCTTCCGTGCGTCAGTCGCTGTAATGCTACTCAGCATGTCGGAAGTGCCTTTTCCATCTCCAGTAGCTACCTTCTAAGTTGACTGTCAAAGTCCAATGAACAGTTAATAGATCGCCAGTGGAGCGACCCCTTCGAAAGCCATATTGTCGATCACGGATGAGGGAGGAGTGTTCGAGATGGGTGAGGAGCTGACAATTGATAGCTTTTTCCATGACCTTGGAGAGAATGGAGACAAGTGAAATCGGACGATAGTTAGAGGGCAGGGATTCGTGGCCCTTCTTGGGGATAGGTTTAACGAGAGCAAGCTTCCAGCAATCTGGGAATATGCCTGAATCGAAGGAGAGATAGAAAAGACCACAAAGGACAGAAGTCAGTTCAGGGGCGCAGCTCTTGAGAACTAGAGCAGGAACACCATCGGGACCTGGGGCCTTGGAAATATCGAGGGAGCCGAGGATTTTGCGGATCGAGGACTGGTGGAGCGTAATCGGGGTCATGGAAGGTGTTACGCGAGAGGGAGGGGGAGCGAATTGGTTGCCGGCCTCGAGTTTAGAATTTTTCGCAGAGACCTCCGCGAGGACATTAGGCTTGTCCTCAGGAGTCGTTGCAAGAGACCCATTGGGCTTAGAAAGGGGCGGAAACGCACCTGTGGAGAAGTTTTGTCGGATAGCTTTCGACAGTGACCAGAAGGGTCGGCTGCCACTGGGGCAAGAGGACAGCCTCTGGGCAATGGAGCGGATATGAGCACTTTTCGAGTTCTCGATTTGAGTTTTGCAGGCATTACGAGTCTGTCTAAAAACCGAGTAGGGGGGAGGATTCGGTTGTGATTTCCAAGCTTGGTATGCCGAGTATGCGGAGGTCAAGTAGGAGTCACCAAACGTCCCGCTGTCATCACTGAGCCTTTATTGGAAGTTGTGCCCAACCAGGAGGAAAAAATCCGGGTCAGAAGCATAAGCAGCACCGCGACGGAAAATTAGGTGCGCAACCTGAGCTATCATTCTGAAAAACATCACGAAGCTCATCTTCCAGATACCCTTCGTATTTGGTCATCCTCTGTCTGGCTTGGAGCCGAATGCCACGGCACGAGATAAGGATATGTCGTCAGAAATTATACAAATCTGGACAGACTTCGCCAAGACCGGGTGCGATAGCTTCCTGATCAGAGCTCACTATTTCCAGGATCTCGCTCCCATTCGGTATCGGATATCTCCAAGCCTGATCGGTTGAATATTCCTCAACGAAAACTATCTTTTGCAGTCTGACACCGACCAAAGTGCGGGGAACTCCTTGGCCGGCTTACACTGAGAAGAGTCAGGTGAATATCCATTCAATCGATAACTCAATCTCGCGGCAGTCTGGTCAATCCTGAACCGAATTTCCTTGCAGACCTACCTTCGCTTCAGCCAGGATTCAACTGGCATCGGGAGGGGTCCAAACGAAAGGATGTGCAACTCCTGGCGGAAGTACCTATTAACCTGATATTTGGGCGCCGCGAAGTTTTTTTTTTTGTGGTGGGAATACACATAATTGTCCCAAAGGCAATATAACCACATGGGAAGGTGTGATCCGTCCCATTTCCTTCTGAAGGGCGGCCATCAGGTGCTCTTCGGAATTACAGAGCTCGCCTACAAACGATTCTTTTCTCTTTCTTTCGCCATTCCGGATGCATCTGCAGAGCTACGCCCAATGTTTTGAGTTCTGCTGTGGGCGACAAATGAACGAGAGATGAGCTATGCTCGGATGTACTCATCCACCACTCATGAGGTTTTTATAGGTCGAATCCACATTACTACGAAAATTCGGCTATGCTCGTGCATCGTGTGAGAGCCACTGGATGATCCCGAACTCGAATCTCGGAAATTGGGAGGAAACGATGTCATTCGGAAATAGCCAATAAATGGATGAAGAGCGAGGAATGTCTCAAACCTGAGTTCTATATGAAGCCAATCTAGATTCTGATGTATCTCAATGCTACAAGGACCCTACGAGCGACACTGCGCCAGCGAACGTTGAGTGAGACAGAGCAAACTGACTGGGTTTTCAGTGTCGGGAGTTTTCCCAATTCCTACCCGAGGGCAGCAGCGCTTCCTCCTCGATGGTTGCTACGCCTTGAAGCCGAACGGAATTCTCCAGCGTCTTCTCTCAAGATCTTCCCTTCCGTAAACTCACATGAATCAGCCGCAGCTGCTTCGTCACACTCACGCCGAACTCCACCGCGTTCCACTTGTCGAACGGACAACGACTCATTGTCAGCGCAATTCATTGAGCTTGGTGCACTGAATCAGCTACCAATCGCTCTGTAAAGAGACACTTCGCAACTTACATTCATATCCACTGACTCCACTATGACCGGCAACTCATCCGAACAATCCGCTGAATACCTCTTCCTAGATGAATGAAAACCAAACATGAATGGCGAAGAATATGCACCATAGCAACCCGTTGTGGATATCATAGTCCTATTTGGGGGCCGTGAGAGCGATGAAAGCCTTGACACTGATTCCGCTGGGTGAGATAATATCGCTCGCGTACGACGCACGATCCCGCGGGAGCTCTATAAATACTCCCGTGATTTCATTACGAAAACCGATGCTACCACTTGATAACTCCATCAGGAACTCGGCACGTATTTCCATCGTAGCGAATTTCAGCCCTTCGCTTGTCGCCAAACTTTCCGTGTATCGTCAACACCGAGTCCCGCTGAAGTTGCGCGCCACAAATTGCACCTCCTCTTCGTTGTCGTCAAGTACCCGTCGATAACCCCAGATATTCTTAGCTCGCATTTGTCTGGTGTAGGTTGTGCACTGATTGACCCCACTCTCCGTCATGGGGACTGGGCAAGGGGCGGGGATTGCTCGAGTTGAGATCTCACAATCAAACGCCCACCAACAGAGGCAGTCGCAAGAATGGAGGGACGCGACAGATATTTCATATATCTGTCCTGATCCCGCGCCTTATTCTCTCAACTGGGGGTGGTGGTCCGAATTCCTCATTTATCCTTGCAGACATTGAGGGATGCAACATGAAGATTGGCGGTTGATCGCCCGGCTCCGAGCTCTACCTTTCTCTGAGTGGGATGCATCCATCCAAAGAGACGCCGGCTCGGTGTTGCTGCTACCGCTGCTGCGCCGCTTCCCCTAACCGCTGAAATACATCGAAGTCTTGTCGGAGGCTCGACAAATCTGAAAAGTGTGCATCTTGTGACAGTACTTTCTTCAAGGCAAGTTATCAATTTCGCTTCATTCTGACTAGCGGGGCTATTCTCGCCGATCGGTGACAAATGTCAGATGATGGAATTGGAGAAAGAAGATTTTCCTCTCGACGCGGTCGCTGACACTCGACCCGAAGCCAAACGGGTCTACCTATCTGCAATCTCTAACCCAATGGCCAAGCAGTGGCGGAAATCAACTCATTCTTACGATTTCCGAACTCGTTGGAGACCGAATCCGTCTCGGTCGTGTTAGTACGCAACTATCTCCATAACTTGGCTGCCCTCTCGGTCGATGAGTTGCACACGGATCACTTATATCGAGGTTCATTGATCGGTTTCAGATTGCTTCGATTATACTCCATAGTTGTGAAACAATCCATTATTCCATCTCATCGCTCTTTCTCGTTTCTCTTCCACAGGAGCGGCGGACAAAACTACCAGTGGAGTCGAAATGAGTGCCGCCAAGAAGCAGAAGACGAAGAATGGGAGCCGCGCTTCAAAGAAGAAGCGCGACGAAGACAGTGATGACGACTTCGATGATTTTGAAGAACAACAGCAAGCGGTGAGTTCCCTGCGCCTCAGATCCTAGCACGGATTCTTCCGTATCCGTACGTTCGCTGAACATGGAGTCTGACACTTCTCCTTGTTGTCGCTCATCTAGCCGAGCCCCGCATCTTCTGGTGGAGATGAGCAGCCGGACCTTGAAGAGGGAGCAGTCGCGCCGACCGAGGACGAGCTCCACAAACATTTGGTGAGAACATCCATGCACACGAAATACTCGAAAAGTCCCGAAAACGAACGGATTCAGGACAGGAGTACGATTGACTCTATTTGGAAATTTCCCTCTCAAGTCTTCGATTTCTCAAACCGATAGGGTGACCCGGGTCGTGTGATACTGGCTGGCTGCGTATCCTGGGATAGTACCGGGAAAAGCAGCAAGAACAAGAACTCGTTGCGTAAGTTTCCGATCGATTGACGTGTTGGCATCCTTTCTGAATCAAGAGCTCTGAGATAGATTTGATTCGTCATCATCACTTAGTTCGTGTACGTTTCGTCAACAGCTTTCAACTGTTTATGGTCGCCGATGCGTTTCGGGCCTTGTGCGGACAAAAAAGTTTGTAAAGTAATCACCGGAAAACAGTCCTGCCACACCGTGTTGATCACGAATGAAGGCAAGGCTTGGGTGTTCGGCAGAAACACCAACGGTCAACTGGGAACCTGCGACACCAAAGCCCGAAACATTCCGGTCCTTGTGGACACGCTCAAAGAGTCAACTGTAATAAACGCTGCCATGGGGAAGAATCACACCCTGTTCCTTACCATCAACGGAACAGTCTTCGGGTGCGGCGAAAACAAATGTGGCCAGGTAAAAAGTCGTTCAAGCCGACATCGATTCTCCTCCGATCTTCTCTTTTCGCCCAGGGTAATTATGGACCCCAGATCCCGTCCCCTCTAATGGTGCTTCTCTCACGCTTCCAGGTTGGAGTTGGTCACACGCAGCCAAACATTTTGGTTCCCACAAGGATCAACATGAAAGGCCGTAAGGTTGTCAAGCTCGATTGCGGCAACGATTTCTCTATGATGATTGACGGCAACGGTCAGCTTTTCGGCTGCGGCTCCCCCGAATACGGTCAACTTGGTAACAATACCGACGGTCAATACTTCATCACCAGTAGCAAACTTGCGTTCAACTACGTCACGAGCCCGAAACGAGTTCCGTTGTTTGTTGAGAAGGACAAAGACAATCGTGCAACTCCCATTCACGATGTATCGGTAGTTGAACTTTCGTGTGGCATAAACCATACAGCTATCATAGATTCGAACCGTCGCGTGTTCACCTGGGGATTTGGAGGTTACGGCCGACTCGGACACGCATCACAGGCCGACGAGAAAGTACCTCGTCTCATGCGCGGTTTCGAAGGTCCACAGAAAGGTGCTGCGAGAATTTGGTGCGGAGGATCATGCACTTTTGTCTTGAATCATCTCAACATCCTGTACATGGCTGGCAAAATCCACACCGGCGCCAGTCGTGAAGCAAATATGTACCCCCAGGTCGTTCAAGACCTTTCCGGATGGACGGTCAACGATATGAGCGTGTCTTGCCACGCGGTCGCCATCGCTGCCGACAACAATCTCATCGTCCAAGGCGGTGGTAAGACTTATGGCGAGCTCGCTCTTGGCGAAGGACGAAAATCTTCCGCTAATTACGATACGGTGAAAACTCTTGAGGGCATCAAGGTGAAACAAGTTGCCACTGGGCTAGGCCATCTGGCTCTGCTTGTAATGGATGAAAACGAGGAAATGACAGCTAAGATCAACAAATTGGGACAGTGGACACCCAAATGCGCTTAGTGACTTCCTCACAAGACTGTCGAGCGACCCATCGAAATCGCGGCAGAAGACCGACTTTGAGCTGTGAAGCTTTCGATCGAGTTCGATTTTCGTCAATGGAGACGACTTCTCGACGGCTACTTGTCGATTTTACAGAGTTGAGTGCAGTTGGACATCTCATAAGCGGCAAGTGACCACGTCTGCTCGACTCCCCGAGACGTTACTGTTTCTATCTTCTATCGGTCGGCCCCGACAAAATTCGATGTGGGCGAAATAATTTCGAGTAAATTTTAGTAATGTATGGTCGTTCCTAAAGTGATCGTATGACCATTCAAATCATTAGAGAAGCAATTCAGAGCATTCCATCGGCCGCGACGCTCTGCGATTCTCATCCGCAGTAGCTGATTTAAGAACAGGGTGTGTGTTTTGAGGACGATCGAACGATAATTTTACCAAAAAAAATCTATCTCTCTGCAAGCTAGGTGTACCTATACACTACACAACTATTTTATCCATCAAGGAGCATACTTACTCTCCATGTTCATCTTTAGCGGCTGAAGACGCGCTCGAAGCTCGCCGATCCGATTGTAACAGAGCGGAAGCGAACGATTCATATGTCATACAATCAGTATATACATGGCGGGTGCGAAACTCATCGTTTGCGTATCGACAGAAATTTCTCGATATTGTTGGCGCGGGATCAGGTTCACACTTTGAAAGTCAAGTGAATTTTTGGAAACTAAATAAACACTTCAACTTTCCATCGAGGTTTGAGTCTTATGCGATTGGGGGAACTTCACAGCTTCGAATCAAGTCGTAGATTTCGTCACTATTCTCACTGGAAACCCAAAGGTGTTCTCCGATTACTCGATCAGCGGTCGATAATAGTCCGATTCACGACATCCCTGATACATTTCTCCGTGGAGCTCATCGATCATTCCGGTACTGCGAGTCAACCAGTGCTCGCCGCAGGTTCCAACCCATGAAGAGCTCTCGTGTTCTGTTTCTGAAAAACTGTCGGACTCGGTGTGAAATTACGTGACTCGGAGGTTCTGTTTCTAAATGGTCGGAAACCGTTTCTCAGAATGACCCACTCACACCTCTCAAAGTAAGCTACCGGTTTTTCGAGAGTTCTTTAACTCGGGGGCGCGGCGAGCACGAGGAGATGTCTTAGAGTCCTGACATCGGCTGGCCCGATTGTCAAATCTCGTGGGTTGAGCGATGTTGAGACGAGCCGGAAGCGCAATTTCAACGCGTAGCAGCGCTCGAAAAGCGGCTTGGATGGCGTCATTTTCGTCTTGGTGCACCGGTCCGTCTCGGCAAAAACTATGAAGCCCCATTCACCATTCATTCAGACGGGGGTACCACGTTGAAGAACCAGGTGTCTCGTGACGGGGTTCGAATCTCTTCGCTGGCGCCAGCCAGACTGGTCAAGGGCTGAACCCATGAAAATCTTAGAGAGGCTGGCCGAAAAAAGAGAAACGAAGAAACAGATGCTTGTGCTCCAAGACCAACCTTGAGGTATTCTCCTATTGAGGGACACTTGGTTCGTAGCTCCGTATAACATTCCTTTGAAACTATTCTTTCCTCCGTTCGCGATGATGGTCGACGCTGTCTTGGACCTCGTTGCTTTCCTGGTGTTCGTTCTTTGTGAGCATCCTTGGGTAGTTCCGACCAGGAACATGGTTTGCAATTGCACCGCATGGGAGCTCTCTCGGAGAGCAAGGAGAGATGCAACTCGCACGGCAGATTTTGGGTTAGGACCATACCGGAATGTACAGTAGGCCTCTCGGAATGTCCAGGCTCTCAACAGTGCTTCGGTTGTAAGACCAACCACCTGTTATGACAGGTGGGTGATTTCGGTTTTTTCCATCCTCGTGTGACCCTCAGGACGATCCTCTCACCATGCCAGGGTTCGGAGCACAAATATGCAAGGATTCATCTGAAAGCGATGGAATCTCGACTACAGATTGCGGTTTGTTTCAGAGTCATACTCGACTCGTTCCGTGGAGCACGACATTCTGAACTCCTAGGAAACAACATGTGGGGCTTTATACCGGCCACGCGTCTCAGCCATCTGGTGTCGTCCTCAACAGGTGTTCCGTAGACGTCTGGCGGAAAGATTGCGACCGGGACGACCGACACGCTCCCTATTTTTCGACTTGAACTTCTTGGTCGGGGCCGTTCACGGTCGGTTGAAAACAAGTGCGGAGTAACTCGGTATCAAACAACCATTTATTTTCCATCATTCATCAAGCACTAGGGTTATCACTCCATACATTCAATTCGAGCTGAGATTTAGTGTTTTCTGTACATTTTTAAATTATCACATTCACCGCACCGCTCGGGTTGCTAACGCTAAGAAACTGATTTCGGATACTTGCTCCGAACCCCGTCAAGCAAAAGCGCTTGTGTGCACTGTTCGACTCCAACAGCAAAGTCCTTGGAATTATCGTCCAGCAGCGACGTCAGAGCCCTGGAAAATATCAGCATATGATCAGTGCGGATTCCATATCTCTATCACGCGAGCGGATGTGGGTTGCACTCAGGGGTTTCTCATCGCAGCTAGAGAACTCTTACCGTATGTACGCGGCTGCTATCCGCAGAACCGCTAGCTTGGACAACTTCTGTTGATCACAATTAGACGGAACGGTCTGCCTCAAAGCCTCGAAGGCGGCCCCGATTGTATGCACTCGGGAACGCTCTCTGGCATTCGCTTCTATGCGCCTGGTTCGCAGCGAATCCGCCCCATTCGAGTTTGTTAAGAGCTCATTCTCCGATGCCGTTTCCTCTGAAACAGGAACTGTACAGATAAGCTCCGTAGCCCATCGGAGAGATGAGGAAAACTCTTCTCCAACCACTAAGCTATCACCGTCGAACAGAGGAGCTACCGAGTTGATACTGAACTCACGTTTCATTGGCTTCTTCAGGGATTCCTGATTCCGAGCGGAATCTTTAGTTTTAGCCCTCCTCGTCGAGCTTTTCCCCATCCGCGAATCGGTTCTCTTGTGGTGAGGCTCAGTGTTCTCTTTGTTCTCTTTTTTAACGCTGGCGAACTCCGTAAATCGGTCCTCATGAGTACTGCACTCGCTGCTCATGTCGATGGCATCTTCGAGCTCCATTTTCACGGTGGGCTGCGAATCGTCGTCGGATTTCATTTGAACCGACGGCAAACATTTTCTGAGGTGCGGACATTCCGATATTCCTGAGTCACCAGATGAAGGTCTCTCATCCCCATCCTGCGGGGAAGTTTTCTTCGATAACTTAAAACTGTCACTGGCATTATCGAATAAATCTGACGAGAGCGCTCGTTGTTTCCAGAAACCGAGTGCCATCACTTTGATGTAACACAATTGATACCAAAAAGACTTGAACTATAGCGGCAGTTGTCGCCTCTGTACATGACAGAATCTACTCAGACAGATTGACTGAAGTCGCCAAATCACGAAAACTTTCTTAGGGGGAAGGATCATAGGAGAGAGTCCGAACCCTGTGGCCGTCCCACTAGAGAGCACAGCGCGACACCATGAAGAGAGGCTGGTGCGCTAGTCTACCCGCCTGCCTGACGGCATGTCTTCTCGCCAGCCTGCCTGCCTGCCGGTCTTTCGCCAGCTTCCGTCTCATGAGTATGAACGGGAGAAATCAATGACAACCGACAGACAACGAGCAACAATGCGTGCGTAGAGAACGTGGGACTGCGCCTCTCGTTTCTTATACTAACAGGTCCCCGAGGGATGGCAGCTCATGGAGACCACGGACTGGATCCGGGAGAAATGATCTCACGTGGGAGTTTCCACGACTCAATACGACTCCCTACGCGCGCGGATAGCTTGCCAATCCGTTCAGTGACTCCCGGAGACATCGTTTGCTCTTGTTCGGCGGTTGCTGCACTTCACCTTGAATGTCAGTCGGAGCCAAAAACGAACTCGGAGCTGGTTCTCAAAACAGCTCAAAGGGAGAATTTCTCAGCGCTCAGCTGTGTTCGAGACGCGTGGAAGTTTGTGAATCGGAGAAGAGGAAGAACAAGCAAATCGAGCGTGAAATGAATCCAAATATCGCATGCACGTGCGTCATATTGGGAGCCCACTGCGTTGACGTTACGTGTCTGGTGGCTTGGCAGGCACTGTCACTCTGCTTCCTATCCCAGTTTTCCCAGTTGTCGTCGGACCGAACAGATGCGAGGTGAGTTCTGTCCGCTGTCCCGGTTCTGATAATTCGCTTCAATCGGAACGGAAATTGGATAGGAATGAATTTTCGGGAGTTTCAAAAATTGACACTTGACACTGGCTCTGTTGATCCCAGGCCGTGAGAGAATGAGTGCGACCCGTCCCCGATCTTGTACTCTGATCGATATTTTTCGAAATACACCGGACGATTGACGGCTCACTTCGCAAGCGATTTCCAGATGCGCCGAACGCTGTTGGTCGTTTCGATGATGGTTCTCGTGTTCCCACCTCTTTGTGACTCGAGCATCGGTATATTGCCGCTGGTGGGGCTCGGAGCCGTTGGCTTGAAGGTGTATGTCGGGATGCATCTGCTCGGAGGTGGCGCAACGTTATTCCGAAATTCTCTCCTGAAGTTTCCTCTCTTGGGAGGAGATGATGATGATGACGACAACGATGACGACGTTGATGGCAAAGATGACGACTCGAAACCTACGACGAGGAAACCCAAGCGTGCCCGGCCGAGATCCGTGAGTTCTGAAGGTCCCTTCGCGCTCCCGAAGTTGAATGCAGAGATATTGACTTTCATCCACCAGATCGACGACGACCAATGTTTTGAAAAGTTTTTGTGTCAGTTGGGAGCGGATCAGAAAGCTTTCGGAAGTTTTGGAATGAATGTTGCTCTGATGCTTCAGTTCTACAGCTCAGATCGGCACGCGTGGTACACGAAAGCCACGCAAGAAGGCCGTAAGCTTGGAGAGAAAGAACTTTGTCCTGGGCGATGCGAGAGCGAGGATATACAGAAAGTTGTGAAATATGTCTCGAAAGAGCTCTTCCCCAACTCCTAGGTCGAATAGACTTGTGATTTGTGAAACGAGTATCGACATAAAACTCCGAAAATTATATATTTTGCTCAAGAAGAATTCCCCTTTTATTCTGCACTCACAACGAGACATTCTACGATACTGACTGCAACGATACAGATGCCCGACCTCTGACGCGTGTTGAGCAACGGAACCAGCCAAAGACTTGCATAAGAATACCGATAGAGCCGTGCTCTGACGTTTGCACTCTCAGAGGATTTGACCGCCGTATCGACGTGGAGCACCTCACTACCCAACGCTACATCGTTTTTTCCGTCAAGGTGAGGAGAATGTGCCGCAAGTGAGCCAGGGACAGAACGGGTCACTTGTCACGGACTTATTGTGAGCTACCCGCAGGAAAAGCGCGCGAAGCTCTCGAACCGCTGGAAATTGGCTTTTTGATCGATTCTTCCATGCTTATTGGGGGACCCCGCACAGACCGTTGGAAATTTCGGCATCTGCCCCACTCGTGCTACCCGTAGGCGGCTTCGGTGATGTGGTGCGGCACAGCTAAAACTTCTGAAACACAGTGTTTCGGAGAACTGCGATGTTCGATCCATCTAACAGTGAAGAATAGGTCTATAGGTGTGACGGCGAAGAAACGATTTTTTCCCCCTGACCAGTTTCCCCCTGAGCGGAGACCATTCTCAGCCGGGGGAACTCACTTGTGATGTGAGAGGTCAGGTGAGAAGGGGCTATGATCATCTCTCTCTGGATGTCTTCGGATCTTATTGCCTCGTACCTGGTCGTTTACAGAAACCGCATCCACTCGCGAAAGATTTCATTCTGAGCGGGCTGTGCAACGAGTATTCCGGGAAGTTCCAGGAACACCGTCCCGGAACTTCTGGGAGACGTAGGCACAGCATAAGGATCGGGCACTCGGGAGCCAGAAGAGAATGAGGCTGTCCGGAGCGCTGCAAAAGCCAGGACGCACGCCATCTTCTTGATTACAGAAATATGAGAAAACAGGGTACTGAATTGATAGGCGGGCGGGCGGGCTGGTGCGGAGATCGGCCGGCCTGCAGCCCGCCAACCAACGGTAAACCGAAAATAGATCCTCCAGCTTGTGGTTCCTGTCTACTCCTAGCTTGACAACATCTGCGAACCAATGTTCATTTACCGCTGGTGCAGCCTCCGAGACTATTGAAAAGGTGTCAGAAGTCAGAAGTCGACCGAAGCCATCTTTGCATCCGGTCGATTATCTCATAGGAAGACCAAAACTGCTGAAGATCCTACATTTATTGGTATCATGCGACTTCTGAAGATGTCATTCCTTGCGAAAATGATGATTGCTGGCTGGACTCCAAGAGGGACTGCTCCGAAGTCTTTTTTTCAGCATCTCTCGTTTTGTCGAAGAGTTAGTGTCGGTGTGGTACCACACTCCGTCTCGGAGACTAGGCATTGTTGAGAATTTCGCCGTTCCAGCTCATGTGGAGACACACCCTCGGATATTGCACTTATAGTTCCAGCTTCCGAAGAGTCCTTGATTCCGATAATTTTTTCCATGAGTACGTAGGAATGATTTTCGAATGCCTCCTGTGGCCTCTGCATGCAGCACTCCAACTTGGCTGTCCGTTGAGACCCGAGTTGTTTCGATCATAACGCGCGAACGATAGTAATTTCAGTGACAGTGGCTATAGGTGAATCGATGTTTTGGTATTATAAGTGACTGATTGGGAGTACAACGTATATGTTGACGGAAAGATAAACAGCACTTGGCTCCGCGGGGCTCGCTCTCTGTAAGTGGTTACTGACTGAAGCAAGAACTAGTTCTTTTTTCCATATGCGGGAGTCTTCTGCCTTCGAAGATGTACTAATTGGGTCATTCGTTTGCAGGTTTAATCCTTGTTCCTTGTTCGTTTGTCTGCTCGTGTATGTGTCAACCCATCTGCCTTCCTGCTGTGAGAAGTTTGGTTGAGATCTCCAATCAAAAACTTAATTGATGAAAACATGGGTAGGTCTACCAAGAACGTTGTCTCAACGTCTCCAGCCCTGGGTGTTGAAGTTGCGTCGGGGGGCATTTGTGGGGGGTCCGGAAGGTTCTTTCCTCTTGAGGGATCTGTATAGAAAATAAAACACTCTGTACTTTTCGAAAATTTCCATGTCACCTCCGATTGATGCGCAGCAGGGAACCAAGGCCGGAGAAGCAACGAAGTTATATTTCGTGACTCGATTGTCACTTAACGCAACGAGCTGAAATTTTCAAGAGCGGGCGGGCATCAAACATCAAAGCTTTCCCACACGCGACGCGGATTCTTACTTACACTAATCGTACCTGCTGTAGGGATTGTAATACGAGGAGGTGTCAGGGATGAACGCGAGACGCCTCTCCATCGCACGGTACTCCTCGTCCGATGAGGGTCCCATGTAGGGCATTACTTCTTCCCCGGTACGCTTGGCCAAGGCAAGGGCTTGGCCCCAGCGACCTGTGCGAGTCGTTCGAGTTAGGGATAGTTTTCTCCTCGTTCAAAACCCAGTTTGGCGTTTAGCGGTGGGGAAAAACTCACCTGGATAGGCTGAAGCGAGTGCGCTCATCATCACGACGACCACGAGCAGAAGAGCAATTGATTTCATTGTCTGCAATAAAATTCCGATGGGTCACAATCAGGGCTCGTTATACCTTACTAACATCATCCGAAGCTCGGAGAGGGGGGCGAACGGCCTACTTTCTCGCGGGAGCGTTGTTTACAACTGCTCTTGGATACATTCCGTCGTAAGGATTCCGGATAGAGAAGCCAGATAACATGAATACGATTAGAAGATTATTCGTGAAACTTTGAGCCGATATTGAGTTTCAAGATGCGCCGTTTGCTCCGCGAGTTGCCGAGAAAGGCTTCAAGCAATAAAGCGCGCAGGAACCACATGGACCACATGAACTTCGGACCCGAGTGTGTACCCACAGCTCAGAGGAAGTTAGGTATTCGTGATCGAGAAGGATTTCCAGCGAGGGATTGTCGATTGGAGGGACGGCCGGCGGCTAAGGAGAGTTTCGCACATCACGGGCGTAAGACTGCGACCCTGATGGAGCCTCGCAAAGCCCTGGTGGATGGCCCCGAATATCGGCCCTCGCTTTCGGTATCCCGGACATATGGCGTATCTGTTCCAAGATGTTTCAAGAAAATCCGAGAAAGCGGAAACTTTTTGGAATCTGAAGCAAAGCACGTCTAGTATGGGTCAACCACGATGATTCATCGGTGAATAATTCAGTCTTCTCCAACTGCCAAATGTGCCGAGAATGCGACTGCAACGCCGAAATAGCCAAGATACATTCATACAGCTCCTCCCATTTTCAGCTTGCGCGATAGCCAGTTCGAAGAGCGTATCTGGATCATTGACCACTCGAGCAAAATCAGGGGCTCACCTTCGCAAATGAGCAATGCATGAGCCACCCAAGGATACACGTCCTCGCTCTGTTCCAATAAGCAGCCCAGCGGAAACTCGACGTTTTTGCGCACAGCGTCCTGGCCAAGAAAAGTTCACTAATGTCGGGACACGAGCTAGTTGAGCTGGTTCGATAGCTTGATGTGAGAGGAGCTAGGCTCGGAAACTTGTGCCCCCGAACTTGAATATCAGCGACCCGAGCCATGCTGTAAGCTACTCGTATGTAGAGTGGAGTCGGCCGTGTACTCCGCAAATCGGAATTTGCATAATGCAATTGAACAACACCGAATCTATGTTGCAAGCGGGTTGAACTCAAAAGTTTCCCTACTTGTGCGCGCTTCCAGTTCATGGTTGCCATGTCGTCCACGCCCGGACGCGGCTATGATGCTGTACAATCAAAGTGATTCCTCGCGGACTTGGGACGCATGGAAATCGGGCTCCATAGGTATTCCGGCTCTTGCAACCCGTATAAAACTCAAGCGATGGATTCGACACGAAAGTCGTGTCAGTGGATGCTTTGGAAAGGTGACATGGAAACGAGCGGGGAGTTCCAAAAGGTGAACGAGTAAAAGTATTAGTGACGACAGGCGAGAATGTATTCCTACAACTTGAGGAAGGTCAAAGGGCCATATGAGTTATTCAGCTAGGGTCAGCGAGCAATATACTCCGCAGTGTCGCTGAAAATGCTTAGGGTGTTGATTGCCAAGATAGAAAATGCACCCTGCAAAATAAATGGATGGGACTTGCTGAGCTCTGTCTCTTATAGTCGTCCACATTACACATTCAAGCAACGTCGCTTCATAAGAAGACCCGCTAGTTTAGGATCTCATTTCACGGGCCATCGTCTTCATTCCAATTGAGTGAAGGAGCCCCTCCCTCCAATGAAGCAAAACTCGATTTACGAGAAGAGTCTCGGTGCTAAGAACGCGGTAGACTTCGATATGGCTTGTGATGGCAAAACTTCAGAAATCCTCAACATTTCGGCTAGCTTCCACGGAATGATGCGAATTGAGTATGGTAGAGTCTAGCAGGGTCCATCCTCTAGAAGAAGGAGACGGCAATATCGACGTTCTTAATGTATGGTAATGCATGTTTCTGTTCCTATTTCTGGAGGCTCTGAGAAGCTGAAGGGAAGCAGGACTCAACTTCACAATCGCGCCCTAGACTTCGCGCCTTGATACACTGCTTCTGGCACGGGAATGTCGAAGGCAGCAAGACACTTGTCCGCGGATCAGTTGCAAAAGAGCGCAGGAATCAATCCTCATCTATAGGACATGAGCGCTTTTGGGAATTGCATTCATCGCACTCTTCTCGAAGTTCAAGCGGGTCGAGAGAACGTGACCACCAGAAGGGAAATGTTTTTCGGGGAACAAGTGTTCTTCAATGACACGATTTAGGGGAACGATTCGAGGCTCCTGATTTATCTTTGAGTTCTGCGACAGAATGTTCCGTGGGGGGAGCTGGTCCCATTCGTGATGAAGGAGGAGCAGAAATCATGGAGCCTCCCAACCATAGAAATACAGGATAGGGGACATCGAGGGACAGCAAAGGGAAGCAATGTTCATCCTTAGCTCTTGCTTAGAACGCCGTATTTGATCGCGAGATGGATTTCGCAGACGCGAAAGAGGAAGAAAAGGAGAAAGACTCACTAGTTTGCAAGGTAGAGCGGAACTCCTCAGAAGGTGCAGAAAGCTCGTGAATTGTAGCTTTCGGTGATGCTTGCGGGCCGCGGATCCGACTATTGCAGAACTTGGAGCCCATGGCCTTATGTAGCGCGGCCTCCGTTAGGCTCCTCCTCTGGCCCTTGCCTCTTCTTACCCTTTCAATCGAGGACGGGAACGAACTTACTACGAAGTCCGTCGAGTTTTATCTCGAGGAGCAAGAAATGATTCAGAAATCGAGAATCCAGCGTACGCGGCTGCGTCCGTGACTTCAAGTACTGTAATGACCCCTTGCTCAGCGCACGATTGGCGCAACGGCATTGGCGCTGATTTGAGTAGAATTCTTCTGAGTTCAGAGTTCGAGCACTGCATTGCAAATGTCTCCATGGTGCCCATGTCCCGGAGCTGCCGGCAGTTTGGAAGGCGGTCCCGCAATCCCGAAAGACCGAAGAGGCGTGCTGCGGTTGACGAACCAGTTACTATATCATGAATTCACCGAGGACTGGATTGGTCACCGAGGAAACAACTGGATTTCTGGCCCTTCCAGAGTCCGTTGCCGTTCTTCGGAAAGTCCACTCTTTCGGGGACGTTAAATCATCGCTGATCTAGGAAATCGTGAACCCTTGTTGCAATGGTATTCCGTTCCATTGAATACCGACGCAGCGAGCTCCTCCGTGAAATGTACATGCTCTATGGGCTCGTACTCCCGGCCAGCTGGCCTGGTGTTGGGATTGAAGTTAGATGTTGTGTGGCGAGGTTTCGTTGTAACGAGTAGATATAGGTGGCTCCGCGGGGCTCATGTTACGTATGTTCCGCTGTCAATAGGAACCGTGAACCGAAGATCCCAGGCCCGGTGTTTCATCTTCGTCCAGCCCTGTTGACTATGCGGAACCTCGGCCCGAGAAATCCATGAGCAAGTCCTCTCGTTCCAGGACTCGGTGGGTCGAAGACTTGTCGATCAATATGATCTGCATGAGAATAATCAGTTCATCCTGGTGCGGACCACGAGGAGAGATCATTATGCCTTCATTTTATAGCGGCACGTCTACGCTCTCGGACCCATACGTTCAGCCTGTATGCAGTGACACTGATAACGCTGGAAGATGTGTCGAGAGTTTCATTTTGTCGGCTTAGACGTTTTCTTCATGCACTATCTGTCCTGAGAGAATGCGGCCGTGCAATTAAGGATCGCTGATGGGATGCACACGGACAAAATCAACCCGCTTATTGGAAGGTCCTTCGACAGGTCTGACTCCCATCCTAACGGCTGCTTGATGGTGATTCCTGGTTTGGTGTTTTGGGATCGGCGGCACTCGCTTCGGACAGTATTTCGCGATGATCCTGCGACTGAACTCCGCGGCCAGGCGTTATCCTGATGCGTGCAAAATCAAGGGAGTCGACTCAAAATCGGTGGGAATGCACGACACGAAATTTGGTCGAGATAGATGTCAAAATCTCTGCGATGTTGTGCCTCTGATGCGGATTGCGTTCTGTTCCTCTGATACGCAAGTTTTTTTTCTGATTGTGAGCTCGATGGATCAATAGGTTCTTGTATGGTGACTCGCATGGAACGGTGGTCAACATGGGTCTGTGGGTTAATCGAAGGCCTGATTTTGAGTGGGAAAGTCGACGTGCACAGAAGAGAAGCTCTCCGATGTCTTCGGGAAAGGAATACCGAAGAGAACCCGTGAGCATTCCAAGTGGTCCGCGGAAGTTTCTGCCGCAGGAGACCTCAAACTTGCACAAGGAAGGCATCCTCGCGTACTCCTAGTGGATGACGAAAGAGAGAGCCCATCCTTCAAGCGCCCGAATTATCCATCTTATCTGAGGAATCCTTTCTCGTTTTCGAAAACCTGAGCACCAGCTGTTGCCGCTGCTGCCGCTCAAAGTGGCGAATACCAGATACTCTACGTTGTGAAATCGCTCACTCCTGTCTAAATTTGCGCGTTGACGGTCCGGGTTTAGAAAGAAAACGAGGAGCGATGTGGCCGCTGAGCCAACGTGCGGAAGAGAATCACGAGATAACTTCATCATTCCATTCCTGGCTCAAAGTCTTGCCTACCAGATAAGGGAGACTATTAGAATTTTCTTATCGAGTTTGATAGTCTGTCGTTCCCACTTCTCGTGCGCGCAGTTGCCGCTTGCAGCTCACTGAGCGCTTAGTGCGAAACAAAACATTAGAAAACCCGACTCAGACGGCACGCCTTGGTGAATATCTCAATGGAAATGGTCGGATTGAAGGAAGGGGGGGGGGGAAGGGATTATGAGATTAACAGACCCGGGCTTCCCACCGAACGCGACGACCGGGATAACTGATGAGTTCCTCTAGTGTCGTGAAATTCGCCGAATCCGAAGATCCATAGTATCGACACAACTTGTCAGACTATTCTCATAATTGAGCCATCAAGTCAGTCTTGAAGTTTGTCGGCTCAGAGTTCTCTCCGACTCGAGCGATTCCCCTCTGAAACACAACCCTCACTGGAGTTTTCTGCAGCCAAAGAACTTCCGTGGAACGCCCTCAAGCACTGAATAGCGAAATTGGTTGCAAGTTCCTAGCTTTTCCCGTAGCGACGCAGCTCCCGACTAGGGTGTCAACAAGTTGCTTCCAAGCATCGGGAGATCCGTGTTCCGCGGAGAAATCGGGGAATCCATTCAACGGCTCGCCTTCCGACCCGAGCCCTACCCATCAGATTGCTGAGGAGGAACTGAGGCTAGATACGACGATAACATGCTACCGAGAATGTCTGAGAAGATGAAATAACCTCACCGAGCGGTGTTATCAGGGACGCGATTTGTTCCACGAGGATTCACATGGAAACTGAATGAGCCGCGACGAAACCTTCTCATTCATCGCATCTGTATGGCATTGACTCAGATTCTTGTCTAGGAACTCTCGAATGCTCCATAGCCTGAGTGGTCGCGGGTCACACATAGGCTTCCAACCGGTCTGAAGCGCGGTCCTGGAACTAGAAAGTTGCCGCCGTCGGTTTTTCTCCTCGCGTGCTCTCCCATTCATACCACAACACCAAGGGCAGTGGCAGATCCAGGAATGGCTCGAGGGAGGGCGAATTCAGATTTCCAGTGTCCCCGGAAATTTTTCCCCCCTCAGGAATGCGGTCGGATATTGAAGTTTTTGTTTTATCATCTTTGATACAAACATTTATCCTATTCTGAGATGGATCAAGGGATTCTTCCTGCTGACCTGCACTCGCCCTATCGGCCCCCTCCCCCCTGGATCCGCCACTGACCAACAGACTCTCAAATCAAGGAGGCAATAATCATTTCCACGAGAATGGAGGACGCGAAGGACGCACCATAGTTATGGTTTATTCATCCATATGGCTCTTGCTGACCATATCACAGGAGTCATATTCCTTTCGTGTCAGGGGCGATTTCTCAGCAGATCATTCGGGTCTCCTCTTCCCATCGAGTTAGTAATTCTTTCGTCGTTCTCAGTTCTCTACGGTCCAGTTCTCCCCAGAGCCCTAGTTTTTTGGGGAGGTCTTCTTCATTGAAGTGGTGTGGTGTGCATTCCATTAATACACGCTGAATCCAGATCCGGAAATCGATGAAAATCAGCGATAACATTCGACACGGAAACATCAGCTCCCCGTGGCCCACCCCAACGCCTTTTGTTGAGCCGTCGAGCGGGAACCCTCTTGCTCCGGTGCCACTGTCAAAAGGAGTTTGCGCTGGTTCAGGATCAAGTGAAGGCTTGCTGACACCGAGTACACCTTGAAGTTTCCAGACAGAGCGAAGAGAATCAAAATATACCAGTTCAGTCACTATGTCATGGGCTACAATTTAACGAAACTGGCCACAACATGACTTACTTCCGTTACAGCGAACAGATCTGCCGGCTCAACAGGTTTCGCCGGAACAAAGGATGACTGCGATGCGAGGGCTCCCTGACGAAAGCTCGCTTTTGCCTAGCCGCCGGAAATCGAGAGTCGCGCAGACATCGGTGTCAGTGGTGCCCAGAGTCTAGTCAGTGAACAGTGCCATTTGCCGACAGGGTGAGCCACTGATATCCAGCGGCATCCCTCGCGATTGATATTGGTCACCTGATCGGGTACGGATCCCATATCCCTATGAAAGCCCCTCTGAGATAGGATGTCCCCGCTTGATCGGCCACACGTGTAGTTGACTGATTTGAGGCGCTGCCGATGCTTGCCTTGCGAGCGGGTTCAACTTTACGTTGGGCTGCACGCCTCCGATAGGCTCCGATGAGCTGCTCATCAACCAACGACCGACGAGACGCGTATAGGAAAGTGAGTTCGGCAGAGTTCCTATCCAAGTACAAATGAATTCTCAGGGTAGTGTCTCACGTGCGAGAATTACGTCACATCTTTTATTGAAATTCGTGCTTAAGCTGAACACAAAATCGGTAATATTGAGACCATGGTCACAAAGGCACTCTGCGAATTCTCACAGCCGCAGATTTGCCGATCGTGGTTGAGAATTCGACTTCTTATGTCTTTTGTTTCTTCCTCTCGCCTTGGCCGGCGGCTTGTCTTTCGACGCTGATCTCTCCTTAGGCGACGATTTGTCCTTCACTGGCGGTTTCTCGTTTTCCGGAGACTGATCATTCACCGGAGTCGAGTCCTCTATCGGGGACTCTTCCTTCACTGGGGACGGGTCCTTCCTCGGAGACTGTTCCTTCGTCGGAGACTGGTCTTTCACGGGAGGCTGTTCCTCCGCCGGAGACTGCTCTTTCAAGGGGGACGGTTCCTTCACCGGGGACGGCTCTCTTGCCGTAGATTGCTCCTTGACCGGCGATTGCTCTCGCACCGGCGACTTATCCACCGCTCGAGGCTGTTCTCTCTTCAAAGACTTCTCCTTCTCAGGAGTCCTCTCTTTCACTGGGGACTGCTCTTTTTTCGGGGACTTGCCCCTCACTGGAGACTTCTCTTTGGATGGAGACCTCTCCTTCGCCGGAGATTTCTCTTTCAACGGAGACTTTTCCTTCGACGGGGACTTCTCTTTCCCAGGCGACTTTTCTTTCACCGGAGACTTTTCTTTTGCCGGGGTTTTGAGCACCTTTTCCGCGTTGGCGTCTCCTCTCGTCGCATCAACTTTCTTCTCCGGCGTCGACGAAGCCGACGAACGTCTCTTCGGAATACTTTCTTCGCCGTTGACAGCGGTTGAGACGGGAGCGATCTCTCGTTCTTCATGTGCAGTCGCAGCTCCGGGCTTCTCTGAGGTAGAGCTTCGTCGCTTCTCTTGAGTCACCTGGAGCAGAGAAAGGGGGGTTGAGAAGTTATCCTACTGATACCTAGATTCTTCCTACCTGGCTCATCACTCGCTCCCATCGCGAAAGGCAGGTGGAATGCGTAGCGGAGGTTAGGTCCCGGGAATGTTCTGGCAGCAGATAGCCGCCTAGACCTCAAGGCCTAGACTCTGGAATCAGAGCTTGTCATGCTGCCCTGCCAGAGCGGAACCATGGTAACCATCTCTGGATGAGTCGGATCCCTTGCACCACAGCACCTGGCTCAAATCAGCGACCTGCTGTTAGAGAACGTGGTACCACAATTAGGCATGACATGTGGTGTTGTACAACTGTGGTAACCGCTCCGGTGCCACTCGGCGATCGCGTGTATTACGATCGTCTTCATCGTTGAGCCACGTGTGAAACATGTGGCGTTAGATACTCGCGAATGAATCGGCGAACACAAAGGATCCGGTTTCGGGCCACTAAAATGTGATTCCGAAGACGCTTCATACACTAGGCAAAACATTACATGGTGCGTCATGAGAGGAGATGGGATCGACTGCAACTGGAATTGAGATTGCAAATATGACGGGCATTGATAGCATCTGAGTTTTGGAACAATCGCCACCATGGATTACTGTTCCGCGGCGATTGATTCGAGTCAAGTAATTCGACTGGCATCGATCGGATCCGCTCGCAGGCCTCGGCTCCCTTCCGACACCTTCCAACTCCGCCCGATTCCGGGCCACGCAAGGAGCTACTGTCAGTGCAGAGACTGACGTGGCATAGTATCATGTTTCATGTACTACTCTGGATAGAGAGCGATGGTCTTTCGTGGGAAGTCCATGACACATCGCCGGTTTTCTGTTTATTCTCTCTCTTTTACGGGTGCTCCTTCTCCAAGGCGCCAGTATAGGATTTGAATTATTCGGCGGCTGCCTAACACAAGGAGGTAGAATCGAGGAGGAGGATTTGCTCTCTCATGCGTTTCAAGACTTTGGGTATATACACTACATAACTACAAATGCTCATGAATCCGTAACACAATCATTTTCGTAGTTGAAACCACTCACTTCGGCGTCGATGGCTGCTTCCTTCGGTTCTACGATGGATCCCGCTCTCTTGGGTCTAGCGTCGGCGGCGAGTTCGAGGATACCACACGGAGCGGTTATCTTCGTTGCAGAAACGGAAACCCGATCGAATTCTGAAGCTGAATTTAGATAGAACCCTTCGCCATGAGGAGTGAACACTGCTGATGAAATCCCATTTACGTCGTCTTTCCGGCAGCAATCAGTTGTTATGATGCGACGCAGGTCTGGCAGCGAGAAGACAATGATTTGACCCTGGTTGGTCATCGCAATGAGCCCGAACTCGCTGCGTTCATGATTTTTGAACTCGGCCACCTGGAGTTTTCTGATTCGCGAGCCTTCGTTGGCCGTCAATTTCACCTTATGTAGCGGTTTGAGCTGCGGCAACGAGAAAACTTTGATCTGTTCTTCTGAGCAGATAACGACTCTCCACAGATTGGGAACCGCACTCTCCTTGGGGAAGGCATCGTGGCAGAGGAAACCATGAGAGTCCACAACGAAAACACCGAGAACAGGTGCATGGTGCTTGAGGTGGATCTCCTTACAGAGCGTCATGGCTAGCGACTTCTCGGTTTTCTTCAAGGCGTACACGAAAACGGCGCCAGAGTTCGTTGATGCCCAGAAAGCACGAGACGTCGAAGAATGAGATAATATGTAGGCCTCACTGAACAGGAGGGAACGGACCATCGAAGAGAGGCCGTCGTCTTGCATGATTCGCGACTCTACTTGCCGCTCTACCGGTTTCACGTCATCGATGTTCTTGGCGGTCTTGCCTCTCTGCGATCGACCTTTCCGCAGACGACGAAAACTCTCGCGCAAGGATTTCTTGAAACTCTTCCTGCGAACCATGTCCCCGGAGTGTGCTCCGGCACCGCCGTGGTCAGTTTCGTTCAGAGTGCACTTGAACATGACAACCTGATCCGTGGCGAGATCCACACAACCAAATCCGTGAGCCGTACCCACCGAGAGGAGATTCCATTTCTCATTCATTGCTAGAGCGGTAACGCTCGCAGGGGGTTTGACCTGAACTACGTGCGACACACGGTAACGACTTTTCAAGGGAGCGTCTGGATCGTGAGTGAGGTCATCATGGCCCTTCCAAACGAAATGATCCCTGTCCCCGACGAGGTTTAGCGATGTGACTTTGACGTCAAGTTTCGCATCCTCCAAACCCAATACGAGAATTTGTCCAGCGGTTCCACCGATGGCCAAGGTCCCACTCGCTGGATTGAAGGCGAGTTTCTTCACTGCGAATCGTGGATCATCGGAGTATGGATCAAAAGAGCCAACTTTCGTAAACTGTAGGAATTCGTCGTCATCCTGGTCCATAACGCGAGAGGCGTCGTGGCACCTGCGAATCAAAGACAGTTGACACAGGTTAGTTCTGGGTTACTGTAGAAGAAGGGCTCATGATCACAAACCTCATCGGAAACGTCGTCCATTAGTTACCTTTCAGCGAAAATTGAGCTTGTCCTGATGCATGCCAGAAGTTTCAGAACGACTCCTGTGGCGTCGTAGATTCTCACGCTGCCGTCCTCGTGCCCGGTGAGGATGAGATCTGATTTTTCGGGCTTCGCTTCGACCAGCTTCTCGAGTTTCCCGCCCTGGATGGGCCACTTGGAACAGGAAAACTCGTTCATCGAAACATCGTCGGTAAGCTTGTCGACAATCTCATTGGGTACTCCGGGTGCATGAATGACATTCGTGATTGCTGAGCAGTGTAGAGGGAACAAATAAGGCAACGCGAGCGGTTTCAGGTCCTGGAGGCTGATAGCGACAACTTCTTCTTCAGCGAGGACGACGACAACCTTCTTCGCCACGATGAAGAAATCGAGAACTTTTGAGGTGAATTCGAACACTTTGCGCTCGATAGGTCCTTGATGGATGGAGAGTGTGAATCGATCTCCGTACTGAGCGCGGGGCATGCCCCCCGAAAATATGAGGGTTCTTTCGTTGTCAAGAGCGTAGAGCTTGTCAACAGCCTTGCAATGATGCGGACCGTAGATTTGGTCCACCTGGAACAATAGAATCCGTTGGTTTGCGTTTTCCGGAGAAAGAGCCAATTCAAACGTTGATAGTAATGTAGGAAGAAATAAACGATGTCCATGATTCGTAGATTCTCAGTAGCTCTTTACCAACCTGCTTGGTGGACGATGAGAGGATGGTGCTCCAGACGGCATATCCTCCGTCGGTGTGACAAGACACGAACTTGCAATCATCCACGATATAAATTGATGAGAGATCCTTACGAGAAATGTAAGTTTGCTTCGCGGACAGCTTGGTCAGATCAAAGAGCACCAGGATTCCTCGTTGATATCCAACAATGCACTGATCTTGGTTGAGGCAACGCAAACACTCAACGCCACCGGGACTGACTTTGAAATCCTCGGGTACCTGAGAATTTCAGATTAAGATTATTAGGCTCTCGCGCTCGCAACATCAGAGCGTCCGACAAGGAGAGATCGCTTCTAGAAGAATGGAGACGAAATCTACCTTTTCGGTTATGAGATCCCTTTGCACAACGAGATCTGTGAATTTGAAAGTTTCAAGATCAAGAACATAGATATCGCCCTGTTCTGTCCCGAGCAGCAGCTGCGTTTTGTTCGGGGAAACGCACACGATGAAAATTCGCTTCTCGAAGTTGTCAATTGTTTCAACGATCTCCAATTGGGAATCCACAATTTCCCACAAGGTGAGCTCATTGTTCTCTTGGACTGTGATCAAACGTCCTGTGAATGACAAAAGGGCGTTGTAAGCGATTGGTGTGCACGTTTTGTACTCATCGTGAATGACTTTGTTTCCGCGAAGGATTTCCACACACCTTGACCGGGAACGAAGTGAACTTGTACCACTGAGCTTTCCTGTGGATGGTACCCCGCAAACTCAACTCCAGGGGCGCCATATACTCGGATGGCTCCATTCTTTGTGCAAATGCACATGAGCGACAGCTCGTCATCGTAGGCCAACGATGATGGTGAGTGGGGAAACCCATGGAAGACCGTCTGAAAAACTCAGTTCGTCAGACAAGCTTAGGCTAGGTGGTTAGGCTCAACAGGAGCGATGATGTTATTCATGAGACCGTCCAATGAATTTACCCGTGAAAAAGCGAACAGCTCTTTGACGGTCTTTGCTCGCTCGAGCGTATAGCCCTTCCGGCCGGTGATGAACTTGAACATTATGTAGACGCCTAAGGGATGGTCGAACAAGGATGGAGAACTTGATGATTATCGATGACGTACTGCAAGGAACGAAGGAATTCAGGCTAAGATTGATCATTCTACAAACTCTCACGTGAGTCCACTACAGAACGCTCTCAATAGAGCTCGGAGTCCTCGTCTGTGAATCGGATATTTTATTTGAATCTCTCCCTCATCGATGCAGTTCTTTTGCAGAACATTGGCATCGTACTTTGTCGAATCGTTCGAGTCAAGCGTGATAGCGGACTCAAGCCATTTGTCTCATTCCCTGTTCACAGATCGTGTATGGAACAGGAATTAATGGACGGGCCCCATGATACGGCTCTGCTACAGCGCAGGAAAAAGCATGGCGATCGTAACCGCCAGACACAGATCCCGATTCGCATACGGGTCAGGTCAGACGGACGGGCCCTGACGTTGGCGAGCCGAGACGCTCCACGAACCGTCCAACGCATCAGAAAATTGATTTGAGAATTCCGCTTATCTAAAACGTCTAAACGCGAAGCTCGCTTCTGTGACAATTGTCTCACTCGGTCAGAACTAACGACCATTCTCCGAGTTGTTGTAAGGCCCCTCGCTGGTCAGCCATTGAAAGTCGCGGGGAAGGAAACAATGCTTCCTTTCAGTATGATAGTTGTGCTCGGTCCCAGAAAAGTCGAGACGCGGTGTCCGGTTGCCATAGAATACGTGGCCGCGTCCGTCGGAGGAGGGAGTCGCCACCATCAGAACGACAGCCACAGGTGATTCGGATTCACAGCGAATCTAGTGCATGGTCGCTGCTGCTGAACGAAATAATCGTTCGGACAGAAACATTTGCTCGGTGTGGGTCGAAACAACATATTTGGAAATAATTTCTTCTTGAACGGAGTTTCTTCTATTATTACGAGATCATTTCCCGGTATTGGTCGATCCGCTTGTGCAAGAGGTCTCCCTTCAACTGCGAGTTTCCCTCGGTGGAAGGTCTGGCGATCGGAAGCTCGCTTCCGACAGCCTGTTATTCGATAGGGACGACTGCTTTTCGCCGCGCCATGGACGGAATTCGATCACTCGGTAACGTCTAACTGAGCGCCGAAAACAACTGATTTCGCTCTCCAACATGTGAGGAGCAGACCCTATTGATCGCAATCCTGCAGCGGCATGTCCAGGAAGTATCGGAATTTCGCACTCGGAACAGGGAAACATGACTGATTGTGAGATGTGATCCGCTCCTCGAGGGCTCCAGTGAATTATTCAGTAACCGAAAAACATTGCACACCGTCTCACCGGGGTGACGTGACCCTCGGAGCTGAATCATCTCACGACGCCGAATGTCAAAATCGCGAGTCGCGCATGAATCATAATAACAGAAATCCTCGCCCTGAATGAACGGCGATGTTCCTGCAATCGCCGAAGTATCATCGAGCCTCCACCACAGCAATGAAGCAGAAACTCGGGTGGGGCTGGGATTCGTCTCCGACGGGAACTCCATGGAGAATTCGAACGAAGAGCTAGATTCGAAATTTTTCCCACTTGCGTAACCGAGTCGCATCTTTCACCGGCGCTACTCGAAAATGAGCCGTTTTCGGGGGCTGAGACCCGCGCAAACACTTCAGAATCGCATGTTTTCCCCCCTTCAAACTGTCAACCATAGAGACATCGGCCGGTCGGCCGGCGTTTTCAACCTGTGGAATGCACAAGTTACGGTAGGCGCCAACTCCGAAACCATATGAAGTGGTCAGTGATTACTGTCATCAAATTCGGCTGCCAGGGCGGCTAATTTTGCTTACCCAGCCGGCACTCCCGAAAGTCCAGGATGGCATCCGCTTCACGGAGCTGTTGTCACGAAAACTTCACGCCTCAAACACTAGCGTGTCGCAGCTCACCGACGACAGCGAAACACACAAGTTGACAGCCAGAAAGTTATGCGAACTATTGCACGGGCGTACAATCACTCAGCAACTGCTGTCTATTTTCCCGCAGCGCGCCGATGGTGTCAGTGGTCTCTGTGATGGGCAGTCCGTCTGCCAGTTTGTCTTGCTAGGCGACTCTTGGCAGTGTATGTCTATGTACCAAGACGGGCAACAAGCGGCGATGGTGGCGGCGGCGATGCTGAGTTGGACGGATGGAAGAATTTCTGTTATTTCTGCTGCCCCTGCCTTCTCACCGGCTGCGACCGTCGAGCCAGCCAGCGAACAGCTTCGCACGACAACAGAAGAGCAGGAGGAGATGATGGTACCTCCCTCACTCACTCACTCGCTCGCTCACTCTTTCACTCACTAGCTCATTCACTGACGGGCGTGGCGCTCCAAAACTCGAGATGAACGCATATTTCACGGAGCGGGCGCTTGACTCGACCAAGCTCAGCGGACCCGTGCTCTGTCGTCAAGCCCGTGAGTCTCGATACAATCATTTCACTCGAGACTCTCTCCAAAACCGAATCCCTCGGAGCAGGTTGACCCCGTTCCGTTCGCCGCTCTGAGCCTGCGTCCAGTAATGCTCGACAAGCAGTGAATCATGCCCTGGTGCAAGAGCTGGGACCTTGATGTCGTCTTGGGCGGCAGGAAAAGCACTCTTACGTGGGAAAGGTCGAGATCTACGTTATGGCATCTGAACTTGTCAGGAAGCTGCAAGCTTCGACTTGCTGCCTCGTATTTCGACTGTTCTCCACCGTGACAGGGCTCCCCTCTGAAATGTACAGATCGGTTCGGCAACATTTTGTAAAATAAACCGGTCTCGTCAGCAGTGAAAGTGTCCCTGACGGAATATTCGTTCAGGACTCCTTCATTGCTTACCAGCCAGCAGTCAATATCCCTTTGGTCAAACTTCGCGGCTTCCCCGCACGTGGCCTTTGTTGACAACTTGTCATGGCAGTTTGCGAGGCAATCTTCCGGGCACTCTCCCGCAGCCATAAACCGGGGATGGGCAGCTCAGGATGAGCGATGCGAGCCTCCTTGTAGACTGTGAGAAGCTTCTACCCCAAGTGATCATACTCTGGCTGTCGAGAGCGTTTGCATTTTGCACCGCACATTCTGCGTTCGGCCGTGTCGCAATGCGCTTATGTAAGATTGATTCTTTGAATCGTATTCACCCACCCCGAGAAATTGCGATGCTGAGAATCCCCTTATGAGGAACATCCGCGCTGAGAATAACTGATTGTGGTGGCACAGTTCAAGTTCGGAACGGAGAAATCGTTCCAAGTTCACAAGTTATCGGAGATTTCATAAGTAATGGAGGGTCGATTGACACTGAGCCTATTCTGCAACGACGGACTTCTCTTCGAGTTATAAATTAGGAAGGTTTTACGAGTTATGGGCGTTTCAAGATAGAAGGGCTTGACTCTATGATGGAGCACAAGCTCCGAAAATGGTTCACATGGTATCATATGTGCCAATCGCATCTGAAATAACTAGCCATATGGGTTGCTCCCAGCTCGATACTTGGAGTCACGAATCAGCGCCAGCGATGCTCATGAGTATTCGATGGTTTTCTCTCGTTAGATCTTTCATTTACAATATGGAGGTTCTTCATTCACATTTCGGTTCATGTCGGTTTATCTTTCATCTCATCAGATCCCTCATTTTGAGGAATCCAGCCTTGGCCTGCCCATTAGGTATATTCACGGCTGACGTGATCGAATCCGCGCGCGGAGAGCCTCGTTGCGGCACTAGTGCTTCTACCGTTCAAGGGCTGACGAGTCGAAAGAGGTCGGCTTCGAGCCGTTCAGAATATAGAGTTGATCGCTTGAGGAAACCTGGTTTCGACTGGGAGCCCGCGTATGTAATTCGGGGTTCATTGGAGGATTCTGGACTAGGTTCTCTGGATTCAGCAATTTCGGGCAGAGCAATACAAAGAGTCCATGATCTTCGCGATCAGTGTCGTTCTCTGGTGTTGAACCTCTCTGCTCTGGAAAAGAATTTTGGGAAAAGCCAACAAGCGTGGCATGAGCAGCACAAAGCATGCAAGCACCACGGAAGGGATATATGGCCCAATGGCGTCGCCAGGATTTTGTCTGGCGGGGAGTGACTTCTTTTCCGGAATGCTGGTGGCGATAGCGCGGGACCATTGACTGCTCGCTCTTCGATACGACTATTTGATCTTCAGTTAATCCTCAAGATAAAACACGGATGTGAATATTAGGATAATTTAGCTAATGTTCATATGGACTTTCGCGACGAGACTACCCATATGAAGACTCGAACGTCGACGAGTTTCCGGAGCGGAGCGCTCCGCAAGTGGGTCGGACGAAACAAGACTGTAATCCGCGTCCCTGTTCTTGGGGCAAGACAATTCATACGCGTAATACAGAAAAAAAGTCCTCAGGCCTGACAGTGACTCAAACCCTCAAATCAGGCGCGGGGAAGGTCCTGGGGGCAGGCTATAGCCCATTCAGCCCCCCCTGGCGCCTCGCCTGGTCTGGCCCCGAAGATGGAAGCCGACGGCGCACTGTGTCTGAGCGCCGCCCGGGGTCTACCTCCAAAGTTCCGGAAAATGCCGCCCCATGGAGGCATCATCGAGGGCTGAGTGGGGTTATTGAATACCGCCTCCTTCCTCCCTAACACAGTCATGTCTTGAATGTGGGAGCTCCAGCAAAGGCGCTCGATCCAGAACGCCTGGATGTGGAAGCTGATACGGTGAGTCACCAGGTTTCCGGATGTTTCCTCAGCGCTATCTTTCGGTGTTCTTTTAGGCCTCCTTAGACAGGCGAGTCGAGCCGAGGGCAGGGACCCTTCAGCGAGAGGGGATGTACGAAAATTTTCGATTTCGCTGGGATTCAACGGTTGGATCCGCAGTCTGACTTGTGACTGGGCGTCGACTTCGCTTGACGCAAGCGATCATGGCAACAGTTTCCTCAAGAGTCGCCTCTGGATTCAATCCATGAGAATTCATGATTACCGGGTCGTGAACCTGTTGTATTCCCGGGAACGCCCGGAAGCGCGTATCTGGCAGTAAGGGAGCGGTCATGTGACATGAATCACTTCCGCCAGAACGAGGTGATTCAGAGAACAACGAGCAGATACGACAAACCCCCGATACGCCACGATCTACCGATCGAGGCCCTCAGGACGAATGTTTCTGATGAAGCTCAATTCTTGTTTTCCCGAGTTAAAAACATGGAATGCGTCACTCTCAAAGGACTTTCGAGAAACCACGCTCTCTACATAGACCAATCTTTGAGGAGGTTGACGAATCGCTGTTTATTAGAGTAAGATTCCATCAGGTGAAGAGGTTCACATATGAGCGAGTTGTAGTTGGGGCTCTGGGAAGGCAGTCTCCATGGGTCGCGCTCGCCGATAAACTCGAGCCTTGTTCAGAGTTATTTCAACAAAGGACTCGTTTGAGATCGATATCATAAACATAAACATGTGGTACATCCGCGGCGCAATCAACCATGAAGCAGTTTGATCTGTCGGTTGGTAGGAAGAGCAGCTGATTATGTGGTGGATGAGTTGCACGAAGTTCCTCCACGGGGGTCTTTCCCGTGAGACCAACAGCGTGGATACGTACTGCCTGTGAGAGTCAAGATACGAGGTCAACAATAGGGAATCTCCAATCTATGCCCTGCTCAGCTCAGTAAAAAAAAAACTTTTGGATAATATTCTCGGGGCTCATACCTGTATAGGCACCCTGTTTATCTCCTCGTAGTTTTCAAGGTCAAAAACCATATTCGGGTCGACAAATGCTTCATAACCATTGTCCGGGAAGTAAAGCTGAACGAAGCCACGCTTATCGGTATGCGGTCCGTCCTCTGATATACACATGGCCCGATCAAAGAAATCCACATCGGCTCCTTCCGTAATGTTCACGACGCACCACCGGAACGGAATAATCTGTTCCAAAAAATTCCCAGTACTTGAGAAATTACAACTTGGAAGGCTCCGAACATCGAATCGGGAGGATCGCACACCTTCCATGAATTAGCAAGGTGATCAGCTAACCTTTTTCGTCGGAGTGTGTGGGTCGAAAGCATAAGTTTGGCGTTCCCACCTTGCGAGACCCGCTCCTTTGACTTGCACCATGAAAGAACCGTCAGCTGATATGTGAGTCAGATAACCTTGGCTTACCGGTTGCTCCATGTCGATACGAGGCTCCAGATCCACGGGAGAATGATTGATGATGAGAGGATCCTTATCAGAGCTGGGCGGTTTCCAGGGAGCTGTGGGAGCCAATTGAGTTGCCTTCTCCGGCTCGCTGCAGACTGAGTCAGCGATATCGTTTGGTGAACGGAAGTCTTCACGGATGTACATCGACTCCTCTGGTACGATGTCTCCTTGTTCCAAATCAGGCGACTTAGTTCCTGTCTCAGGGCCTTGAGACAAAATATGGTCATTGCTTCGAACGAGCTGTCCTTCCCGACTGACAACAGGGGAGGTACTCCCTCCTACTTCTTCCGGGGAGTCCCGGTCCGGAGTTTGACTAGTTGAGCGGTTCTCCTGGTTCTCAGCGATCTCGTCCGATTGATAACTCATCACTTGAAAAAAAAGAACACAAAGGGGTTGTCAGGAAGATTGGAGGATTTCGATGTATAATGACGATTCGAAAAATCAGCAGAAATCTCATCACATTTTCGAGCGAACTCATCCATGCCAATGAGCATCTTCTTGATGACATTTGTTTTGGCGCCCTCTTCAGTAGCGAAGACACCGGGATGACTTTGAATTTTCTCGTTGCCCCAGCTAGCCATACAGTACACCTCTTTGAATTCCCGACCGTAGGTTGTCAGTTTGAACGTTGGTTCTATGATACCTCTGACGGAGCACTCTTCCAACAGCTGATTTTCGAGATTTGCGAGAATCGTTGCATCATCTTGGTCATCCTACGATTCGAATGATTTGGTCAGCCTCTGATTTCACCACGTCTCTTCAAAAAAATTACCGAAGCGCCTAGCGTCTGAGGGAGCTTTCTCAGGAGGACCCTCGTTTATCAGGTCGGGCCCACACATAAGAGATTCGCCCATAACGAGAACCCACTTAGTAGACTCATTCCGATTTCCCGATTCTATCCCGATTCGCACTCATGGGAGAAATCAAGCATACGAGAAATCTGCATTGAACGTTGGAGTTTGGTGCAAAACTCAGATGATGGGTTCTCGCCATAGATGTTATTTGATGAAGCGGGACCGTCTGACACGAATTAGTTTCAGATATGTTCATCCCAGATATATCAGAATGATATCTTTAAAGATTCAAGCCCGCTTATGCTAGGAATTCGCCCATAGAAGATTGTTCTTCTTTTTTCCAACGTGTCTCTTATGAACGGGCCCGACTGCATTTATGGTCCTCTATACGCGAGGGTCCCATTTGAAAGTTTCCTCGTGTATCGAGTTCCGTACATACAGGACTCCAAGTTGCATGACTCCCGGCAGGGAACTGACCTGGTATTCGTTTTTTGTGAATATCGGGTCGAATCTTGGTCGTGGTGCCGCACGGGGGGTCTTCACAGCGGCTTCGGACCTGACAACTTTGCGACCGGAGTGCTTCTGATTATTCAAAAGAGTTCCTCCCGGAACATCGTTCGATGGGGCACGGAGAAACCGGTTAGGTTGAGGACTCGGCGAGTCCTTTGGTTCGGAGTTTCGAGCTTTGTTCTCATGAGGAGTCGGCTCCTCGATCGTTGCTGGAGTCGGAGTCGGCTCCTTGATCGTTGGTGGAGTCGGAGTCGCCGTCGATGGAGCCGGGGGAGCCAAAAGCGCACGAGGAGTCGGAGCCCCGCTCGTTTGAGGGCCCGGAGCCCCCCTCCTTTCGCGAGTTGTGGCCCCTTCTGGTTTGAGGCTTATGGCGCCACCGGTTTGAGGACGCGTCGTCCCGTTCGGTTGAGGGCGTACAACCCCGTGCGGTTGAGGGCGTTGAACCCCGTTCGTTTGAGGGCGCACAGCCACGTTCGGTTGAGGGCGTACAGCCCCGTTCAGTTGAGGGCTCACAATCGTGTTCAGTTGAGGGCGTACAGCCCCGCTCAGTTGAGGGCTTACAATCGCGTTCGGTTGAGGGCGTACAATACCGTTCGTTTGAGTATCCGTTGCTTCGCTCGATCGAGGAGTGACGGCATTCTGAATCTCCGCTGGTGTCAGAGGTTCGAATTCAGGTTCAACGTAGCCAGCGGGAAGTAGATGCGAGATTGATGGCAAGTGCAGCACCTGCGGCGAAACATTTTGTTATCTATCGCAGGGGTTCTCAAACTGTGTGCCGCCGGCACCCAACTGCCGCGGAGTGCCGCGGCACTCGTGGTGCCGCGCCTGCATGTCCTCGGCGCCATAAGCTTGGGGTGCCGCGGGGTGCCGCCGCGAGAAAAGTATGAGAAGCCCTGATCTATCGGATCCCATGAGCTTTTCGGCTGTTTCCTCTACGTTACGGATTCAGAGGAGCTATGGGACTTCCCGGTAACGTTTACGGCTCTCGCTTTCGGATACCGAGAATTATGTTTTCTGAGCCCATCCCTTAGCGACGATTCCAAAGCAGCCCTCGCATCCGCAAACGATGGGGGACGGTAGCCACATCGATTCAGGTGAAAAACTCGTTGAAATGTAGGATTTTTCCTGCTGATGGCTCCGAAAAGTCTGTTGGAAGGACTGTCGGTTTCCCGTCAACTTTCCGATAACCCCGCGGAGAAACACAAACATTTGCTACCAAAGCTCCAGTACTTCCACACCGGACTGTCTTCGGACACGGATTGTTCTCTAGATTTTGCGATCTCGAACGGAATGTTCGGAGTTGAAAAGCCTGAGGTAGGTTACATAGACACTAGAAGCTGACATTAGCGACGTTTCCGCACAGGGAATCCTTTCGAGCAATGGCTATTTCATGCTTCTGAAACTGTCACATGAGACGTGGAATCAGATGACAACATCAGAAGGACGCTCGTCTTCTCGGAGACGAACTCCACAAATCTATGAGAGGATTGAATCCGAATCACTTGACGTCGGGGACTTCCGCTCTGGTCTGCCTTTTTGACTTAAAGCAGGATTCCCGACGTAAAGAGGACGAGTTCGGGCTAGGAACATCGAGTGCATCGAGCATATGTATTTCGATGGGGATTATAAGATGAGAGCGGTGTTCGTTATACCAACGTCGGAAAGACGAGTCAGGTCCATCTCGGACCAACATTCAACGGACCATCTTGCAGTCTCAGCCTACTGCAGCAAACCGAGCCTTGGTCGTCCGCTTCGTGGCCATCGTTTTACCATGCGAGTTACCCTAGAATCCCGCGTGCTAGAAAGGTCGTTCGGGAGAGATCCCAGCATTCGATTGCGGGAGTCTGGATTGTATGGCGCTGAGAGTGAATCGGTTTCCCTCGTGGAGGCAGGATCTGGGATACCTAATTGAAGACCGGTCTTCATCGGCGGAGAAATTTCCTCCATCTCGAGGAAATGCGGTGATATGCAAGGTTACCACTGTGAGACATGCATCGGACGATCTCTGAGTACCGAACCCAAACTAGTGAACCTGAACTCGAATCCTGAGCCTGGAATCTGTGAATCATGGAATCGAGCCCCGCTGACACTCGGACTCCCCGCTGATTCCCCTTCGATCCATCAGTGCTCAGACAACAAACAAAGCTGATGTTTCGAACAGAGCCGAGGACGGAGTCTTCCTCAATGATACAATAACAAAGATGCTATCGAAGACAGAATAATCACGAGATAGTGTTGACGACGAGGTTTCCATTGTTCGATGCAGAAAAGTAGCGAACCTCGCCCATTGAGAAGGTTGTCGGAAACTCACCCGCACAACGAAATGTCCATCTGGCGCTTTCTTCACTCGACAAATATTCGAAAAGTTCGTCAGGAGATATTTCTCCAGCATCGCGTGATTCGAAATATTCGGGAGCTCCAAGCCGTAGTTCTCTCTGAGTAATGATTCCACATGATCGAGAGGAACTTCACCACCCGCGGACACGAGTGCGGCTCCCAACATCCACGATAATTCTTCCTGCAACATTTCCGCAATTGAGGGCTCAGACATAGCCGCAATGCACTTCGGCAGCTACCCGCCACCGACGAATCAAATTGAGTCTTGTTTGCGGTCAATCCGGAAACAAGCAGCCAACAGGGAAGTTATTGGAACTCGGTTCGCGCGTCTGCTCAAATTCATTTCCGGAAATTTCGAATATTGATTCGAATCGTCTTCGGGGTCGATGATTCGAATCCGTAGAGTATGACACAAGCATGACAAGATTTTCCGGACGTGGAAACGTGGAATTTCATCGAGTCGGCTCGGAAAAAAAGCCGAGGATTGCGGCTCATTTTTCATTCTGAGCTTATCGCCTGACAATAATAACTTCCCGGCGCCCCCCAGGCGATATCCGCTTTGTGAGATTCTAGGTCGCGGGGGGCAATCAAAGCTGCGTGCATCCCAAGAAGATTCTCAATAGAACCGATCGGCTGAGGTTTCATGAATCGAGAGATGCGTAAGAGCCGGCACATGGATTCGAATTTCCCGCCGAGAAGAATTATTTGTAAACAATCGGAGAGGAGGGAAAGGGCCCAAATAAACATTGATGAAGATTCACAGCAGAATAACACACTAATAAGCCTCCATCCAATTCAAGCTTCCGGATGATCTGGATTTGATGTTCGCCTGGAGCCAGCCGGGCGAATCAGAAGCTGAAGTGCTGCCGTGATTGTGACTCCGAGCTTGAGGGACGGAATTGCTCGCGACATGTCTTTGCCACCATCCCACATAGTTGTGTCTTCGTCGCCGGCGATGTTCTCTCAAGTTCAGACTTTCCCGCAAGCCACTATTGTGCAGTCAAATCAGACCATGGTTCAAGTTCCGGTTTCTGGGGTGAGTCTCTTGGCTTCGTAGGTGTCCTCCTCATTCCTGGATTCGGCTCAAGACCGCGTCAACTCCTCTTCCAGCTCGCACCCGGCGGCCTGGTCACAACGGTTGTCAGACCGATTCAAAGCGTGATAACTCCAGCGAGCAATGTAGCCACGAGTACGGCGCAAACTGTGACAGCGGTCCCCCAAGCCTCCGTCAAGGTGAGACAAAACTGGGTTTTTCGAATCTTGGAGCTCGCCTTGTGATCTGGGATATTGCGACGTCGTGCCGACGATCCCGAATACCTGTTTTACATCTCAGAGCGTGCTCCCCCTCCACTCCAGGTGAACAATACACAGTTAGTGTCAGTACCGATGACTCAAACTCCCTCCCGTGCCATAGTGGCAACAGCTCCGAATCAAACCTCCAGCTCGGTCAATGCCGTTGCCTCAGTCACGAAAGCCGATGAGAGCAAGAAAGAAGATCCCAAACAGATGGTTACATCCGCAGCGCTGCAAGCGCAACGAGGAACCGAAAAGTGAGTGAACTGGACTCCAGCCGAAGTCATAGGCTGATGCTTCCTCTGGAACCCAACATGCCGATCAATCACATGCCTCAATTTCTCTTCGCGATTCCAGTGTTGTTTCAGTCTCGAAATTGGAAGATCTTGTTAAGGAGGTGGACACCATGCAGCAAATCGACGATGAGGTAGAAAACGTTCTATTCACATTGGCGGATGACTTCATTGACAATGTTGTGAACGCATCGTGTCTTGTCGCGAAGAACAGGAAGAGTTCCGCTCTCGAAACGAAAGACGTTGCAATTGTAAGTTTTCTTCACATCGCGTCTCAGCATCGTGTATTCGAATACATTCTCGCGGATAAGTATTGTCACCGTCCTGTTTTGTAGGTTCTCGAGAGACAGCATGGCTTGTATATACCCGGATTCGGCGGAGAGGATCTCCATACGTACAAGAAGACGACGACCGCCGAAGCACACAAGCAGAGAGTTGCTCTGGTTAGGAAGACTTTAAAGAAGTTTTGAGTGCTCTCAGCTTCACATCATGATAGCCCTGCGCTACCAGAGTTTGTATTCCCATCACGGCGTGCATGTTCCCGCCAGATTATTCATCATTTGTTTTTTCAATGCCCATGTAAGACGCACCAAATAAAGATCCTCCGGAATGTTTCCATGATGTGGGCCAAGAAATCTCTCTTCTTCAAAATGCAAGCTCAACTGTCTGTTGAGATGGATCTGCTGTTGTGGGACTCTGACCATCTTCTCCGTGGAATGGGCCCGCGGCGGACCAAACAAAGATGATGTCGCCATCGAACTCTGAGCGAATTTTCGCCGTCCTCGGCCCACTGAGCGTCCTAAATCCTGTACAGAAGAGTGCCCTCGAACAGACGGCGTTGGGGCTATGTCACTGGCTCTCCGATTTTTTCAAAGGAGTTTCCTTCCGCTTGCATGGTAGCGCCTCTGCTTCAAATCTCCGAACGTCGATTAGGAGAGCTTCTCGTGACAGCACTGTGGGTCGAAACGGTGATTTTTCTCTGGTGTGATTTTTCAATATCTGAGTGACCGTAGCAGGGGACTTTCGCCCAGATGGATGTGAACTTTGCTCATCACTCACGTCAATCGATGAATGGAAGATCTCACATTCCAAACGTCGTCTTCGAAACACAGGAGTGGCAGAAGTAGCTGACAGCAGAAAAAGGAACAAGCAGTGATCGATCCTTCCGCTCTCTCACTTGGTGAAGAGCTGCCTCTCCGGTGCCGTATCGGACGCCAGTGTACTGACTTGGTTCCAGAAAACGAGTTGAAAAAGTAATTTCCTACGCGCTCCCTATCGCAAACACAGTTCCAGAGCGGATACACACGACCGGCGAACATTTATTGATCCTCCTGCTTGGAATGGCGGAAAATTTTTGAATATCATGGTCTACTGTTACTAGAATCATCATCCGCATTGGTAATTGAACATTGATATGTCGTTGTCAAGCATTCCCCAGAATATATACTGCGTTCCTATCCGGGGCGCCTACGCTCTCAGTGCCTTGGCTTATCATGGAATTGAGTCTCAAATGAGGAAATCACGGAAGACTTCCAGGCTGTGGTCGGAGCGGACGTCTACGTGGAGTCGATTGATCCACTAAGAGGACGAAAATCTTTTCCGCTAAACATATGAAATACCTATGCGACCACATCACTGGGTTCGCAGCAAGGTGCGTGAACATAGACTACTCTGTTCTGAGTATGAGATGAACTCCGGAATCAGTATCCACGGGTCCAGACATTTGGCCGGGTTGCAGTGCAAATGTGGCTTCCTCGAAGGGTTTCTGCATCGCACCTCTGCCGAAGAAACCGAGGTCACCGCCCTTCTTGGCCGAGTTGCAATCCGAGAATTGGGAAGCCAATTCTTCGAAAGTAACTTCACCGGATTTGATCCGAGTTTCATATTCTGAAAGGGTTGAGACTGAGACGCGATCCATTGGATTCCGTGCAACCGATTGAAATGCAGTGGATACGAACCTTGGAGAATGGCGAGAGCTTCCTCTTTGGACCGGGTGATCTTTTCCTCTCTCCATGAGGACGGTCTCCGTGAGTTTCTGTGTTTCACGAGCAGATGGCTAGCCCTAGACGACCAGAATTCTTTCAAGTTTCATCAAAACTTTGGGAATCTATCAAGGAAGAATACTGCCATCCTCGATCGCAAGCTCACATGCAAAGAAATCATGTTTGGGACGCACCTGACTTTGTCGCCTCTGGGTTGTGCCGGTTCCGTCGGAACTTCCCATTGAGATTCTTTGGTGTGTATGTTCAAATAATAACAGTCACCCGAACTGCGAGATGTTTTCTTTTCCCAACCAGCAGGCAACGGCGCTTCAGACATGATGACTTCTCGTGGATCCTGAGGCGTGAATTGGCGATTGCAATCGTTTTGCACTGCGGTGTGGGCTTATGAATCCCTGAATCCAAGTAACGACTTCCACAAAAAAGAAGAGACGTCTGACAGAAGTGTGAGGAATTGACGCAACTCACCTCTGGTTATCTCGCCAAACTTCACTGAAACTGCCTCGCAGATTCTCGAAGGGGTACAATCAGGGTGCCAAGTGGGTTCTTCCTTCTTTTCTCGTCTTCCCTCAGTAGCCGGTATATCGGTAAGTGGTCGCGTGATACTAGAAAGCCCAACCGTACCACAAGTATATGATGTTACGCGCACTCTCGGGCTAGAGTATCCACTTCGCTTACCGCGTCTCGGACTCGCCAATCAAAGCGAAAACCAACTCTGATCGTTTCCTGATTCGGAGCTCAGGGACCCACTGCGCTATCCGAAAATTGTGTCGGCTCGGGACAGATTTGTTTACGTTGTGGAACTTTTGTGGTACGGTGCTTTCTAAAATGGCCGAAGCATTGAGTGAGCACCAGTCCATAGCGGCCGAATAACTCAGCGCAGTGAACAGCTTTCTGTTGTGTGTCCAGATATAAAATTTGAGTGATCCAATTTTGTGCAAGGCCGGCCCTGTTGGCCTGCCCTACAGCTCTATCGTGGCTAAAATGGATTCCGACGACAGGGAGTTCATTCCTCCACCTCAGTGTCATGTGTTCGAACCATCTCCAGAAGACTTCAAAGATCCTCTGGCGTACATTGCCAAGATTCGTCATATTGCGGAAAAATCCGGAGTCTGCAAAGTGATCCCACCGAAGGTAAGTGTCGCCGGCTGGAGGGGGTTGGGACTGGCGTCTCACCGTAGAGCGTAACAAATCAAGCAAAACGAAGTCTAATGCGTATAACCTTGAAGCTGGCAATAAAAAAAAAACATTATCAGTTTATTGAATCCTGTGGATGATCTTCCCCAAAGCTTTCATTACTGCTTCCTGCTGGCTGGGGCATTTCTGCGTGACGCCGATCGATGCTATACTGCCTGGGAAAGCGTGGGAGCGACATACGAGTCACGCATGTAATAGGCATAATCTATGAAACAACGAAAATTTTCGTCGGAAGTTCTTCGGTTTTCCTGCTGAAACTGGTCTACGAAGCACAGAAGCCAGAGACGGGCGAAATTTCCCCCGTTTGGAGTTTCAGAGATGGTATTCAGGTTCTTAGGCCTGATGCGTTGAGCATGGCCAGCTCCGTCTCCAGCAATCCATCGTCCCTTTAATGAGCCTCTCCGGCTCCGACGAGTACCATCGAGTGGAAGATCTCGACCATTTAATCTTTTTATGGCCAGTTAGCAGGATTTGACATAAGTCACGTAGACCAGCGGCCCCGCGAGGCCTGTGAAAGGCAGGCAGGCAGTCAGTCAGTCAGTCGGGCAAGCATTCGGGCAGACAGACAGGCACCGCCTCATTGTAACCAAGAGTTCAAAATACTATCTCATGATCCTCATTCATCGGAAATGGAATTTGACTCCATCCACGGTGGACATACAACCCAAGGAATACGTTCCTCACGAGAGCTACTCATATTGCGGATCAGCTGCCCTGAAAAGCGATGTTTTCCATATCACTTACCGCTACTGCTGCGGCTGCTCCTGCTCAGAGCCACGCCGATCATCAATGCGAGCGAGCTTGGTAGCGATTGATGTTAGCCTCGCTGTAAATACTGCTTTCTTATCCCCAAAGTTTAGTTGGTGATATGGTTTTTGAGGGATCGATACTTTGAGTGTAGAGCATATGCAGCGAGTTATACAATCTCAGTCATATTCGTGGACTCTGTTGCTTCGTTTGTACAACCGTGAGAAAGTACCGGGCATCACATGTTTCTACGTGCCGAGCAAAACGTCGCCGGCACGAAAACCCATGCGCGGCACTCCCCCGAAGTCTCGACCAAAATCTATTCCTGAGCCCGAACAAAAGCTTTCCATAAGATCAAAGGCAGTATGAAAACGGCGAGAGGCTGATTTGATGGTTCGAGAGTGATGAAGTGACTAGCAATGGGTTCCGGGAGCGCACAGTCCAGGTTTTTCGTAAGCCTCGCCCATGCCGGAAGGCCTGGTATGTCTGACGAGAGACTTGTTGACAATTGTATGAGTTGCTTCTCGTCGATTCGACCAGCGCTGCTTGCCGTGTTGAGTTGTTGATGCATCATTCAGCGGAAGTCTACACGGAAGCTACGCACCACGGTCGAGAATCTTAAAAATGAACGACATGATTCTGATGATGGGCGGTTTGGTTTCCAGGATTGGCAACCCCCGTTCGTTGTCGACGTCGATAACTTCAAGTTCACCCCGAGAGTGCAGCGGCTTTCAGAGCTAGAAGCGTCTTCTCGCCTGAAATTGAACTTCCTCGACAAGATCGCCAAATTCTGGCATCTCAGAGGCAATAGCTTGAAGATCCCGATCGTCGAGAGGAAGAGTCTCGATCTATACAAGTGAGTCAACCTTACGCCGAAATATGGGCAAATAAGAACTTGAGGGAAATAGCGCGAGGATAGGAAATTCCGAGCTTTTTGAGCTGTACTTTAATAAAGGGTGACCCTCTTCCAGACTTCATCGAATAGTTGAGAGCGAAGGGGGCTTCGAACGAGTCGGGAAAGACCGTAAATGGTTTCAAGTTGTTCAGAAACTCGGCCTACCGGCGGTCAAGTCATTGTCAACAGTGCTCCGGAATCACTATGAACGATTGCTGTTGCCTTACGATATCTTCAAACAGACTGGAGGTTTTGTGGCTCAGGACGAGAGCAAAGACCAATTGAAAGCCGAGATGAGTGTGGACACCGATTACGTTCCGCACGATATCGTGCAAAGGCAGAACATACCGCCTCCGAATTCGGTGATTCAGCGACGGAGCAAACGTCATTGCGAACCAACTGTAAACGATGAAAACCAGGAGGAGGATGTCAAGGACAATAAAGAGCTCAAACGACTGGCTTTCTATGGAGCGGGGCCCAAGCTGCCCGGGTATTCTCCACCGAAGAAGAAGGGCAAGACGGACAAATCCTCAAACGAAAACGATTCAGCCGTTGCCCACATAATTTGCAAAGTAAGTCCCAAATACGCGCGGATCTCTCTCAAAAACTCGGAAATGTTTAGGGATTAAGTTCTTCACTAAACCCGTGTGTTTTTCAGGCTTGTCAAAAAGGCGATGACGAAGACCGTCTTCTCATGTGCGACAAATGCGATTTTTCGTTCCACTTGTTCTGCCTTCGGCCTCCGCTGCACGAAGTTCCTCGCGGCGAATGGCGCTGCCCGCGATGTGTGGCCAACGAAGTATTGAAGCCGAAGGAGGCTTTCGGATTCGAGCAGGCTCGTCAAGAGTACAGCCTTCAGGAGTTCGGAGAGAAAGCAGATCGTTTCAAGAGAGATTATTTCCACATGCCCGTTCATAAGATTGATACGAGCCAAGTTGAAAAGGAGTTCTGGAGAGTGCTCACCGACATTCACGCGGACGTCACCGTCGAATATGGGGCCGATCTCCACTCGGCCGAAGTTGGGAGCGGGTTTCCCACGGCGAATACTCCAGGACTCCTACCGGAAGACCGGGAGTACATTTCGTGTCCATGGAATCTGAACAACATCGCCAACCACGGATCATCCGTCCTCCGATACATCGATAGCGACATCTCCGGTATGAAGGTACCTTGGGTATACGTTGGAATGTGCTTTTCGACGTTTTGTTGGCACAACGAAGATCATTGGAGTTATTCGATCAACTATCTCCATTGGGGGGAACCGAAAACCTGGTACGGAGTCCCTGGTGAAGCTGCCGAAAAATTTGAAGCTGCCATGGCAAGAAAAGCGCCAGAGCTTTTCGAGGTGAGTCTTCATTTCTAAGCCATTCTTGGAACTGTCCGTCACGCTTCAATCCTCGCCCGTATGGTTGGATGTGTCCCTTCTCGATCACCGAAATTCGCGGCTCTGACGTTCAACCTCATCCTCACAGGCTCAACCCGATCTCCTGCATCAGCTGGTCACAATCATGAACCCCACCGTGCTGCAGGCAGCTGGTATTCCAATTTATCGTGTGGATCAGAAGCCGGGAGAGTTCATCCTCACTTTCCCGAGAGCCTACCACGCAGGCTTCAATCAGGGGTAAAGACGAATCATCTGTTTTCGTGAATTGTGAATTCCGAAGCATTCTGGAGCTTCGCTGATCTCGCATGCCTGACACTTAACGTTTCGTTTTCAGCTATAACTTCGCCGAAGCTGTGAACTTTTGCCCGGCGGACTGGCTATCCATCGGCCGACTCTGCATCCATCACTATGCCCTCCTGAATCGTAAATGTGTATTCAGTCATGATGAACTTATTTGCAAAATGGCCACGGAGCCGGAGAGGATAGAAGTCGGTTTAGCCACTGTCGCCTTCGAAGACATGCTGATCATGGTCAAGTCGGAAACGGCACTTCGAAACTGCGTCAGAGACTACGGAGTCGTCAAATACGAGCGAGTCGTTTTCGAACTGATCAACGACGATGAACGACAATGCATGATCTGCAATACGACATGTTTCTTGTCGTCGGTGACGTGCGAGTGCAAGGAGGCGGCGTCAAAATCGGCGCTGGTTCTGAGACAAGGAGAAAATGGCGGAGAGCAGAGGAACAGCCTCATGACTTGCTTGCATCACTTCAAGAGTGTGTGTTCGACCTGCAAGCCAGAGCAGCTGATTCTGAAGTATCGGTATACGCTGGACGAGTTGCCAGAGTTACTGGACAATCTTCGCAAGAGGTCTGAAGCTTTTGATTTGTGGCGCAACAAGGTTCGCGAGCTCCTCAGCAAGGACAGGGACCCGAAGCCCACTCTTGAAGAGCTGAAAACTCTCGTGAACGAAGCTACGGAAAACTCTTATCCGCTCGTCGATGGCGGCGAAATGCTGCGCAAAGCCGTCATCCAGGCAGAAACCTACGCCGTCTATGCACAGCAGCTTCTGGCTACCAAAATTCGCACGAGACGTCAAGATATCAATCAGCCCGTAGGTCGATTGACCCGTGAGGAACTTGCGAAGTTTTACACGTGAGTAGGATACATTGGACAAAAACAAGAACGAATCCTGCAAAGGTGTTTCCCATCCGACAGATATTCATGAGCGATCATTGAAATTTCAGAGAAATGTCAACAATGCATTGCACCATAAAAGAAACCGCAATCATAAAAAGTCTCATTGACAAGGTTGGAGTGTTCTGCTCGGAAGCGGCGACGTTCTTGCAGACCGATGACAGCGACGAATCTCTTCCACTTGACAAACTCAGAGTGAGTTGTGCCAGCTTCTATGCCTTGGCATGGTGATCATGTGTCGTGGCAACGTGTGACGGCTGACCTTTATTCATTTGTTTTCCAGGATTTGACGATTCAGGGAGAAGCATTCGATGTCGAGCTACCTCAATTGACCAAGTTGAGATACAAACTCGAGCGAGTCACTTGGCTTCGGAAAGTAGGACCCTTCCTCGAACCGAGGAAAGGGGACAGCGAGACCCTGGGAGAACTCACACTGAACGATATCCGCGGATTTCTCCGAGAGGGCGTCAACCTGGCACCGCACCGGAACGTTGAAAGTAGAGCCGGACAGCTCCAGCAGATGCTGGTAGACTGTGAGCGGCACGAAGATTGGGCAGCGGAAATTCTGAGGAGCAAGTAAGTTATGGACCGGTAGATGTGAGGAATCGAATCAAACTTCTTGAAAAGAGAGTCGTTGGACGGCCTGGGGGAGGCCGTAATGCTCAGCATGTGCCCGACGTTGAGATCTTTCCTCTTTTACATCCGCCAGGGTGAAGCCCACCGTCACTGATGTCGAGTTCCGACTCCGGGAAGCTCTTCGGATTCCAGTGAAACTACCATCTGTTCTCCTGTTGGAAGAAGCGTTCTACAAGGCCAAAGACTGGATCGAACAGATGGAAGCCATCACTCCGAAGCAATCACATCGGCCATATCTCGACCAACTCGAAGCCCTTCTGAATAAATCGAAGAACATCCAACTGAGTCTCGAGCCTTGGTCCACGAAGCTAGAGGAGCATGTCACCAATGCGAAACAATGGCGGGAGCGCGCAACCAAAATTTTTATGAAGAAGAACACCCCTACCGGAGTTCAACTACTAGATATATTGAGTCCCAGAGATGATCCCCTGAGTCTCCGGGGAGTGCAAATCAACAAAAAAGAAGAGATAAGCGTGGTGAGTTCTCCTTGGAGCCTTACTGTGAAAATTGCCACAAAGGCGAATCCTGGGATCGCATGGGTTATTCGAACATTGTTGAATTTCAGGCCGAAGCATTTGAAGCGACTGCCATCAGAGAGATGGACTATCACCGGAAACTGCGGAAACACAACCTACAGAGGCGATCCCGGCCCTTAAGCAGCGGTGTGGAAGAGAAACATTGTATTTGCCATAAAACATTCAATCTGAGCATGATACAATGCGTCCTATGCAACGACTACTTCCACCGTGAGTGATTTCAATCCTGGGTCAATCTGAGCGCACACTGACAGAAGGTATTTTGGTAACTAAACGATTCCCTATTTCATAGTGACGTGCGTACCTTCCTCGTGTGTCTTAACGCCCGAGCCCATTTCTGACGATGCGACCGCGGCGACCAACTTCGACGCGTTCAAAACGCCGAAGACAGCGAGTCTAATCCCTCCCAAGTTTTTGTGCATTTGGTGCCAACGGGGCCGCCGACCGGGCCTCGAAAACATATTGAGCTTGTTGGTGAGTGTTATGATTTTCTGGAGGTGGTGATTTCCTAGATAACTCGAAGTTTCTCATCCCTGACACTGTTCATTCACTTCCAGTTGTCCCTCGAGAGTATACCCGTCCGACTAGTCGAGGGTGAAGCCCTACAGTGGCTCACCGATCGTGCCATGCTGTGGCAGAATAAGGCCCGAGAAGCCATCAAGAGTCGCGAAGTGCAAGATGCAATCAAGAAGTTGCATAACATTTGCAATCAGTTGGAACGTGGGGAAATGGAGAAGCTTGAGGCAACGTATGGGCTGGCGGCAAGAAAGAAGCCAAAAAAGAGTACAGCTGTCACAAGTGGAAACTCTCATGAGGAGAACGGATTCCGTGAGGGCTGGTACTACTCCAGACCTCTCGTCCAACTCTCGGAGAAAGTTCTACATCATCTGGAAGAAATAATGATGGAGGGCGACTTGCTCGAAGTTTCACTGGAGGAGACGATGCTCCTCTGGAGAATAATCGCGGTGAGTTTTCTCCGAGCTACAATCTCGGATTATGGTGATCTGCCGTTGCTCGAGATTTCCTGATATTTATTTGACGCCACGATTTTCAGTCAACACGGGCCAGCCTCTCGGCGCTGAGTATCGGCTTGAACGTCGGCGAAGACCTCCCGAAAAAAAGGGGACGCAAGCCGGCGATCCTAAGCGAAGACGGACGGCGCCAGCGAAAAGTGCTCGTGCCTGCCGGGGCGATCAGCTTGAATACTCGCCAACAAACGACAAGCCAAGGGAATGAAGAAGAAGAAGAGGAGGAGGGAGAAGAGGATTTGTAAGTTGGAATACATCCCCGTGTAGTAGCTAGATTTTTTTTCATTCCTGTCTGCGCTCAGTGTGGATTGATCGTGAGCGTTCGGAATAGAGAAAGTCGTGGCAAATTCCGGTCTCTAACTGAAAGACCTGACTCGCTTCCAGGTGCTCTGCCGAACAATGTCTTCGACCGGAGGAAGATTCCGTGAATTGGGTTCAATGTGATGGAGGCTGCGATAAATGGTACCATATGCGTTGCGTCGGTTTGCCCGATGATCACAAAATGGACGACGACTTCGTCTGCGGATCCTGCAAGAGTCAGCTCCTACGCTGAGAACAGCAGGGAAAAGGTTTTACATCTAGCTCCGGAGTCACTGCTATGTAAAGTGTGTAAATATTGTATTATAGATTCACATGGATCGCTAGTAGACACGTTCGAGGCGGGCAAACAGTTGCTCCCCTGATCCCCAGGAAAAAGAAAAAGACAAAAAACAGGATCCCGAATGATGCGAATCCTTATACCACCATATTTTGTTCACAAGGCTCGATGCCTAGCTTCTTATTTTTGCCGAAGGAATCATCTGATGAGGAGGAAAGAATGAGTATACATAGATTGACAGACAGGCAGAAGCCGACCAACATGATCGACACATTCGTCCTTCCATGTCTCTTCTGCCGCGTTGGAAACCTCAATAGCGTTCAGCTCTTTACGGGACCTCTTCATATTATGTATTTTCTCGGACTATCCGTCGCAACCAACTCGACACCGCATCCGCTCTCCAACCGTACGCGAACAAATCTTCAGGAATAACGAAAAGAGGAGGGCAATTCTGTGTTGTTGACTGCCTAACCGCTTTCTTAGTTTTCCTAAAACCACGGGATACTGAACTTTGAAGATCTCCAGGGGCTTATCATCCCTCTTTCACCCCTCCTCCAATCCCGCATTGCGTAGTTCATCACTTAATGATGGGCTTAGTGAAGCTGGCCGAATATAAACAGCTCCATCTTACCGCTGTAGCATAAACAAGTTGTTCGCGAGTCTGGGATTGATTATTTAAACGAAGACGCAGTATATATATAGCAACGATGTTAATTTTGTGCCGGAGCAATGGACACCCTATCCAGCTGGAGTTTATGAAAATAAAGGAACAATTTGGCTGGTTTGATCTGAAGAAACGTCATTCGTTCATCGCTTCTACAGGACAGGCACTTGAAGTGAGCCTAAGAGACGGGAAGTAAAAGCAGGGTTTATGACAGAATGATACTCCAACATGCAATATCAATATGAGCCGCTTTCCTGGCCAACCGTGCATGGCGTCAGAGAGCAGGAATGGCAATTCGGCTCGTTGTTCTTGATTCTAGTCCGTGTCGGCTAGGACCTCAGAGTGGCATAGGCGCTGTTGGCTGTCTTCGGTTCAGCCCATGTGTCCTTGAAGGATATCAAAAGGCTCATTGCTGGCGCTAATTTCGTAACAAAAACTCTATGGGTTCGGATGTCGTCGGCCGCCGGGATACACCGTATCCGACGTCGCAAATGATGTCGTGCACTTTTTTTTTTGCATCGATTGAGTCAAGAACAGCAATATGAGTTCTTACCTAGATGTACGATCACTAAACATTTTCATTCTATGATGAGAAAATCCTCCACTTGTGATTTGCTGTACGGGTTCTTCGAGAGTGTATGTAATGGTTTCAGGTTCACAATGGACTGCTGCGAGTATCCTCTTGAAATCTCGATACCCTCGGTGTGGCATGACCCAGAGCTCAAAATTCAAAATGAGTTCGCTCATGAGGATTGAGAGCTGCCGAGATCGAAAGCTGGGCGACGTCTGGACTATCCCGGAGCCATGCATTTCTGAATGAAAATTGAAAGAGCTAGAGAAGCTCGAAAGTTTCAGGAGAAAATATCTGACAGTTTTTCGTTCAGCCTTCGTGTAAGCGATCGGGGTTCTACGACTGCAGGCTATTGACGACTCGAGGACGGAGAGCTGTAGAGGCTCCACGTTTCGTTCGCTTAGCCCCGAGAGAAATCAGGAGTCCATTCTCCACCGATTCTTCGTCGAATCAGGGGAGAAAGGAGTCTAGATACGAGAACCTGTTTTGGGTGTGCGAATAGGTCCGTCTGAGAGTCGCCAGCTCTTATATAAAGTCTGCGCGCTGGCTACCATTCTCATTCGAGTCATCAACATGAAGACGCTCTTGCTGTTCTGCGCCGCCCTGGTTCTGGTCTGTGTCGCTCAAGGAGAAAGAGCCTGCAACGCCTGTGGACCTGAATGTGCCGGTGAGTTCCAACGTCTTCGACTGACTCCAAAATTTGTGCGAGATATTTTTGACATATCTTGAAAAACGGAGCCGGAAACGAAACACGTTATAGCATGACACCAATCTGGAACCGTTCATCCCAGATGCATGCGGCACTGCCATGTTCAGAGCGTGCTGCTACAACTATAACCGGAAGCGCAGCGTATTCGTGCCGGCGATCGATCGCGCGAGCTCCCCGCCCTACGACGCCTCTTTCGGCGGAAACCCGATTTTAAAAGCTGCGAAGTCGAAGCAGGGATGTAACTTCGACTACTGAGCGAGCAACAGCCGCGGAATCGGTGTATACGGATGAGCACATGCTTCGCTTCAGTCCAGATCCCCTCACCGGAGGGGATTGTGAGGCTACATCGGCCATAACAATACCCTCATATGTGCAGATAAACCAGTCCTGAATAAATGCCACAAGGTTTCGAGCTCAATTCCTCTCTTGTTCATTGAATGTGTTTCAGATTCGATGGATGAAACGAATCTACGGAAGAGGAGTAACTTTTCCATGAACTTTGCGGTTCTCCTAGGCGCCGGTGTTGTTGTTGACAGTGAGAGCTGTTCGATTATCAGAATCATCAGAGGACGTTTCGTTGCAACGAGTTCGCATCTAGATTCGTCGTCCGACTCCGGCGGTTCTCTCCGAATTCATTCTCTTTGAAATCGATCTCGTCATGATTTTTCTCGGAGTCATCAATATTGACCCAACCGGATAATCGGCGTGCCAGCCCGGTTTCCGGTGAAGTGACGGTCGGATAGGATCCGTCTTTCCGTACAGGACCTTTCGAATGAGGAACTTTCGTATACGAGACGCCCCGTTGAGAGAACTTATCGTATGAAGAATCGTGGAAGCCTGTATGGGAGCTGTAAAGTCCACGTGAATGAAATCCTCCTTTTTGTAGAGAAAAAGTTTCCGTTTCGGGCGAGGACAGCTTCCGGAGCCAAGCTTTCGAATGCATCAGACCATATGAGGAAGAATTCTTCGATTATCATGGGTCCTATGGATGACTGGAGGTCAGTTATACGTCAGATTTTATACCCCAGTCATCGATGAATAATGGACAGATGTCAAAATCGACGGGTTCGAGGATACATCTATATGAAAACTAACTCGATAGGGGCGTCTCGATTACCTACGGGTGTGGGGATGCACGGAATCAGAAAGGTGTAGACGTCGGCACAACGTGTCTGCCGGCAAAGAGTTAGCAGTGTGTGTAGGGTGTGTCAATGCTCGACGGCTAATCGATGACCACACCCTCAGAATGGTGACGATGTCCGCTAATCTTAATCCCCCTGATATGGAAGGAGTCGACTGGCGGTGAGAGCGCACCGAAGACAACAGCCATATTCGATTTTAAACGCCATCGGTTTCATCCCTCCAGATATTAGACCGCTCGTTCTCGCAGAATTTTCCTCTAGAAACAACGAAAGACGCTCGATTCGGGCTCCTGTTTATTGTTCTGTAACGAAGTATAGATCGATATATAGATGCTCTTGATCCCGAAGAGCCGCAAAGCGTGATAGCTCCCTAAAAGTCCTTTTCTCACATAGGAGGCGGCGGTGGAGCATAGGAATCGCACGGAGGAGGAGGAGGCGCATACTGGGTAGGCTGAAACGAACTTTTTAGTCCCAGTCATGCAGTCTCCCCGTCATTCCCGCAGAACGTTTGACATCGGTCATTATTCCGTGCCGAATTGGAGCGAATTCCTCCACAACTTCTCTGGTTATAATTATCGTGAGTGGTTTGAGCGAAGAATCCTACCTGTGGCGGCTGGTAGTAGCCAGTCGGTTGCCTGTATGGATCGCTGTAAGGCATCTGAGGGGCGCTGGGTGCCATGTACTGCGGAGCCCCGCCTGGAATTAAGCGGGTACTTGAAAATCAGAAACTCGCTCGAGGTTTCATATTTTTCCAAAAAATCTTCGGTCTGTAGAGAGCTCAGTATACGTCCTTACTCGGATATGAGGGCGGGCCGTAGGGGTTCGGGGGAGGGGGCGGCACGTAGCCTCCACCGCTGAAGAACGTCGTCGTTGTGTTGGATCCATGACATTCCCTTTCCCGGCGCTCCCGTTCGCGGCGCTCAACATAGTTGGGATCGAAATGGCCCGACATCTGAACAAAGGATCGACGTTGAAAGAATACTCGAGACGCTCGGCGGCGCCCGGCTGCATCAAGACGTCACCGATCGAAAGTCCTAGGCCCGTCGAGGCTGAATTCATCGTTAACACCACATTCGCTCTGGAACTCTTTGCGCGTCGCTTATCGAACAATCTTGATACTTGGACGCGATATCGACCCTTGGACGACTCGCATCCATCGAATTGAGGGGACATGAACGTTTTCGGACGATAAGCTGACGGTAGAAACCTCGCTATATTCTCATTTTGACATGTAGTTAGAGTTGAGTTTTGCATACTCGAGAAACGATTCCTCCCAGCACGTTCTAGGACAACATATCATTGAAATATTCCGTCAGTGAATCATGGCTGCTCTCTCAAAGCCAGTCGAATTCCATGGCTGAACACAGCCGAGCTACGATACGTTCCTGAAGTTCCTACGAAACTGCGACTCGTCAGAATTCTGAGCTGCCTTCATTGAGAACCTGTCTTTTTGCGAAAATTCATAGGACGTTCAAACGTTGGATGATGAGATCCTCTGTATCATTTACGATGGAGAACAGTTCCAACAACAGACCAGTGACGCTCTCTCCGATCGGAAGAGATTGTTTTCACAATGCGCTGTTTCCAGGGAGGTGAATATTGACGTAGAGGTGGAACTCACCTTGTAACTTCCTGGGACACGGAGCGTATGGTTCGCGAGTCAAAGCGCAAACTTCCTAGCTGCTCGAAAAGAGCGTATTGTCGCCAACTATATTCAGTCTTTCAGCGAGCTGCGCGCGCCTTGCCAAGCTGCGTTGCTCTTGTTGACGCATTGACGCTCGTTCCGGAAGCGGGTACACACAGGAGCGTTGCCGCTGCGAAGGATTCCTCTAAGAATGACGCTTAGAGGTATCTCGACGTGCCCCGGTCACGGGCCGCCTCGCGATATAGCTGTGTGAACGACGGGGCTGTGGCAATTCCGGGGAGAAACGCTTCGATTGGTCTGACTAACAACCGCGGACGGATGTCCGTTCACGTAGGCAATGCCGCCGCCGACAATCTGGTGAGAAGGTTCGTTCCCTAAAATTTCTATCCGCCCCAACAGCAACCTATGATGCCATGGTAACTTTGTATGCGTCATCGCCACCGAAACGCCCTTCGATCGTCGCGGACTCAATCATTTTCTGCATCAACGATATATTTTATTCCGAAAAGAGCTCCTTCGAAATGGAAGGCCTCGATGAAGTGTAAAGATATGAATACACCATTGGCATGGATGGCGACTGTCGGGAAACATCCGAACGCCTCACTGACGCCAAGATATCGGAAAATCGCTGACAATTGTAAATAAGCCTTGTAATAATTGTAGATGATTAAGAGAAGTCTCCTTTCAATGTACTTCATGGCTCGAGCTGTTGCGGGAAGCAACAGGTGGAATGGCTGCAAGTCTTGCAGCCGCGTGAGACGAGTGTCTCTCAATGAGTCGGAATTCAAGCCTTACCGACTACTTTGGCGGGCATCCCGGGAGTGCGTGCGCAGGAAAACCTTTTCGCGGGCATGCTCTGATGGAAACTGCCCCCTCTCTGCCGTGGCGCAGAATCGGCAACGACTGGTGTTGTCAGGCCGCGGCGACAAATCAGTCCCTCTAGCACGAACGATACGGTTCCGCTCCGGAAGAGCCGATGTTGAAACTGAGTTGCATGGATGGATGGACGGTTCGGGTACGGTGAGCGCCGTCGATTTCAGCAGCTGCTTGGGACATCGTGAACCTACTTGAGCTCATTCGAATCAATTTGATAGCTCCCGAGTGGGTACATCGCATTTGGGCGACGGGGTCATATGGGCAACGGCGGAAGAAAATGTTTGGGCGATGGGACATTTTGGCGACGAGCCACCGTGCTCAAGCATTGAGTCTATGAAGCCGCGCGCTGCGTCCTGGTCGAGATCATCGCAAATCCGGATTTCAGAACGAAGAGTCCGCTCAACTACGCAAGAAATCTCAAGGCGATGGTTACGAGCGACGACGCCGCTGTCAAAGTGCAACTTCTGCAACGGATTTTCGGGGAAAAGAACTGTCTCAGCAAACCACCATGTGAGAGCGTACGAATCATAAGGCGAAGCTGGTGGGAGAACTCGAATGTGCGACTGAATCGACTCAAAGATCAGTCCGCTTGCGAGCTGGAATCACATCGTGAGCGGACAAGGATCTCTGAGCCGAACTTCCGGTGGTGATGCCTGTCGCCCCAAACACTCAGATTGGTTAATCTAGATATTCCTTTATTAAATAAATAAAGATCTGTATATTTTATTTACATCTATGAAAAAAACGGAAGCCCTTCTTTTGGCAGATTGCAGCAGCGGCGGCAGCGGCGGCTCCCTTCAGAAGTAGCATCAACGGAACTCGATGTTCCGGCGTACGATTCCGCAGGTTTTCCTCGAACAGCACAATTAAAGCTCGTCGTGATCTTCTTTGTCTGGAGTCTCAACCTCTTCGGCGTCATCGCCTTCCTCGCCGACCTCATCGTCTTCGGGAGTTTTGGTTTTGTCGAGTTCTTCTTCCATTTTCTTCGCTTCCTCGTCATCCTTCTTTTTCTGCTCTTCATCTTGTTCCTCCTTCATCTTCTTTTCCGCGTCTTTGACAGCGCCCCAGGTTTCTTCTCCGAACTTCTTGGCGAATTCGATGTCATCACTGATGAGGAAGTTATCGAAAATGGTTCCCGATTTCACCTGCCACAAATCCAAGCCGATGTGACAGATCTCTTTCTGGAGGTAAATCTCGTCATCGGGCTTGTACTCCGGATTGTCGATTTCCGGGTGCACCCATTTGCCTTTGTAGGCAGGATTATCGATCTTCTTCGGCTTCCATTCGCCCTTGTATTCGGGATTCGTGATTTGTGGTGGTTCCCAGTCACCATCCATCTCGTCGTCCCAATCTTCAGGTTTCTTAGCTTCGGGATCCGGGATGTACTCGGGCTTGTCCCAATCTTCGGGTTTGGTATCGTCGGGATCGTCGATCTTTTCCCGCTCGTCCCAATCCTCTGGCTTTTTAGCTTCAGGATCCTTGATCTTTTTGGGAGGAAGGAAGTCCCAATCTTCTTCGAGGGATCCAGACGCGACGCTCTCATTGTCTATCAGAACTTCGTAGGTTTGATCGGGTTTCACGATCAAAGTGTAGAGGTGAGTGAAGACATCGTCCTTGCAACGGATGTCTTTCTTGATGAGATGATTGGTTCCCTTGTAGTTGAAGATGACATGAACTTTTCTGGTTCCTGGGCCACAAATGTCAGGGCCGAACATGATTCCGTAAGGAGAGTCGCCGTTCATTTGAGTCTGGTCGAGATCACATGGGAAGAGCTTCACATAGCCACCTCCGCAGTCTATGTTCTGCTCATGTTTGACACTGAATTGAATTACCTGAAAGTTGAGGAATTCCGAATATTAGTTGGAAAACCGGAAAGCTCGCGGGATAGCTTCCATTTGGGGAATCCGTTTGGCCGGCCTCAACGAATGCAACAGTCCACTGAATACTCACTAGATTTTTGCCTCCGTTGGTGAACTTCGGGAACTTGCTTGAAACGCCATAGAAACGGGCGTCCTGAGAGGTTTTCAAACCCTTGGAGATTTCTGCGTCGCCGTAGAATTTTCCAGCTGTGAGCTCAAATTTCCCCTGATCATCACCTTTGAAAACTGAGTCCACCCATCGTTGTCTCCAGGCATCTGAAACGAACAGAGTCATGATTGCAAAAGGGAGCTCCTCGCGCGACCGAAATAGGCTGACGTGTCCTTCTGGGCCTGGCACGGAATACTGACTCCAGAGAGAGGGATCCGATCCCGGGGGCAATCACCTATCACTTCCTCGGGTTCCGAGTGCATGGACCCGCTGCAGTTCGAAAATTGAGTGGCTACGTCATCAGTACTCATCACATGTTTCTGCCACGCATCAAACTCGGAGCGTCTCTTAATCAAGCCGGACAATGATATTGGGATAATGCCACGAATACACTGTTCGATTCAAGCATTTGGAAACGGAAATGGAAGGCCAAACGATCGAGTTTTTCGAGCGCAGGCTGAGTAGACGTAGCACTGTCAAACATCGGGAGGTGGAACACTCGCGGCTAACGAGATAGTTCCAGCGTCACCAGTCAGCGAGCGCAACATTGTTGACTCCTAATGGGAATCTCATTCGAACAGAGAACCAATCTAACATGAAAACAAACCTCCGTCGTCAAAGGTCTCCTTGAAGTAAACTTCAGCGAGGGATGCCCCCACGAGAGCAAGTAATACCGCACACCTCATCGCCGCCACGAAACAAGAGTGTGCCGGTGCTGTCGAGAAGTGTATTGTTATAGTGCAGGGAGGTCCCACAAGGCATTTTCTCATTGGTCGCCCGGCTGCCAATCACAAGCCACCACGAGCGAAAGCCGAGATTTCAAAATTGGCGCCAAGCAGACCGGACTAACCAGCCGTATAACATTTTCCCGGGAATACACAGCGGGGGAGTTACATATAATTGGATACCTTTCGACAGGGGACAGCGCGACAGAAGCGATGCTCCCTCAGCGATAGCCCCTAGGTCAGGCTCCAAGACACACTGGGCTAGCCATTGTTGATGTTTCAAAACCCGGCTGTGGAGATCTGGCGAACTGTTTGGCCGAACCTTCTAGAAATAGCCAAGATCGCTTCTCTCCGAGGAGAGGTGTGTTTTAGAGATAGGATCACGTCTCGAATAGGGTCGGCCATTAATCAGGAGTCGATTGCCGCTCGCTAGTTGAGAACTTGAAGTTATGAGTGTATGCCTCGAAGAGATTGCCCAGCTGTGTTTGGAACATGATTCGTTTCCCAAAGTTTTCCGTGATGGATTTTCTCGCGGAATAGAATGATTGAGTTTTTCCTTAGCTCGCGCTGTCCGATAGTGAGACAGACCGGCTGAGTGAGTTCCCATCTAGCTCCCGACGAATTTCAATGAGGATCCGGTTCCTCACTCGGAGCAAGCATGGTCGGAATGAAACTCAGAGGTTTGTTGTTATTTGCCAATGCAGTTACTGAGGATCGCGCTCCCGCTTTTTCTGAACTTGACAGTATCGAGGCGATCTCTTACTGGTTGGGACGATGGGTCAGTGATTCGAAACCCCTCCGAGCGACGGTGGAGTCGCCAACGCCGTGAGACATTGACAGAAGCAGCTGAAAGTTGATTTCACAGCTCCGTCACGATAACCTCCATTGCGCATTCCCTCCCACTTGTCTACAACTCGGCCGCAACGACGGATATGAGCTCCAGAGGAACCAAAATCGAGGTAGGGGAAACTCACTCCGCAAAGAGTCTTTAGGTGAAGCTCAACACGACTCCGGCTCAACCGAGTCGCCAGAGAGCAGAACGGAATCCTTATCCGCCATGCCATCGTCGGAGACGGTGCTGCCTTAGAGCCCAGCCTGTAAGCTCATTGACAACGCAACTGCGGAGAGCGCTACGTGGCGGCGCCGAGTGACTTGCCGCCTCACGGAATTCAAAGTTCACGCATGCGCTGTTGAGAGTGGCTGAAGATGTGTCTGAAGACTCACATCCCAGGCTAGATGAAGATTCTGTTGCTGCCATACAGCCGTCCAACGTTCCGATCGCGGCTGCAGCCTCGGTAACAATCCGCTGACTCTCAAGGCACAGTCCCGGCTGGGCTATTCCCGGAAATTTCGCCGCAGAAGTAAGCTGATCATGTTTCCGACGCACCTCTTCCCGTGGCAGCGGAACATCAATGATGTGTATACACAGCAGCGGCCTTACCAGCTGACTGGCTTCCTAAATTGTTACAGATGACTTGGTCGAGGAAAAATAATGGCAAACTCAACTATGAGACCATCGATGAACAAAAAGCCGAGCTCGAAGAGTTCAGGTACAAACTAGATGCGTTGGAAGTGCGCTTAAACAATTCTTCCTTCATGGACCCCGATGATCGATCAAAACTGATGGAACAGGTTCGTCAACAACAGATACGAGTGAATTCCATTCGCTCGAAATAAATGTTCTGGGAGCAAATTCATTGTCACACGTCTTGTTCCGTCCTCTCCCCGTGGCACGTTTGCCGAACATGGAATTGTTATCCCAACGAGTTCACCCGCCACTAGAATCATATTCGCTCTCGAACACCACATGGACATCTGGCGTCAGGTTGACTAGGACCTGTTTTTGGATACTCAGCACGACGAGCACCTGCTAACTTTGACTCTTGTAGATAGAGACTGAGACTCGCGCGATGCCAACAGACACTAAAGAGGATTGAATTTCCAGGCGAAAGAAGCCCGGAAACACTTCCGTATTTTGGAGCGTAGGCTCCAACATGTCCATGAGAAATCACGGAATTCTCTCTTCATCACCTTTGTTATCTTCACCCTATTCCTGACCCTCTATGTATTTCTGATGGTCAAAACTGTTTGGAATGAGAAGCAGCATCCAGCTCATGACGCGCCGGCCCTAACTTGACGAATAAAGCCTTCCGAATGTATTCGAAGCGGACAAGAAACGACACTGATTGAAGCCTGTATAGCGCGATGTATTCCAACAAAATATATAGAATACCACGGACGATGAAAATCGGCAGAACCTCACTCGAAACCTCTTGCAGCGGGCCCATCGTGCTCTATTCACACAGAAGCGCGTCCTCAAAAGTTTTCAGTGAACGATTTATTAGGAACCAAAGTGAAACTACGGGATCTATAGGAAAAGTCAATCCGCATATACAAAATCTGGTCGAACGGTTCTGAGTATCGGAATTTCCAAACATGAGGGATCCTGAAGGTCGAACGTCTTGTTCACAGATCGTGGAATCCAACATCGAGTTTACAGAGATTTCGATTCCCGCTGCGAATATGTTGAGAGATCGATCGGTTCATCGATCAATGGTTGGGTCTCATGGGAAGGCTCGCCATGCCCTTATCCGGCCGCCGGAGCTCGTCTGTTCTCCTACAAAGCGGGTGCAAGAAGGAGGAATTGCATCGGCCGTTGAATCGTTGAGGGAGGTAGAACTGAATCACATGAGATTTTCTATTGAGATTGCCTAGGCGTCGAGGTGAACAGAAGCAAGTGAGGATCATTCGTCGGACTGAGAAACACTCATTTCTTGTGGAAAAAAGTGTCATCAACGTAACAGACGCATCCGCTAGGCAGGGGGAACAGGTCCACGAGAGGCTTCTGACTCGCATCATACGGGTTCACCGCGATGAGTGGATACAGCATCTCTCGCTGTTTGCAGGACGTCTTGTAACAAGGAGGCATGTAGTCACATGGCTTTTCGCGAAATTTGCATTTTTCGATCCGTGCCGTCTGGGGGAAGCTGCAAACCATTCAAATTTCAGATTAACCTATTCAGGCTACGTGCCCACTCTACACCCTTGGTCTGGAAACTCACCGCTCAGTGTTCACGACCGCCTTCCAATGACCTTTGTAGTTCTTGGCCCATCCAATCCTCAAATAGGTAGCCTCGGACTTGCACGCGAAGTCTCCGTGGTGTTTCTCGTGAGTGTAGGCGTTCGTTACATTTTCCACCCATTGAACCTTGGAATGAGGAATATCCAACGTTTAGGTTAGGAGGGCACTGTCATACAGTTGTGATACGATCAGTTGCCCGGGGAGCTCTTCTCGTTTTGGTCAGCAAATCCCGAACTTCTCCGAAGACTTACCTCATGCGGCGGTATTTGGTAGAGGGAATGATACAAGTCGTAAGTGTGCGAGTAGAACCGATCCACGATCACGCTGACTTTGTCGCTGCAACCGATAATTGGTCAAACTGAAGCGGAGGTAACAAATCATCGCACCCAAGTCGCATACGAAGCGAGTCTCAAGTGGGAAATGGATCGTATGGATGTGCCAACGTGATCAACGCTGGAACTCACAGTGGATAGTCATGATTATGAGCACAGAGGTCAAGTTCTCGAGCACAGTGAGGCCGTCCTTCGATAAATCCCGGGGTTGGCAGTAGGTTGGGGGTTTTTCCTGGTGCCGCTAGATGCGGTCCTTCGCTGATGTCTTTAGCTTTGATGTAACGGAATTCATCCCCTCGCGAAGGATCATCGTCTAGGTAGCGGCTGAAAGTGGATCGCAGAGGAATATTTCACGGGAAGTTCACAAGTTTGTCGTTCGATCACGCCTGTGCTGTTAGGGTTCGCATAATCCAAACCTGTGAGCTCGCGAGTACCCGTCCCTCGAAGAGGACGAGTGACCGTCTTTTTGATCACCGTGATCCTTCTTGTACACCACAATCACTGATCCAGACCCAGAGGGGTAGATGCGTTCCTTATGAGAGTGCGACCCAAAAGTATCCCGAGCACAGGCCACCAAGGCGAAAATAACGGCAAACTTCACCTGCAACATCGGCCGCATGATTCGCTTGAAAATGTTTTCCTGAGCACTCCAGTACACAAGTATCATGCTACTCTGTTCTAAGTTTATGGGGGGCCGGCATCAGATACGCACCTCACGTCTCATCGCGGCGGCTATCGTTGTGGTTGTGAGTTGAGCTCGCTTCCCGTCAGACTCTTATAACAATCAGCTGGAAATGACCTCGGATCTTCGTTGCCCCCCTCGCTTGTGTTTCAAGATTGCTAGGTGCCTATTAAGCTTGAAGCTGCATTTCTATAGGCCAACTTCTGTTTGCTCTCTTCCTATGCCTGCTTTTTAGAACATCTTCTGGACAACTGATTCACTCCACCTTTTCTTTGTGATGCATTACACAGTCGGTACAGAATAATCTAACTGGGACACTCCTCCTCAACTGTCTTTCCCTTCTGTCTTCCTTCTGATTATCGCGATACACAGATGTTCCCTCGTGAGCATTGGAGTACTTTGATTACAGAAAACTTGAATACATAGAGAACTTCCGAGCCGCATTACCATAATCATTCGTTGGTGATTCATGTGACGAGATTGGTTCCAGAGTTCCGTGACAAAACATTCTCACTGAGCCCACTGGGGGCGATCGGTAGGATCGGCTGGGGGAACGAAGTACGGTCCGATGATGCGCAAATGAATTCAGAACCGATGTCCATTTCCCAGACATGGTGCCTTCGCGGAACGTTCACGACTGGGAGATCTTTCTCGTTTATGATTCAGGGGAACTATTTTCCCCCCTAATCGCACCTCTCTCCTCCTGAGGTTAAACGTCCGTCGCGCAGAGCCTCTCAGGAACACGAGCATCATGCAAATCTCAGTGTTTAATGAGAGCAGCGCCCGAGACGTCACGCAAAATTCATGAAATTACGCCCTCTATCTCGATTCCGGACCGCTATGTGAGAAAAGAAAGAAGCTTGACAAAGGAACGCAACCAGTTCAAGCGGAAGGTCTTCCTCATTGTTCAGGCAACGGAAGCTCTGGCGTCATCCCGCGCTGAATGTCATTGTCAAAAGGAAGCGCAGCATCAACATCTTAATCTTGTGGGAGGTTCCGAAGAATAAATCCTGCACTGGGAATGTAACGGCTCTTCGGGGGCATTTGTTACAATCAATCATCAATTCAAGAGTCGAACGGGCACCGTGCGTCGAATCCTTGCTAGCTCCTTGGGACGTGTTCCGATCCTGATGAATTTCTCTCTAAGTTTCGACTCTCTCACGATCCAGAGATGAAATTTACATTCATGAATTCGCAGTAGAAAATTTAGCTGATCTCCGGGCGATCTTGTTGTGCATGAAAAGCTGTCTGAATCCTGACTCGCGGAGGGAATTCATCAGGACATCGCATCCAGTGTACCCAATGCCCCTCCATGCACCACCAGATTTGGCGCTACATGGAAGCCACAAATAAGCAACCGCCCATGCACAACTACGAGGTTACGAGGTTTCCCATACTGCGGTTATTCTTCTGAGGGACACTTTTGTCGCGCATGTCAGATGTTCCTCACGCGCAGATCCAAACCATCAGGTTTACAAACCAATAGGTTACCTTACATCATACACGGGAATGCGCGAAAGACCCATCCGATGATCAGTAGAAGCCTCCTTCCGTCGCGGCTCGTCAGGCGTTGCCTCAGCGTTATCCACCAAGTCAGGGAGCATCGCTGGTTACGAGTTACGTTCACGAGCTTCCCTGAGCCTTAGATCAACAAAGCTCCATCCCCGAACAGGATGAGTCCGCGAGGCTCATGCTGCCCGATATCCGCATCGTTGACCTCGTTCAGTGGACATACGAGGGGCTTGGTGAATACCCGGTAAACGAGGAAGTTTCGAAAACGATGAATCGAGGAGCTCTATTATAGAAGATGCGGCGAGATCTTTGCACTTGAAGCGGGAAAAAAACAACACATGTTTGGCTTCGACGCGTTTCATTTTCTTTCAACAATTACAGTCAATCTCACACAGTCTTTGTCCAATGAACTCCTAAAATTCGTAGCATAAGTACGCTTCCATGGTGGTCATAACAATAATAATCATCATTCATAAATTTGATCGAGTCAAGAGAAACTTCGGGAATAATCAACGCTTTACCCTAGCAACCGTTTCAAATCCACGATATTTCTCAGGATTTCTCGAGGTTCGATGGGTGCGCTTCGAAATATCTCACGGATTCGAATTCTTCTTCCGTATTTGTAAGTAGTTGGTTCCAGAAACGACCGCAGTCGCATACTGATAATCGCATCTCGGCTCTATCACAGTGACGAATAGCCCTAAGCATTCACTATGGGGCGAAATTTCACCTCTTCGTCATTAACATCTCTAACTTTATCTTTCGGCGAGGGACATCGGAAGTACTTGAGGCCTAGCCATAGGATCGTGAGGGGTATGGGAGTGATTGTTGAAGCAGCCACAGGTACGATCTGGAAGAGACAGGTGGATCTGAGTCAGTCGCGATAACAGCATCAGCTCATCGCAGAAATGCGGCCGCGTCTAGCCACATGGTTCAATGGCCAAGCGACTCCGCGACAGTAGCAGCGTCTATCATGGACTGTTCAACTATGCCGGCAACCTTCGCGGCTTTCTGATGAGCGGAACCCGGATTGGCGGGTGGCAATCGAGGGTGTTGCTATTAGCCTTAATCATCATGGCTGAACTTTCGTATGAGCAGATGCTTTGGACTCTCAAGAGCGTCACAAGAAGCGCAGGAATGCACACAGTCTCGAGCATTATTCGAAATCGACTGAGACAGCCTAATCTTCAGGTCTCATGTCGCGCTGCAATACTTTGAAATAGGAGTCTTACTCCAAGCCCAAGGAGTCGCGAGACAGATTCCAGGCTGAGACGAACATTCAAGGTCGGGAACTTTGAGTTATCAGTGTGACTTACCGTCGCCATATCACCGTCGGGCTTGGGTAAAGACACACCCAGCAGCACGATTGCAACACCAGTGTTCTGGATTCCGGTCTCGACCATCACGGCAATTGCATCTCTCCACGGCAATCCAATCACGCGAGCCATGATGATACCGATCAAGAAACCAGTCCAAACATTTAGCACAGCAGCGAATGCAATCTGTGGAGATATGTCGAATCGATCAGCATGACATCCTGGTTACTCCCCGCGCGTTACTCAGCGTCAGTTCACTCATATTGCGATTCGAAGTGAAGGAAAGGTGGGACTCGGATATCGAGAACAATTCCGTGCCAGAGTGTACTCACCTCCCAGGTGATGAGCCGAAACATGTAGAGATTGGCGTAGGTTCCGAATGTAATAATGAATAGGATCATCACAACCGAGAACGGGGCTAGAATTCTGCGACAGAATGCTGTACCTTTCGGACAGAACCTGCGAAAGCATCGAAAATCCCATCTTAAGCAATGATTGCGACAGCCTCGCATCCTCAGTTCGAACGCTCAGACAAGAAAGCCTGAAATATTCCCTATGTATGTACCTCTGCATGATGAGACCCACGCCGAGAGGGATGACCATCCCGATGAGGCCTGAGAGAATGTTTTGGAATGGAATTTTTGGAGCAGTTTCCCTGGTGGTGAAAGAATGCATGTGAGGCTCTCGCTTCTTGGCCGATGCAGCAGTTCACCGTTTCGATCTGCTAGCGGACGAATACGGGCAATCATTTGACTAATATATTCCGTGCAAGAACGAGATTCAATATTGTTCAACTCACTTGAAGAATGATTTGCCGACGGTGAATAACCACAGTGGCATGAAGCCCAGAGACGCCACCGTCGAGATGAAGGTCATGGTGACTGAGAGATCGAGATTCCCACCCAACAATACTGTCCACATATTCGAAGCTCCACCTGAAATTGTTCATCATTCATGAGCTCGAAATCGTTATCAACGGGCATGTATGTTTCGAGCTTGACGTTAACAATCAAAGTCTAACGCAGGACTCGATGAGACTCCGACTCACCTCCCGGAGAGCAACCAAATGTGAAGAGTCCTAGTTTGAGGTACGCTTCATCCAAGAAATTTGTGGCAACAACGTACGCGAGCTGTTCCAAACAATGCGAAGTGTTATTCGAAAACTTTGAAAGGTTTCGGAACGATCCTACTTTCGTTACGAGTTCAAACGGATAACTACAATGGTCAATGCGTACCGAAGGCATTACGCCGAATTGCGTCACGAGTCCGACAATGGGCCCGATCGGTTTCTTGAGAGTTTCTTTTATTAGGTGCATGTCGATGGCACATCCCATGTTGACGTAGTTCAAGGATACGAGAAGGATAACGCTGCCCAGGAATATATGCTGAACTACGGTCTTGTACAAAATAACCGTGATTGGCATCTGAAAGGCATTAACGGTGCGAGATCTGAGATGAAAATTCACGACAGACTACGATCATCGGCGTGGGAATTTCTGTTCGAAAATTCTCTGGTGCATGGCCCCGGATATTCCCGGCATCGCGTACTCACCTCATCTTGATGAGTTTTCACGGAGTTGGAACGTATTTCTACGGTAGCGACGGCATGCCCTATCAGATCTCCATTGACTCGGAAACTGCCTTCAAGAAGGCCACTGGTCGCACTGTGGATATAATCGTGGTTGGTTCGCTGGAACTTTCGTTTGGAGATATCAGAATAGAGCATCTGGGATCTCTAGCCGCGGAGAACTCACTTGTAGTGAGCTTCACAGTTGTCAACCGTGGCCGTTGATTCAGAAGAAGACGTCACGTTACATTCAAAAGACCCACGCAGGTTCGAATCCGGAACCCTGTTCGGATCTCCATCATCTCTGAAAGGCTCCATAGATTCGAAAGAAACAACTGTGGTCTGACCATCGAAAACTTGGATAGCCTGGAAGCAAGAATACCGTTTGAAGCCCTTAAGGACGCCTATCTAGCCTCTTTGCGACGAGGAAATCATTAAGAACCATCATCCAGGAAAATCATATGATCTTGATAACCATTCACGTACGCCTGGTTCGAATCGTAGTTTCCCTATGGTTGCGGCGGATGTAAGTTCGATGAAAGCGAAGAAAACTATCGCCATCAAAGTTATTGGCAACATGGGACACATGGTGGGAGATATTGTCACCTGAAAGATGTGGAATTTCATGAGGGACCTGAATCTCCTTCTAGATTACTTCTATTCTCCGATTATATGTTCTGTAAAATCATGAATACGAGGCTGTTGTCGCGGAAAATAGCCGCGTAAGAAAGAGAAGAACAAGCACTGTCAGCGGGACCGTCCACCACCCATTCATCTGCACGAGCACCGTAGAGGAAAATCTTCCGTGAGCGGAACTTTGAAATTGCATGTTCGGAAGTTATTGAGCCCAACAGAGCGCTTGATCAGCAACTTGATAGCAGCCACGCTGGCACGCAGCTTCCTCCCGCTCGTTGGTGACCTCGCAATCAAGACACTGTTTCAGTCTGATACTGTCGCGACCCGGGTGACATGCAATGAGGAAATAATACCCATGCTCTCATCACATATGTCACCCTGTGAACTGGGCGAAAGTGGAGTCACTGAGTTCCTAGTGACTCCGCGTGGGAATAAACAAGTGCGGACACTGCAGAACTAATGAACGCGCAAAACTTTAGCAGGAAATTTTCCATCACAGAGGATGCTAGGATCACGACACAGCCTACTGCGACAGACAGAAAAACCGCTGTTGGAAGTTGACGCAACGCAGAAAGCCACTTAGCAGGCCGACTGGATCGGATAAGCGAATTTGCTGGCGTCCCCTGGTGTCAGTAAGGCGACGAGAGACAAGGAAAATTTGTGAGCCCTCATAGCCAGCGTCGGAGGGTTGGGGCCATTGCGGTTGAGCGATGTTTGAATTGTTTGGGGCTCCTTCTGGTAATGAAGGGACGAAGACCCGATCATTAGAATTCTGTTCAATGTTTGTTTCCTTCAACCAAACAACGGGGACGAATCAGTCCGTAAGAACCTCGAGAGCTCGGAAAAATCGGATGCATGGTTCCAGAACATGCCGCCTTCATCGTTCGGTCCTTTCATAACAGCATCGGATCTTAGCTGGGCACTGTCCCTTCTCGAGAGCCAGCCTTGAGCTAAAAGATTGAGCGAACAGAGCGAGAATTATCGGAAGACGCTCTCTAGGAGCAACAGAAATATTCAGAGCTTGACGACGCGAAGGTTCGTGATCAAAATCTCAGTGCGTGAACCTTGCGCTCATGGCGGGGATTCAGAATATCGTCCCAGGATCGGGGAAAGGTCAATGATCGGTTGTCCTGCTCAATCGCTGTACCACGTTTTCTGAGCTCGAGTTTGTATAATAGTTTCGAATTCAGATTGCGACAGAACTCTGAGATGATCAACTACCACTCTAGCGACATTGAAGGTCCGGCCAACCCGTTCGTGTCACCACAATAACAACCATTGTTCCCGCGAAGATTTATTATTCAAGGAAACTATCGCATCAAATCCGAACGATGCCGATCAAAGTTCGACACTGATTCCGACGATTCCTTGAGCTCACCTTGAAAGCGGCGATTGATCAAGAGATTGGTGTTCGCGTTCCTTTGAGTAAAGTGACTAATCTCGTTTCTGCAATCGGTACGATTGAGTCCATATTCCTGATGTTGCAGTCGGGAACATCGCGACATCAACAGCTCGGAGATGTTAGCAAAACGTGATTGTCGCGGTCGAATGTTTCGGAAACGAACGGGCGAAGCCGGAGCAGACCCGGTTCGCGAAAACTGGACAGCCTTGAGCGGAGACAGCCGAGCCGTACCGCTAAACAACGGCGGGACAAGTCTAGCTGTCAAGACGGCGAGCAGCTGGTTGGCTCAAAATTGCTCCAGCGCCTTCGCTTGCAGGTCGATCGGAATGAATGATTTGATTGAAGTCATGAACGAAACTCCACCACTACCACACAACTTAATGCATCGAAGGCCTCGACAAAAAACAGACTCTCCAAACGAGGCAGAGGTAAACACGGGGGCAACGTGAGAGTTGGATTATTCACCAATTTCGCAACTAGGAGCACGGTGTCAAGAAGTGGTTTCGCGTATGTGTTCAGCAGCTTAGCTCTCCTATCAAGATGCACTGAGGAAAAAGAAGATGCCGGATATCTTTCCTGAATGCACTAACAAAGTTCATGGTCCTCGCTCCACGCTGACCGATTCGAAAAGCATTCGAAAATGTGGACATGCGATCGGAAAATCGAGCTATAGTTACTCAGACGGAATCCACGTCAACTGTCACAAAACTCGGAGACGACACTCACCTTTTCAATGAAACAGCGATCATGAAGAGCGTGATCGAAGACCTAACATTGATTCGTCCTCGATCTGAAGAACATGAACGAACGCGGGACTTTCGTCGAGACCACGCTGACAGAGCGCAGCAACGTATTCTCCACTGCGAGCTCAACTATACGGCGATGGCGGAAGACGACGCTTCACAGTTTGGCTCGTGTAGATTTTTAGTTGGCAAACTTTCCCGTGGAGCTGCCCCGAAGGCACTGCTTGCCCAGCAAGAGGGAAGAAGTCATCTGTTCGAGGAGGAAGGCTGGGTAAATTTCAACGTGACACTGAACGTTCCGGGTCGGTATATGGCGCGCTGTATTGGAAGACGAAGGCGCGCTAAAGTGAAGACCACAGCCTTGCTCCGTATATTCCATTCATTCAACGCCATCTGCAATCTGTACTTTCTGAGCGCCGTCGTTCCATTGGTGCATCGCGCAGACAGAACGCACTCTGGTGTTCGCCCAGTAAAAAGCCGGGTTTTCTCAGACTCCCGAATCGATGCACTGGCGAAGTGTTTCCACGCTGTGCACTGTCATGGCAAACTGCTACGAGGGGCTAGCCCAGGAGGGCCAAGTTTGTCATGCCTCTCCCCTTCAGTCTCCCCGGGGCCCTCGAGGCTTTGAATCGCGGTAGCGTTTCAGTTTCCTGGAGCAGGAAACGAAAAACAAACGAACGAACTTACACCATGATGTTACCTAGACTGCGCTGACAAGCTCACATTCGACATGCCACGTGTCGACCGAAAACTTATTTTGCGCGGAAATCTCCGTCAACTAGGGGTCGACGCTTCTGCGGGTCTAGGTTCGGGCGAGTCCCGGTCCCCGGCTGAGATTTTGGAGATAAGAACGGGACTTGCCGTCTGCTCTCTTCGCCTCACTTTTCCATTTCGAGGCATTCGTCGCTCTACCAATAAATGGCAGCCAAGGAAGTTGGAATATATTCCAAACACAAGCTCCTGGAACGATGAATCGCATCGACTGCTGTGGGCCGTTTCGAGTCGTTCGCCGCGGGACGAATCCTTCCTTTTTGTCGGAGCGGCCACCTTGGTACCCAGTCGCTCGCCTGACGTTTTTCGGATCCGGTACTCATCGGCTGCAGCAGCTGGGAGACGCGATCGTATTCGTTCGCTGTCCCGCTCACGCGAGCGCGCGGGCGCTTGTATTCTCGTGCGTACGCGAAGCAATATCAAGTTTCGATGTCACAATCGGGGCGGTAACGTTCCTCTACGGACCCAAGACTTTTCGGAGATTGTTCCAACGACGTTCCCAGAGCAGTCGTCGAGCTGCCGGAAATATCTCATTCCCTGATACTCGTTTCCGAGCGAAACCCGATCATTGAGCATCGTTTTCTATGTGCGATCCCTTTCCGAATTTCAGAAAACGCTGGTCCATTAGAAGTAGCTTCCTTGTGCCGATCTCAATCTCATCCCCTTGGGAATCATTCCGAGACTTTCCTTTTGGGCATCGATTCTCCCCCAGTTCAAGTCGGCTTCGTGCCGTCCAGGTACTCAAAGGATTCCCTTTGTGGTATGTTGCCAATTCTGTTCTGTCCAACAGACTGACGGATCGGTCGCCGAAACAATGTCGGGCCGTTCAATAACAAATAATGTTGTGATGAGACTTTGCGGCCATATGACGAGTCGAGCACTAGTATTCGTGACGAATAGAAGCAGGAAGCCAGTCAGCTGCATGAAGCGAAAGCATTTCACCACTTTCACCCTAATCGCGTCCACGTAACAACAAACAGCACAATCATGCGAACGCTTCACGCCGGTTCTTGAGCCCTCGTGAATTTCCTGTATTTCGACCATACCTGTCGCAGATGGAGCAACGATTTGGAAAACTAGTCCGAGTATTTTATAGCTTCTTCCGAACAGAACTAGCTCGATGGGACTTCGGTCGATAGCCACCCTTCAACCGTCAAGCGGAGGCTTCAAGATTCAAACGAAAATGGCCATCCGACCCAGGGTATAGACGGAACTTTGCGGAATGAATCTCATTTTGTCGCGGCAGCGTTGTGCAAATTTCAGCACTCGCGCTCACCTCATACTGTTAGGGTCGGGAAGAACTTGTTAACCGCCAAGTAACAGTCAAGTGGAACTGAACATGTTGGAACCCGTGGGAGGATTCCGAGAAACAACCAGACGTCAAGTGGGAACATGTCGCCAATCGACGCGTTCGATGCTGTAGCCGGTGTCGTGAGCTTTTTTGTGCATCCGAGAATGTTGAGCGGTCGTATTGCTCGTCTTTCTCCGTTCCTATGTCAGCTTCAAACAAAACGACAATTAGGACTATTGCGGCCACAGTGTAGAGCGATGTGCGGCAAAGTTTCTCCACTGCTCGCATCTCAGACGAGTGTTTCGGAGGCGATTTCTCGGAGAACTAGAGAAGGTCGAACATTTCTCGCGTAAATGCTCGTATGCTGGACATGGGGGGATTTCAGCTTGTTCATGATTAGGCCCCACTTGGTTCCGTTTGAAGCGGAACCGCCTTCTGAGAAGTTTGGGTCGAACTTCCCAAATTTCTACCGAGAAAGATCCGGACGAGGCTGCAGCCCTCTTAAAAGCCCGACGGTCTGAGCTCAACCGCTAACAGGCCGGCATGATATTCCGTATCGATGCTTTTTTCGTTCGTCTCGCATCCATTTTTATCCGGTGCAGGATATCTTGCTACAGAAATGTAGTCTCAACCGGCTCAACAGGTCGGAAACCATGTTCAGCGCTCGCGCAAGATTCATCAGAGGGCTGGTCTGATCGAGCTAGCTGAGAAGATTTTGACAATCATTGATGACTCGGAAGGTTTTTTTCCTACCTCCGATGATTCAGTAGAAAAACCGCGTCGAAAATGAAACGCGTTTCTGTGCGACCACTCGAGCACGATGAAGCTCGCAACCGCTGTGGAGTAGCCTGGGCTGAAGTTCGTGAGTTTCCTGTGGAGTCTCAGTGGGTATTTCGTATACGTTAGCTTGTTTGGAGCTCTCCTTTTTTTTCTGCAGCAGCAGCGGCAGCGCAGTGAAGTCATGAAGGCCATTCATCGCCAACGATGTTCCTTCATTCCACCCAGCGATCGCATGTTGCCGCCGTTGAGCCTGGGATGGGCACTTCGTGACGTCGCCAGTTTTCGGAAGAAAATGCGCGAGGTCCGCTCCCGGAGAATTTTCCAACAAACTTCCCATACTTATGCTGTGTCGCCTCCGAGGGGTGAAGGTATGATCAAGAGTCCTGGACTAGCCGAGTTTGCTGCGACACGTAAACGGCTCCGCGTAGAACCCTGCAGTCGCTCGGTCGTCGGATCAGCAAATCCGACCGACGATGGTGGTACCTCAAGACAAGCAAGACCAGAGAAGATCCGACCAGACGGACGCATCTAACTCACAGTTCGCTCGCTAGAGCGCGCTGTTTCGTGGCCCAACGGAGCCAACCAAGCAGCCAGAATGGTACGAAACTACAGCGACAGCAGCAGAAGCCAGGCGGATCGTCAGTCAGTCAGGCAAGCAAGCAGTCAAACGGGCTGCCAGTCTGTCCGCTTTCCGAAGCAAAACTACCGCTGACTTCACGCTGATTCGAGTGTTAATAAGGTGTGGTGTGTTCCAATGCCGTGTGTGTCCACGCTCCCGGATTTATTCTTTCACCAATAAGTCGACTTGGACTTTGCAAGTGTTCATCAACTCCGGATTGAATACTCAAAAAGTGCTAACAACCGGAGCGACTGCCTAGCGTGCGCTTTTGTTTACAGTCTCGTGATGGGAGGAACTTGGGGAACATAGTAGGAGGTTAGTTTGCCACGGACTCTTCCGCCATCATATTCTCATTGCACTAGTCCGGCAACCGATATCAAGGACTGAATTTCTGATGGGTTCGAGTCATACATGCGTAAGGTGGAAACCCTTTCGGGATCATCCATTTGAAATCCGGAGGAAGCTCGATATACGATTCGATTTAATGTATGGCCACGTTCTGTTGCTCCCCACTGTACCTCGTCCTCACACATTCAAATCATCGCAACATTCCTCATGATCCATCTTCTGGCATGCTCTGGGTCTGGACTGCTGAACGGAGATCGGAGGGGAATTCGGTTGTTTCCGTTATTTTGTGAATATATATCGCCCTCGTACATCTCGGATTTTACTGTTGTTTTGACAAAGCGAATAACGACTTTCGGGCGAGGGGTTCTTTCATTCCTCGAGCTTTGTCTCGAATGATTCTTTCTTCGGAGCCTGGAACAGACCTGGAGCGCTTTGATGATGGAAACGCCAGGTAGAACTTATTGGTAAACATGTATGTGCATGATCCATTGAATGTTACCCATCACTGTCGCATTTCCCAGTTCAAATTTCCTCTGTACGTATTCGGGTTTTCTCTGACCCGGGGAAAACTTATCTTTTAAGACGATATCGCATACCAAGGCATTGGTGCGTGCAGGCTTTCTTGGGCGAAAAGCTCGACCAGTTCCTTCGTGGAAGAGCTACCATCGTCATTGCGGTTGCTCCACCGACAGAATAGATCAAATGTTGTGTTGTACACGATTCATCTGGCGTTTGTTTGTGCTGATAGAATCTTGAGAAGAGCAGTGTTCAACAGATTTCCGTCGTCATCGCCTTCATCATCGTAGTCTTCATCGTCGGTTCGCTCGATGGTGAGCTCGTCGTGAAAAACAAAGAAGAGGATAAGAATCTCACTTCCCTCACTTGATGTTGACTCGCTGACGGCTGACTGAAGCGCTGATGATATTTGTACACACTGCCTTCGATTCAAAGTCAGGACCGAGTCGAAGAGGGATTTAGCGCTTGCCACTCGACACCTTTCGACGGTCTTGCATTTACTTTAGCCGATCAGAATCCTCGATGGGTTTTCTTCGCGCGCCTCTTTTCTCTGTTTGTTTCCGCACGTCGCGCCGGCGTCGCCTCGACGCTTTCTCGACGCAGAGGAAGAGCCACAGAACGAAGGTTTCACTTGAGTATGTTTGCTCTCCATATTTTCCTCTTATTTTCACCATGCGGAATGCTGAGAAGCCGGTGGGAATTCGCTGCCCTGTCGAAGTATAGACAATTGATAGTGATATTCTACGTGAGCTTCGATATTGATGACTTCAAGAAGAATTTCCGATTCCCCTCTTCTCGGCTCACTTCAGACGAATTCATTGATCATCTGAGCTCGCATCTTTCACGTACTCGATCTGCGATTGTTACCAGAATCAATTGTTCATGAGAAAGCTCGAGCGCAGCTTTCTGGATCATTTGTCACTTCAGCATTGGTTTGAAGGAGTTCGAGCTTGCTCGATGCGAGGAACCGGCTCAGTTTCCTTAGAATATTTCAGGACTGCGGTTGAACTTCTGTCTGCGACACATTCATCCGCCGCGGTGGGATGTATCGTGGGCCGCGCAACACCACGTGATTCATGACCATAGATCAGTTCAACTCATGATGAAGCTTGTTTGAATGCTTTGGGAGTCAATCAAGAGAGAAATCGGACTTCACGCTACTGAGTTCTGTCGCGGTCGGCTTTTTTGCGCTTCCCCAAGGTTCTGTCTCATGTTTTACGTTCAGCGCGAATGTTCATCGCCTGACGTACGACCGACCGACAAACTGACTGAGGGACGGACGCACGGACGGATGGATTGACAGACGCACAAACCAAGCGTTCAACCACTGACGGGACGAACAAACGGCCGGAAGAAGCAGCAGCCAGGGCTCTAGACACTCACTCACTCAGTCTGTCTGTCAGCTATACAGCAAAGCAACTAACCGGACGAAAGCACTGACGAAGGTCCCACGAGCGCTTACGGTAGCTGCGTTTGCTGCTATAAACATCTGCCCGGCGTACTTTTTGTGTTCGGGCGTAGTTTCTGCTTTCTGGTGCTGCTGACGCGGCCGGCTTCGTCTCTTCTTTTTTCTGCAATGCCTGCCCGATGCTATCGACATTCAGACAAGCAGGCAGGCAGGCGGCTGCTTGCCTGGTCCGTTTGTCTGTTCGATCGACTCATTCGTTTGAATCTAAACGAAACTATCATCGGCGGCGACAGAGTCAGGATCGCTGTTGTCTCCGTTTTCGACGATGTCGTCGTAGTTTTGTTCGTTCATACGAGGCCGTGTGACAGCGGCGTTGCCAATCACGTTTTCCGAAGACGAGGCGTCTGTGACACGTGAAACGAGCAACCAGCCGGCCGCTCGTTCGAAACACCGAGCAACCGCGCAACTACTCAGCCGCCAACCGGTCGCCTGAGTGAGTGAGTGAGTGAGGTGGACTCGGAGCGACTGCTATAGCCGAAGAGCGAACCGAGAGGAATAGGGGCAGGCATTCTGAAGCTCTCACTCAGTCAGATGTAGAAGGTGGCCGTATGTGTATGTGTGTGTGTGTGTCTGTGCCACCAGGGTGGTAGGTCGCGCCGTTGTTCGGCCGTTGTATTCAGTTGCCGAGTCTCAGTGTTGTTGTGTCAGTTTTTCGATCCTCATACCCTCCAGATCTACAACGGGGGTGGTCAAACGACACTCTGAACGAGTACCTACTTAGACCACACAGACACACGAGCATTTTGAAAACGACGAAAAAAACACTCAAAGACAGAACGCTGCTTCTTGAGTCGCGTCTTTACTCGTCGCTCGGCTTCAAGAGCACCAGCAGCGACGACCGCTGCGGCGGCAGGTGCAGTAAAGGGAAACGCCGAAATCCATCCCCTTGAGTTCTCTTTGTTCTGTCTGCTTTGACTGGTCTTGGCCACTTTTTTTTCGAAGATTAAACGCTCCGTCTATCCGACTATTCCTCGAACTGAGTGACCGAATGCCTATAACGAGCCGAGACACGCGACGCAAATCCTCCGCCAGTCTCACTAGATCGTCATCCCTGTTGGAATTCTGGATTGAGATTCTCTAAGAGGTCAGAAGCAATCTGATTTTCGAGAAGGAGCCGAAAATAAATGTCGTCGGACTCGAAAATGTTAGATTTCGTTCCGCTGAAAACCAGATTGACGTTGTTTGACACTGTTTTGAGAAGAGAATTGTCGCAAGAACGTTAATGAACTCGATGAAATCTCTCCCCCGAGTTTATATAGGAGCCGTTCCGGGGCGGGTTTGCTTGTCCAACCGACGAATCGGCGCGATCAAAAATTTAATGCACGCGTAACACATACAGAATGCAGAAGCCGCTGCAGCCGCACTTCTCTTGGTCGATGGAAAGACAAGAATGATTCATTTGCATGTAATCTGAGAGAGGTCCATGAATCGCAGTCGAACCCACGGAAAGAGAATTTCTCCCGAAGTTTGCGGGCGCCGATGTTGTCCCTGTCAGCAGGACAAACGACGACAGCGGATCCATCAGTCCATGCAAGACAGGAACAGTCGCCGAAGCTGACTGCGACGAACAGAAAACTGCAAACACCATGAGGGGAGTTTCTGATCGCGTTCGTTTAGATGTTGTATTTTGAAAGAGCTCCAGCCATGGCATATGAGAAACTCTGGTCCTGCCGAAAGAGTGCAAGATCTCGTGTTCTGGAAAATCGCAGACTGGATCAATTTCTGACTAGCATTGAGAGCTCTATATGATGCTCTGAGCAAACTGACCATCCAAGCGATGGGCCGACGGACCAACTAGTGAGCCATTCACTCACTCGGGTTTACAGTTTGTCAGTCACACACTTAAATCCAGTCGCTCAAAGCGGAGCACTCAAACACAAAGACGAGAGAACGGACTCCGCTAAGTTCAAGTTATTCTCACCGTGAATGACAGAAGAAGTGAGGTCAGCTTGAATTGAGAAAGAATAAGAAAAGGAAAAAGTGTCTTCTGACCCACTTCAGACCCACACGGTCCAGGGAGCTACGTCGAACAGCAACTAGCGGTGGTCCACTCGTCGACCGACCGACCAAGCGAATCTGCATATGAGAGCCACTAACTACGACATAGCTCATTGTGCCATACAATATTGCGTATCTCTGAGAGAAAACGTTTGAATTTTCGACAAAGTGCAGCGGCAGCGAACTCAAGTGGTGAACAAGGGACATCAATGCGGCTGCCTTGTCTGCGCCGCTCTTGTCAATGCCCTTATCACCTTTTGCTGGAGCAGAGGCGGAGCGGAAGGCATAAGTTTGTTCGAAAGCACGAATCAACCAACCGACCAACGAATAAACGTACATACGCGAGTACGTCCGTCCAGCGGGGTTTGAAAGCCGACCACCTTTGCCAAGCTGCTAGCCGCGAGAGCTTCACTGTTGCTCTTCTGGCGCTCGGATAGCAATGAACTGGGTCACATTGAAAACCCGCCTTTCATTAACATTGTCATAATGACGACCGCTATCGATGAGGAAGACGAGGTTTTGATTAGGCCATTGCGTCCAAACAATGTTTCCGTACGAATGTGACGTATGTGACGGATGCGTTCCAAATAGGAGTGATATGTCAACTAGGGTTTTGATTGATATTTCCACAATGGGCGCTGGTAGGAACTCTCGAATGTAAGGATAAAATTTCACCCGAGGTACTGAAAAAGTGTGGGCCCATCGAACTTTGTCTAGAAATTTGTTTTCAACCCGAGTACTGAATTTGAGAACCGCGGCTGGATGAGGGAAGGAATTCAGCAAAAACACATGCGCGAGGTAATTCTTCTAGGAGGGTCAAGCCCCCGGCATCAAACGTCGACAGCGCCGGTCGCGGCACCGAAGTGTCATCGTATCATTTCACATAATAGGAGTCTGTGTCATCCCTAGCTGCTTGTTCGGTCTGGCTGGTATCGCGCGAAAGATTGCCAAAGTGCTGAAAATTAAATCGCTGCGGGAGATTTGTGAGCGTGCTGGCCGGCGTCTGTGAGTTTGTGTGTTTTTTCTTCTTACTCCTTTCCGTTCGTTCTTATCATCTGGGAGTTTTCAACGCTCCGCCTGATCAGAAGTTGGTTCATGCGCGTTCAGCTCCACCGTTCTATACAAATCCGGAATTCGGAAGCTTATCAAATTCTTGATGGGCTTTGGAATACGGGTTGCTGGCTCGCTTAGTCGTTGGATTATTGCCGGAATTCTCATCCTCATATGATGTACGTCTTCGGTTTGTTGACGCCACAATAGAACTCGAGGAAATCACTGCCGTTCACGCGGCGCTTCCACGCGGCTTCATTTGTGAAAAGTGTCCTTAAAAAGCGTCAAACGAAGAGAGAATCCCGTGAACCTTTTTGGAAGCGTAATGAAGCTCAACTCAGGACACGACAGACTAACCCGAATTGATTGGATTCGGAATGATACACTGATGTGCGAATCTCACTCATGTTGTCGGGTGGAAGATGTTGCACAAAGTACGGGTTTTCCATCGAGGCTTTCGATCATCATCAATAACTAAAATCGAACGCCTATGAAGAGGAAACCTTGACAAGAAGTCACCCCGAGTCCATCACGCGACCCTTAGATCGAACGGCGGGGACGATTTTTTCCTGACGGCGCTTTTTCCCTTTTCTGACGCGGAGCAGAATCGGTGCGCCGTTTCGGTAGAAGCCCAAGATGAGTTCGATGTTTCGGCTTTTAAACAGGATTCATTGTCTGTCTAGCTCAATAGGAACGAAACGAAATCGCATCTTACTACGTTTTTCTTCAAAGCTACCGAGTCGAAAACAATGACTTCATCCGTTCCAATAGACTCTGCTACATTCAACGAGATTGGATTGTGATGTCAGTTTCAATACCACGGGGGTGTTGTGCGACTGCATTCGAACGATACTGTGAGCTGATATTGCGGCGTCGATTTTCGATATTACCATCATAGTTCGATGAATTGATGAACTTTGAAGGAACCTTGCCCCAAGACACGAAGCTAGCCATGAGGTGCATCAGTCCCAATCCAATCGAACCCATTTCCTGCTGTTTCCTGCTGAGTGGATCCGAAGCCTGAACGACGCCTTTCTTCCACATGTCAACTGTTCAATTAGACCTGTTCTGAGGTACGAACAAGAACACGAAACAAAATGCGGAGGGACGACCTGGCTCGAGTCTACCCACGCTGTGGCATGGGCGAGTGACAGAGGCTGAGATATTCCGCGACAGCATGGGCGGCTAGACATTGTGGTCAATCAGTTATATGAACCGTGGCACGACACAAAAAAATTCACAGAAGGCGTTCCGGTATTGTGTTCCTGTTCTTCCATTTTTCGAATCGAGCGCTCTTGTCCCCAAAACGTCGGCCGCCGGAACGAATATTCTACACTCTGAGTCCGCTTCTGAATATCGACGTCATTCACTCGTCGGCGAAAATTGTCCGAAGACCGGCTTGCTACAAAAGCCTCGTAAACGATCGTTGTAGCATTTTTACGCTTCTCTCGTGCCGCGCGGGAAGACGAAGAAAATTATCTTCAACAAGTGTTCCACCTCAATATTCGAGTCATGCCGGGGAGAAGTGCTCACGGAAACTCGGAATAACTTTTGTGATTGCACTCGTGATTTTCCGAACATGTCACAAAGATCCATGCGATTTCAGCTAGGTCGTCTCTAGCTTCACTCATCGGATACAACCGCGATAACTTCTGACTTCTGAGAGATCCAGCCTCTAAGAATTACCTGTACCAGAACTCAATCGCAGCACGCCTTGATCGAGTCAGGGGTCGGATGAAGTGGGAGATCAGAGCATACCATGGCCTCCGTCGTATTCCGTTTTCATGAGCGCCGGTTACAGTGGTTGCCTATCCGAATGGATTCGACGATTCATATGTGGACGTCTGACTCTAGCTCATCACTAGTCGGATCCCCGATGAAATGCTGCTCTCACACGCCGTCCCTCACCGAAAGATGAACTTGCGCTGATCTCATCGATCCAAATATCCCAAACCGCTGCAGGGGCGACTATTCGAGGGATTTCGACATATTTTCATCGACTCTCGCATCGCTGAAAAGCTCCTACCGCGTTGCGTCGGTTAGACAATAGTCAATTTTGCTCTTATTGACGGCGAATGGAAACAGTGAAAACAAATTGCCGATCAGTGCAACCGCGACTTCGGTGTTCTTGACCCCCACATGAGGAGAATGGGAGCAAGCATTTTCATGGCCGAGAAAAACAGCTCATTGAAAGCGACTGGTGGATATTCTCCAGCAGGACCCCCTCGAGACACAATCAATCTCTGTAACTCCACCTCGAGTGGATCATGTTGCTCCATCAGGCTTGATTGACAGAAATTTCACATCATACATCATGCCGATCAAAATTCGGATGCATCGCGCCACGATCGATGCATGAGCCCCGATTCCTGTGGGCGATTTCTGGGATAATCTGGCCGGCATTCTCAAGATTGGTCCGATATTAGTATCGTAGCAATCGAGGATCGCTTCCTCGACGTGTCGAAATTATCAATACGAATCGTACAGCCACTGGCGTAGGCACGATTTTCGTGGGATAAGCTGTTCCCTCCTCGAAACGTACTTTCTCAGAGTTTTACGGAAATCGGTTGCTCAATCGGAGGCGTATAGGCCGGGGGATCTCTGCTTCACCGGAATCTGAATCAAACCTTCCCACTCGCTTATTCCTAACGCGCTGATTTGCTCTTTTACAGACAGCTGCCAGAGATGTCCCCGGGTGGCGAGCTCCCGGAACCACTCCAGACGCTGCATGAGAGGCTATACCAAGCCGCTGTCAATGGAGAAGCTCAGAAAATTTCTGAGCTTTTCAAGCTCGGGGCCAAAATGAGCACAGATGAGGTCAGTGTCAATAAGCTCCTCTGCGATAGAGTTATACACTCTTTTCCAATCATGTTAGCGGTCGCGTATGTATGTCTGTGTGTGTTCGTCTGTAAATTACTGTGTGAGCGTATCTGCATGTGTGATGGCGTTGGTCGGGATCGCTGGCCTGATCACTGCGGAACAGTTCGTCGTGCGATACCGTTGGCCATGCTTTGTTTCAAGTACTGTATACGTATATAGATAGATGGATAGATAGATAGATATATTGTATTATTTTCCGCCTTTTCTCGTATCAGAAGCGGAGCCATGAGCATTTTAATGATCGACCTACACGCACGAGCAACGCCAACGCAACTCGGGCAACGCTATGAAAGAGCTTGAACGATTCTTCTTGTAAATTCAGCGTAGAAATCACCACCTAGTAGTCGTTTTCTCACCTCCTCTCACCAATCGTGTTCAGTGCGCACCTGAGAGAGAGGCGCTCTGTCCAAGCACTCGAGTTTTCTCCTTCTTTGCTTTTCACTGATGGGAGAACAAACATCGCTCCGGTCGTTCATAATAAATAATTGTCGCTTGGTTTCAATCAAACGAGAAAGCAATAACAGCGCTCTCGCGGCGACCCAGCTCCGACACTCCGACGAATCACTTCGCACGCAGGCCCTACCTTGTACACGATAAGTACGACAAGAATATTCGTTCCTAGACCAGATAATTTCTCATGCGAAATACGTCGGTCTTATCGTAATTAATAACCGTTGTCAATCATTGATCATCTGACGACTAATTGCTCAATAAATATGCGAGTCGAGAGAATGATTCGCACCCATCATCACACCCATTAGATAAGACCCCGTTTCTCAAGAAGATGCTGGACGCCGAAGTCGTGCTCTTCGTTGGACGCCATGAGGACGACGTTCTGAACCGAGCCAACCGGCACAGAATTGGTCGCCATCAAAACATCAGCGACTAATAGGCATAAAAAGCTGCATCGAGGGCAATCCATGAGGCAAAGAAGCAAAACCTGATATTTTTAACGCTGAGTGTTCTCTCTTTTCTATGACTCTGTGAACAGACGACCAACGGGTCATCGAGTAACACAGGCTATCCTTCATACATTCATCGACATGGCAGTTTCGTTCGGCTATATGAATACGCGCCCCTCGTTGTTCGCAGTTGTCGTAAACTGTCTTTAGCATGCGACGACAACGGCATCAGCAACAACAGCAGCCCTCTCGTTGCGCGGACCGAACCAAAAGTAGGCGTTGTCAACTGTGTACTTCGGATTTTGGCTCGAACGGCAGTAGCGATATTGAGCTAGCAAAACATGCAGCAGTGGGTTGCTCTACTACATTTCGAAACGAGGGAGTGTCCCACCCGGCGCCACCTTCATTGTTGTTTCCGACGTTTCGTCGGAACACGTCGCGGATCCACGGTGTCCTAGCACCAGTCTTGGCACTAAGGCCCACACTTCTTCAAAATGGTATCAAAGCTTGGTCGCTCCAGTCTGTAGTCGAACTCATCCGCTCCGAGCCCTCGGGAAATATCTATGCCTACTGTTCGTCGGCCAAGGAAGCCCCCGTTTCCCTCATTAATCAACAATCAACGGCGATGAGGTTTGCCTTTTCAATGTGAGGGAGCCGCCTGCCAGAATGCCGATCCCACCGGCATGACACGATCTCGGGCGACAGGCGACACTGGTTGGCTCATCTGAGCGTGGAAGCCGTTCGACTGAAACAATAGGCTGGCGTTTCGATGATGTAGCAAAGTCTGGTGTATCCTGCGACTGATTATAAGACCGGAGGCGTTTTTGAAAAGCCAACGACCGGGCATCGCAACCGCTGGTAACCTACCCCGCCTGAGGTTCAACATGTCACAATTTTCATGATCCAACTTCGAACACTATTTTCAATACTGCTACTCCGAGTCTTGAAGCGCTGTAGACTGTTGAGGGGTCGTGTTTTGTTTAGCGCTTGTTTTCCGCTGTGATTATGATTCGAAAACTCCAATTCTCCTCCATGTAAACTTGTTCATAGACTTCAACACCAAAACTAATTATTGCTGATTTGCATGCGTGCTTGAGTGAATGAGTGGAAAAAGCATTCGAAGTAGGATGTACCTATGCTGCCCAAGATTGAGACACTTGAGTTTTTCAGGAGGGACGAACGCCGCTCCACATGGCCTGCGGCAACGGGTTCGTAGATTCGGCACGATGCCTCATCATGAACGGCGGAGCCAAAATCAATCAGCTCGATGCAGTGAGTATGGTTTCCATCGATGCCTCCATGCAATCATTCTCAGGCTCTTCGAAGACCTTGGTAATCTCTGGTGGAATTCCGAGTGGTTCAGAGTTGCGGACGGCTCAGCTAGTTTCCACCGCGAAAACTTTGATAGATTCGAGACCATCTTATCGGGCGCATAGCGGATATATGTAGTTCAACGTGTTCCCGAGGAACTGAAACAAAACGTCTATCCGGTTTCTCTCGATCGTGGTTCGTGTTAGCTTCGTGTCTCGTGGCTGAGAGCCGCTCTGCATTCTTCGCCCGCTGCGGCTAGCTTCTTTCATTCTCCGTTTACTTCATCGTTGCCTTCTCTGTTGCCTCTTGCCGTCGCTTGTGCAGAGCAAGTTTTTTTTCAAGCGACCGGACCGCCTCGCTGACTGCTTGCCTGTCTGATTAGCTAGCTGCCTCTCCGGCTCACCGGCCGAGCGGCCGGCCAGCCGGCTGACTGACGGACGGATTCAAGAAAGCATCGAAGGAAGGAAGAAAAGAAGGGAGGGAGCCAGCAACGAGGGGATTCTTCAAGCTAGTCAGTGGTCAAATCCACGTAAGAAAGGATGAGAGAAAGCGAGCGGAAGGACTGACGAACGGATGAACGCGCGACCGGCGAACATTCAGCTAGGTAGGCTGAGAGCCGGACACACGAGCTGTGTTGGTCCCGTCTTCAGTGAGGACGGCTTGTGCTCCTGGCCACCGCACGGACAAGTCAGCGGCGCGGCGTGGTGGCATTCCCAGATCACAGGCTGATGAACATGAGAACTCACTCGCACACTCACCACTCGCTCGCTCCATCACACTTTGACGATACCGCTTATCGACTTCAAGAAGAGAAAAGCAAAGGAAGCTGAAAGACCCGCGAAAACAAAGAATTGCAAGCACCCGAGTTGATCACAGCTCTGGGACAGTAGCAAGGAAGTGCGCGTCAACTGAGCTTTTGTGTGCTATTCAGTCTAACGATGACTGAGTGCTCCGGCGTGCACCGCTCCAGGCGAAGAGATTTCCAAAACTCGTTCTGATCCCAGAGAAGCTCGCATCATGCAAGTCCAGGGAACTTCAGATCCTGATAAAGCAAGAAGAACGATCACGGGCTGCTCATTCCCGCTGCTAACGTCGGGGAAGATGGTGTCGTGCGTGGAGGGGTTTCATTTCTGCCCAGTAACTGGCTCATCAAGAGCACGACGATTATATGCTGATCGTATGATAGTTTGTTGAGACCCGAGATCAGGTGATCGTGGAATCCCAGCCGATCACGATTGGCTAGAAGCATCGTTCTTGGTTGGCGTGGAGCATTTCGCCGTCCGACATCACTAATAACAAATATTGTTTGAGTTGCGGTTGGGTGTAGGCGGATCCTAAATCGGAGGGCGTAACCCTGTGAGTGTCTATCTTTATGTCCATCCATCCAAGCGAGCAAGTAACGAGTCGATCCATCTGCATCACTATGTCGGATTGGATTCTGGCGTCGTTGTCAAGAACATCGTTCTACCTGTCATTCATTTTTGAGCTAATTGGAAACGCTAAACGGGGAGCTCCAAATTTATCGACTTGCTGAAGTGAATACCGCGACTAGGAAGAGTCCGAACAACACATTGCAACCTTTTCAATGCGGTGCAAAACGACGCGAAATTGTCGCAATCATTCGAGTGGAACAGAACTCATGTGTATGATGCTGCTCAACTGGCTCGTTGGCTGACTGTGCCACAGGAGTCGGACACATGGATGGACGCGCGGCCAGGCGAAAGAAGAACTTTCTGGCTGAGAGCGAGAAGATCGGCTCCGTAACGACAGGCAGCTTCTGAATTTCTCAAAAAGCTGAATGATCTTTCTGCCTGCATTCCGTCATAATGTTTTGTTCGTCGGTTCGTTCATCCGCCCATTTGTTGCGTGGCAGCCGGCCGCTCGCTCGCTCGATGGCTCGAGAAACGATTCGGCGTCGACTTCGGATGACCGGATTGCCGCAGCTTGGAAGTCGCACAAAATGCCAGAGAAACGATAAGCAGCCACTGGGATGAATTTGGAATCGTCGATTCACCTTCGTTTTGTAAGAGATTCAGTCCCTCGGTTGTGATGGTGGTGGTGGTGGGTTTCAACGCTCGTGCGTTTGTCTGCTGGTCGCAGCAACTGAGCCATCGATGATTCGCCCTGCCGACCGATGGCTCAACCAGCAGCGACCAAACAACCGAGCGATCAGTGGGACGTTTGCCTGATGGAGCCCCGAAAAATCAGACGCGAGCGGGCCCGCGAGGGGATGAGAAAGGATCGTGGCTGAAGTTCGACGTCATGATTTTCGTTCTTATCATCGTAGACAACGAGGAACTCGACTTTCCGTAGGGAATGAGCACTTGTTGTATCAGCTCTGAACGGCGCTGTGCAAGTCTCGATTGCTGTCAACGGCGATCCGATCGAGATCTTGGATGAAGCTAAGAAATCCTGAGACAGGATGGTCTCCGTCATTATTTGTAATTCAGGGAAGAAGAGAAGTCTCTGACCAGAACTTTGCGATTGTCTTTTCAGTGTGGTTACACGCCCCTGCACCACGCAGCCATGGATGGCCACATGGAGGTTATACGACTTCTGGCTAAACACGGCTGCGCTCTCAACGCTCAAGAGAGGCTTTCGGGCAATACAGCTTTGCACGAAGCCGCCTGGAGAGGTTTCAGCAGAAGTGTTGAGGTTAGTTCGATCTGCAGTCTCCCCAAGGTAGTCTAGAATTCTTCGGAAATTCCGACACAACTCAACCGACTGACGGGATCGATTCTCAAATATGAAACATCGGATGGCATTCCTCGAACGCGACCATTGCTGATCGCGTTTCCCGACTCTTATTGCAGGTTTTGGCCAAAGCTCATGCGAATCTGTACGTCAAGAACAAGGCCGGATTTACGGCGTTGCATTTGGCTGCTCAAAACGGACACAATCAAAGCTCACGAGTTCTCCTTATGGAAGGTTGCGGTCCCGATGTGAAAAACAATGTGAGTGTCCCTGGGGAGTTATATTCCGCATCAAACAATATTTCAATCACAATGTTGTTCATTGAGAGGGAGGGAGTAAATCACCGAAATCGTGTACCATGATAAATGACATGACTGCATATCCATTTTTCGTCCTCAGTACGGCGATACCCCCCTCCACACTGCCACGCGGTACGGCCATGCTGGCGTCGTCAGGATTCTGGTATCCGCTTTCTGTAACGTCCAGGAAACGAACCGGGTAAGTGAATACGCCCTATCAGCTTCAGGGATTTAACGGAGTCTCTCATAACCCGAGGACTAGATCATCAAACTTGGACCGGACTCCTTCACTCGATTTCTGTTCGAGTTCCTCTGGCATGAGCGAAATTGGGCCAGGAAAAGATCGGTCGATTTCTCGGGACGACCGGACCTCAGCTCATCGGGATAGCTGAGGTCCGACGAGAACGACATCGTTTGTCAAGCGCTATCGTTGTTCATGCCCTCAACTATCAGATTGTTACAAGACCGAGAGAAATGGCGAGCTCCTGCAGAGAGCTCAGCAGTGCAAGTCTAAAGCGATTTCAGCATCGTCCCGCGAATGCGTTGCCACCCGATAAATCCTAGTTCAGCTCGAAGTATTCGGCGAAGTTTGATGAACGAATCGCGATGCCGTCGTTCACAATGGACATTCTACACTTCAGAATGGTGACACCGCGCTTCACGTCGCCGTCGCAATGCGGAAACGCAAGCTGACGAAGATTCTGCTCGAAGCTGGAGCCAGCGTTTTCGTCAAGAATGAACAGGTAAGGACCCTGCGCCTCTTCATTCTCGATTCAGAAGGAAAAATTCGGTCGGCATTAATTGCGACGAAACCACGCTGAGAACCTTCCAAAGTGGAGCGACGAGGTTATATCATACATCCGCCTGACCACTGCGTGTAGACATGGTGTGAACGTTGCACGGCACGGATCAACTTCCTCTCACTGGAGAGGCCTCAGGTTGTTCCTCAGTCAAGAAGGGCAATTTTCGGTGCACTGAACCACCGCAAGACGGACTTCATCTTCCGAAGGATCTTGCTGGCTTCTTGAGAACCGTGACGTTCAGAATACTGCTCATCGTTCGTCGCCAATCTTAGCGATTCGCAAGTGCCGCGTCGTTCATCACGGCTTCAGAAGTGTTCCACTTTTGTTGAAGTATCGATAACATTTTCCTCATTTTCAGGGGGAATCTCCGTTGGATCTTGCTCAACGGAAAAGTTATCCAGAAATCGAGGAAATGCTCCTCCATTCGCCAACTGTTGTTCGCACAGATGATGTCGTTGACAACGGCAAGGGCAAGAAGAGAGAAAAAGATCCGAATACGTCCACAAGCAGCGGTAGACTCAACACGAGCGCCAGTCGAAAGAAGAAAAAGGTTAGAAACGAGCGGTAGTGGCGGCGGGCATAGACGCTGTTGATTCTCATCGTGCAGTCGCATCATTCCCTGATCCTATCAAATACGGAGATCAAACCTCTAACTTCTTACGTAAGCGATGTTTCATTCGTTTCCAGACGAAGACCAAAGGGGACATGCTACGGTCGAAAAGTTTGCCATCGGCAGCCCCGGTCGGCCCGTACGGCTGTCCCCATTCACCTCACGATATGGCAGGCTTCCCAACGCCGAAAATTGAAACCCTCCCTCCCGATCCACTCGCCAAAGGAGAACAGTACTACTTGGATTTAGCGGGAAATATTCGTAAAGGACCTGTGGGCAGAGGCTATAGCTGCTATTGCGTCCCTTTCTTCAAAGATTTCGAGAGGAAACTCGAGGCCGACAAACAGGAGCTCCAAGAAAAAATCGGCGAATCGAAACAGGTGCGGAACAGGCGCTTCGTGAGCCAAGCTAAATCATGCCTCAAAACTCATTGCCACCGTTCTCGAGCTGTGGATCGTTTCTCACCGGTTTCTCCTTGTTCGTCCGCAGGATCTGGAGAAGAAAATCAAGACATTGGAGCGCAACACAATATCTCAGCTGCAATCGCTCGACATCATGAGAGATGCAAACGACAACTCCCAGGACGAGCAGTCCCTGCAGGCTTTCGCTGAAAAGAAAATCGGTAGACGAACAAGTCCTCTTGGACGGAGCTCTCCGCCTCCACAAACTCAGTAAGGACGATTGATGTTTCCTGTACGGTCGAATGACATGACTCATCACCCGGAACTATTCGTTTTGACACGCCATGTTTCATTCAACCCCTTTCCCGTCTAGGCAAGCGGAGAACGCAGCAACGCGGTGGTCGAAGCTCATGGAGTGCCGGGCAAGTTTGGGTCTGAACCTGAACGAGTCGTCCGGCGAATCATCACCGGACGACGACGACGAGGATGGTGACAATTGTCATGCTGACAGCAGCATGCAAGTTCGACCGATGACGGTCTTTCAAAGAATACGACCACTATCGACGAGCTATCTGAATATGCCTATTGCCGATTTCAACGAAGTTGGCTTACCCTTGCCCGAAAAGTGAGTCTGAGGAAATTTTCGCCGTAGTTTCTTCACCCTCGTTGACTGTGACGTTAGAGTTAACCTGACCAACTTCATGCGATTTCAGTGTGGACCTGTCACGGACGTTGAGTCGTCTGGAAAGGAGGTCTACCGCATCACTTGGTACGCGTGAGCCTGCGGCCGGGCGGAGTCCGTCATTGCTGGAAAATAACACTCCACCGCCTTCTACCATCGCTTCGGGACTTCCTGAAGACACTTCTGGAGTTAGGAGACCTTTGTGTCGTCCCCCAAGGCCCCCGTCCTATCAAACACACATGGAACGGTAAGCGAAGCATGCACTCTGCGTATTGAATTTATACTGAGCTCATTCGAGGACTACGGCGATCGGAACTCTAACCACTCCCCCAATTTTTCTTTCTCAGTTTGAACTATATCCCTGCAAGGGCCGGCACGCTGATCCCTCAAGCGTATCCCGCGCCTATCGGATCACATCCTCGGTCAGCGTCGACTCCCCCGAAAGTGACGCCGACACCACCCCATAACATGAAGTCCGCTTGCGCTTCATCATCGAATCTAGTACATCAACAAGCTTCTGTCAACGGAAATTATCCAGCGATGACAATCGGGACTGCCGAAATGAGGAACTCGATGCAAAACCTCACAGCTTACATTCCTGAGGAGGACTTCTCAAATCAATCCCAAGCGCGTAGCTGTGACAATCCTGTGAGGGAATCGTCTTCCACCAAACTGCCATCATTGAATCATCTGCCGCAGAGCCCCCGGACTCAGCGACTTGTCATGTCTAGTGAAGTGTAATTAATCATCTCTTCATGCTTCTAGCTTGGGATAACGGCTCGGCGGTTTAGAAAATCTAAAGTCGTTTCGAGTCATCACCGATATCAATTGTCTGACTGAAGTGAGAGCTAGAAATCCCACTATGTATATCTTGATGCGAAGAGCGCAGTGTCATCTATTCAATCGTTTCGCTGGACCATAAGAAACCATCTAGTCATGATCGGTGCTATACTTCCCGTGGATTATCGATTCAAACCTAAGCCAGGACTAGAGACTTGATTTAGTCCTCAGCTTGGAGCATTCAAGTGACGTCTTTTCGGACTGACATTCAAGCCTGTAATATTGCAAGCAAACCGGTCGCCAAATTTTCAGCCAATGTACAATAAAAGAAGAGAGATTTGTGACTAAGCGAAACTCAATCGAATCAAGAAGCAGGTGCCTTTCAAAGGGGTCAGTCGCGTTTCTTCGCATCTGATCATTCCGCTCCTCGCCGATTCAACCTAAAAACATCTGAAATGTGTCGACTCTGCCGAGGCGGAATTGCGAGGAAAACGTTATTATCGGGTACAATATTGCTCGGAAAATCATGAAGTATTTGTAAAATCAGTCGAGGTACCGGAACCCATTCGACACCCCCAGTGTTGCCGGAACTTCGCCTCGAACTTGACAGATCCGCCAACTCTGATTCCACTCCACACCCACTACCTCCAGTATCCCAAAGTTTGAGAGTGAGTATAGAATCGCAGCACAGCGTTCCACGATTTTCCGCACCAGAGCGAGGGAAAGGAGGCGTTTCATCTGTAGGTCAAAATAACGTGCGGTTTCCTCAGCGTTTCATTCACTGAATCTAAGAGCAATCAGACTGTTCCTGATGGCGATTCCCTACCGAGTCGGGAGTAGACCCCATTTTCCGTTTCCCGTAAATGGGAAAACGTCGGATAATGGGAAAATCAACGAACTGATAGGGCGCAAACAATGGAGCATAGGACCCTCATTTGCAGCCAGAAACGCGTGCGCGTGGCATTGCAGGTGTGGAGTCATCTGTCCAACGAAGTTTTCCGAAGTGATCAATTCCCCTTTTTTCAAAATCGGAAAATCGAATTCCCGTTTTTTTGGAGAAACGGGAAATCAATCCGGTTTCCCGTTTACGGGAAACGGGAAATCAATACCCGTTTTCCGTAAAACGGGAAATGAGGTCTAGTCGGGAGGTGTGCGCTTTCACTTGTGGCCATATCGAATACATGGAAGCCATTACATGGAAGCCATTACACAGCTCGAACCTGAAATGTCGTAGACGGAGGGCGAAGATCGATGCTCGAAGGAACCGCGGCTAGATCCAAAGTATCTCAGAGGGAATCGTTCGAAGTAAACGCTGCAGAATCTTCAAGCTGGGTAGTAAGAGGGCCTATTCGGCTCCAGCCTGTGGATCGATGGTGTGATTCAGAGCTGACATCAGCTCTGGCGACCAAAGCGATGTCATTGGCTTCATCCGGTATATTCCAGCTCATTCTTTCAGTTATCAGCTTATATTCTATCGAGAACACGTGAACTTCGTTCGGAATCATGATGGAGCGAAGCAGAGGAATCCGTGGCGGGATCATCCCACCGTGTCCTGAGTAGTCTGGGGGAGTGGAGGGTTCAAGGCATATATGTAGAACTCGCCAGAGGTATCGGAGCGATGTATGGAGCTGATCACTCCGATAATTTGCTTCCCTTCGGAGACGGCGAGTAACGAGTTCAGACGTTCAATCGACTCAAATACACCGGTCTCACAAGCTGCAACGTCGAACTTCAGATTCAAAATCGCGTCTCATCGGATGCGGTCTGCCTTGGGCGATCGTTCCAGGGTTCAAGTAGAGAATGTGGCTCCCGAGGCGAGAGGACGGACTCCACCGGGGGTCCAGGGGAGTTGAGACAACGAAAACCGCTCTTCTGCGGGTATCACGATGACGTACAGCATCCTCTCAGTCGAAGTTGAGCAGTTGAGGAAAACCATTTAAAGAAGAATCCGAAAGGTTTGAAAATATGAGTCGCAGTATCCGGTGAATGCTTCCAAGAGCAATGTGGCTCGCTGCAATGCGGAATTCACGATAAGCAACACCCCGCTCCCCGCGCTGCCCCTTGCCCTCGCCCATACCGCCTGCCCTCGTCGCAAAAGCGGTCGGACTAAAGACAGGTGAAGGGTTTCGTGCCACTTTGAAGCGCGCCAGACAGTTGGAAGAGTGTCAACGTTAAAATAGAGGAAAAGATTCATTAGTTGAAGCCTCCAGGCTCAAGTTGCTGACAACATGGAATCGTGAACTTCTTGTGCGTGAATCCATTCAGTGCCATAACAGTTCTGAACATGAAACATCTCGTTCTGTGAGTATATAAGTAACTTGATCGCTGCGCGAAGAGCTCAAGTCCGAGACAAACAAGGGACGCTCCATGGGGTTCAAAGGTATAGGCTGTTGGAGCCCATCCGAGGATTGTTCTCGCAGCGAATCCCTAGGACGAACGTGATTCTTCTGAAGTCAAACTTGGCTCAAAATTTTCTGCTCTTCAAGGGCAGCTGAGCTTCCTGATGGGGAATTGGAAAGCCCGCCGGCTCTCGTGCTCGCATGCCAGTCCCCGTGACCACTAGCTGCTGTTCGTTTTTTCTTGGTGGCATTCATTTTTTTCCGCCGTGCACGAACAACTGAGCCACGGAACGCGATGACATTGCGACCTCGTGTGCCCGACGGGATTTTTACGGCGACTGTCAATCTTGAACTTGCGACATCATTCAGCAACTTCTCAGCACTATTTTCGTTGCGCTATTCTCGCACAACATCTATTCTTACCAACGTAAACTGCTGACTTTGATTTACACCCAGGTTTGAAACGTACGCGCACTTTATGATAGAAGATTTGGCGTCTGAGAGCTCTAACGATTCGGTTTCGAAGGCTGTCCGGTTATTGTTAGAATTTCTTACAGCATTTGCGTCGTCGCACGAGCCAAGTAATTCCGGGCTTTCTAAGAGCGGTCCCCGCTGCCGAAAATTGGACCGAACTCAGAGCTATACCACAAACTCCGTGTTCAATAATTCTACGACGTTTATACATTTTTCATAGCTATGGGATTGTTGCGTGTCTCGCATCTGCCGTCTATGCTGCTCTCCCCGAAAAATGTGCGCTGATCATCAGTGGCAAGAGCGTGACAGAAGTGTGAGTTCCCTGCTTCGAGAAAAGCCGCAGTGATGATTTTCTTGTCTTCTTCCCGTTTAATTCGACCCTGGTTGCAAAATATCATTGGACTCAATTGAGCTCTCTGCACTGCTTACAGCGGCATCGGTTCGCAGAAGTGCATAACTTATGACGACGTCAATCAGGCAGTTAGCGAAGCCAAAGAGAGCTTTTCCGGTGGCCGTATTCCTCCTGAAATCTATGAGCTGACTTCAGACACTCCAACACCAGAGCACATCACGGTTCCCGCTGAAATCGGTGAGTTTCCGGTCAAGACGCAAATCGTGAAATCTCTTTTCAGGATCTGATCCTTCCCCAGCTAGACGGAGGGTTTGGTGGATACGTAAATTATTCGGTCTACTATCATGTTTACAGTCCTTGAGGCCACACGGATCCTGGCTAAGCGCTTCCACCTCTCATACCAGGAAATCGTTTTCGGACTGCCGAAAATCGATACCTCACGCACCATTATCAATGACATTTGTCCCACATTCTTGAAGCCCATCAAGTGCGAGATATCGAGATACAGGTTCGTCCGCACAGCCAATAACCTATTCGCAGGCTCAAAGCCTTTCCTTGACCAGCAATCTCCTTCTACAGGACCCTTACCGGCCAATGCAACAACCTCCAAAATCCTTCTTGGGGTTCAGTCCGATCTGCGATGGTTCGATACTTGCCACCTGCGTTTGCCGATGGTATTTCCGAGCCGAGAAGAGCTCGTGACGGCAGTGAGCTGCCGAATCCGCGGAAAGTTTCTTTTTTGATCCATCATGACGTTTCTGAGAAAGACAAGCGCATACGAAGCATTCTTGTCGCGTTCGGGCAACTTTTGGACCATGACCTAACACTAGCAGCCCCGACACTGGATCACGAGAAGCAAGACATTGTCTGCTGTCCGTAAGTTTCAGAAATAGTGAGTCAACGCGGATTTCTCCATTTCGCTCACCGCGGTGAATTCATGACAAGTTCCACTTTTTGTTCCCTTTAGGATCCCCGAGGAGAAGCGCCACCCGAACTGCTTGCCCATAAGGATCCCCGACGACGATCCCTTCTATAAATTTTTCAACCGCAAGTGCCTCGAGTTCGCTCGTCTCCTAGCTTCTCTGAGACCCGAATGCAAGCTTGGACCTCGGTCACCGTCAAATACGCTATCCGCGTACATTGACGCCGGTTTCATCTATGGATCTAATCAAGAAGTTGCGTCCAGGCTCCGTACCTACAAACACGGCCAGTTGAAGAGTACCAAGCTTTACAAAGATCTTGGGCTGAAAGACCTCCTACCCATGAAAACGGCCGAAGCCGACGTCGGGTGTATGTCACGGCCTCGGAACCTTTACTGTTTTGACGCCGGAGACGAAAGGGTCAACGAGCAGCTCACTCTGACCGTCATGCATACGCTTTGGATGCGTGAACACAACAAGGTCGCAGAACTTCTCCAGAAACTGAATCCCCACTGGGACGATGAGACTACCTTCCAAGAAACACGCCACATAGTCATAGCTCAAGTTCAACACGTTGTTATCAACGAATGGCTACCGATGATTATCGGACCTGACGCTATCCGGAAATACGGCATGGAGCCTGCCAAAGAAGGCTTCTACCACGGTTATGATCCCAAGGTCAATGCGGGCATCCGACAAGGTTTCCAGTCTGCGGCTTTCCGTTTCGGACATACCCTCCTTCCGGACGTCACCGATCGCTACAACAAATTCCATGAGAAAATAGGTGAGAATGCGAGCCTCGTGATCACGTGTTCTCACGGGTTCACTTTTTAAAGACTTTCAATCTCAAATTGCAATGCTCCAGAATCGATCCGGCTGTCAAAACTTCTGCGACAACCATATGACCTGTACAAGCCCGGAGTCATCGACACTTTCATACTCGGCATGGTGAATCAGCAGGCAAATAGGGTCGATCATGAAGTGACTACTGAGGTAAGCCGATCCGTCCACCTGGAGTAGGAACGATTCGAATCCCCAGAATAGCTCTAACACGGTATCCCTTATAGGTGACGAACCATTTGTTCGAGAAAACGGGCGATGGTTTTGGAATGGATTTGGTCGCACTGAATATACAACGCGCCCGTGAAACTGGAGTGCCAGGCTACAACGATTTCCGTGAATACTGCGGCCTTCCTCGAGCAAAGGACTTTTGGGACTTGACTGGATTCATGGCCAACAAGACAATTCACCGTTACGCCCAGCTCTACAAGTGAGTTGTCCAGAAAATCCATCACAACTCACGGTTTTTCCCCAGGACTTTGACTAATATATACACTGAGCCTCTGTTTTTACCCTCATCTCATCATTCCCCCAACAAATAAAAAACTTTGGTTCCGTGATTTAGGTTGTTTAACCCTTTCGATTTTTCGACCGTTTCCAGACATCCGGATGATATCGATCTCTGGTCTGCCGGTGTTGGAGAGTACCCTGTCCCAGGTGGCATCCTTGGCCCAACGTTCAGTTGCCTCATTGGAGAGCAATTCGCCAACATTCGTCGAGGAGATCGATTTTGGTGAGTCAGATTCTTCCAAGAGATTTTTTGTTGAGCGTGTGATCGAACTGAATGAAATGCTTGCCCGCTACCGTCGCCATAATCTTACACATTGAAGGCCGCTCACCTCCGCTGGTTAAGAAATGCGGAATGCGTATGAAACGGGATGGACCTTGAATGCTGGTTTGTCTATCTGGCTGTACACCAGCTGGCTTACAGCCGACTTCGAACAGAAAACTGTTGAAAAATGCCGTTTGGATCGCGACACTCCCGTTTTCAAGGGAGGAAATCGCATGCAAAGATTGTTTAACCACCGCCACACCTTAATTCCATGTTTCGTTCCTGAACTGAATTCTGTTCAAACCAGATTCAGAACTTTATCGCGCGCAACACCCTTTCGTTGCGATAACCACTGATTAATACTGATAAGGATTTCGCTCAGGAATCGGAATGTATCCATCGGTTAACACGATGGCACGCCTCCGTTTTTTTTAGGTTCGAGAACTCTGGGTGGCCTTCGTCTTTCACTTTGGAACAGTTAACTGAAATCCGGAAGTTCTCGCTCGCAAGATTGATCTGCGACAACTCTGACGACATGAACGACATGCAACTGCATGTCTTCGAAGAAGCTACTTCGAAGGGGAATCCAAGGTATGCTACCAACTTCTATTCGAGCTGATCTGGAAGTAAACAGCATCTTGTGTCCTGAATTTAAATGGCAGAATCACGCTCGAACTCCGCTCCACAAGTGAACAATTCACCATTTCAAGGTACGGCTGCACGACCGACAGGATGCCACGAATGGACTTCTCAAAATGGAAGGATGTGAAACTCGCCGAAGAGCAAAAAGCCTAAATCAAGCCAAGGCTAGCAAGAGATCGAGGAAATCACGCTCCCCCCCCCCCTCCAGCTAACATTCACGACGCCAGGTTGATTTGATCTTCGGAACGGACATCAAAGAATCTTCTCACCATTACTTGGTCCCATTTTGTACTCGACGAAGGAGACCGTGTCTGAATCCCAGATGGGTCGAATTAAACAATAGGTAATCGTCTGGCGCCATTACTTACTTTCCAAGTCCACCGTTGACGGTCTGTAATTTAGTAGTATATTATGTAGAGCTTTCGTAGAATGAAACGAATAGTATTGATGATTGTGTAACTCCGCAGTCCTGTACAGGTGTGCAATATTCGGCTCCGGTGATTTTCGCCGTATATTTAAATAAGATTCATCGAGCAGATGAGAATGTCTAACCGAAAATTGAGGCTCAGTTCTTCCTTCCTGCGGAAACAATACAAGTGGTTCCCGGATGCAGCATGCAGCACAAACAGAATTTCTCTCAAACAGAGCGCATTGTTAATAATTCGTCTCGAGTCCCCACGGTAATTCTCCTTGATCGCTCTGACCCGGAGGTTTTCCCTTCGACTCCCACACCTTCGTCGGCAGATCGAAACACGGGCGACGGTAACCTGACACGAAGCACGCGGAAGGTACTGATATTCAAACGGTCACTGTATTACGCAACCAAACGGCGAAAGCTTTTGTCCCAGATCCCAAGAAGCTACTTACAATTTTTTCCGCATCACGGGAGTGAATTCCTGCGCTCATCGGAAATTTTTCCTGGGAAAACTCGAGAACAGCGATGGCGAACTCTGTGCGGATCCCTGCAATTTGCCTTCGGTTAAACTCGGGAGCAAATCAGGTAGCAGGTACTAGGCGGGGCCATGGCCGAATTGCCCCGCCCTCCCAAGTTCAAACCGCGAGATTCGCGCGCTCCTTGATGAAAGGTTAAAAGCGTACGCAGTGAGCTTTGACCGGCCGGCTGACGGGACGAGCGACTGACTGAGTGCGCGATTGCTCCGACCATCTCGGCGATGCTCTCAGTTGATACTACAAAGCGTAGAGGAGGCGATTCCGCTGATTCGAACTGATTGATGTGAGTTTCCCCCGCGAAACGGCTGTGAGGTGGTAACGGCATCGTCAGCTTGTGGGGGACATCACGATAGTCCTCCGACAGAGTCCGAGATGCAGTCCATGTTCATATTCGCAGTTATTGGGTCATTGTGCATCCTCCCGTCGACCCCGAAAGGTGAGTTGAGGATCCTACCTGTCAACCTAGATCCCGGATGTCTAGCCTCGTTGTATTTTGAACGTCTTCGCATCTTGTGAGGGTAATAATTCCGCCAACACCCTCGCTCTTCGGTCTTCCGGCTTACATGGCTGGCATTTCCGACCCGTTCCCCGCATTCGATTCCCATCGGAATCAGGTGATCATCCGCGCGATCCACCAATCGGCCAGATTGGGTGTGCTTGCATTGATCTCTCGCTCGAAAGCGATCTGGAAATTTCTGCTGCGTTCCCTGGGATGAAGTTCATCGGCCCATGAGAATGCTAAGAGTGTCGACTCCTATCAATGACCGCCAAAAACTTTCGTACCTAGCCTCGACTCCTGCTCTTTTGATACAGGACTGTGTCATAGCGCTCCATATAGGGAGTAACACTGCGAAAAATGAGCCAACTTCGGCCCTCCTCAGAAAGCCTCTAAAACGACTCTCACGAAGTGAAAACGCAGAGTTCAATTTTCGCACAAGGTCGTCGTTATGCGTTGTGAGGTAACGTGTCTTTCCTCAGTAATTGAACCGTGTTGATTGAGTCTGGGACGTAACACGGAATTTTGGAGAAATAGTGAGGCAAAAGGACGAAAACCATGGGCCGCGTTCGAACGAAAGCACCGTAGCTCCAAAAGAGCGAGACTTAAGCTCTCACCATGTTTGGGAGCTAGGATATGGTGAAGAGCATGTCGGGTGTCCACGGCTGAACCCGTAATTTCAGTTCCGATGTTTAGTCTTCCCCGCTGTTTGAGCGGTCTGGCAAGAAAACAACGCTGTCTTATCGCTGTTTCGTTGTGAAGGCGCTATGACTGGGAAACGCAAAGTTTTGCGAACTTATCCATCAAAGTATCGTCGGCCTTTGGATGATGACGGGAGAACCGACGTAACGCTGCGAGGCGCGAGGAAACCATGCACGGCGAATGCTGCCACCTGGAGTTGAGGTTTCCCAGAATGACCGAGTTGACCACATTTTGTCTACCAGGTTTGCTTATTCTTACTATCCTTGTCTGACACAGTCCTGTGCCCTTCGCTTCGGGACCCCTGGGGTCCCGAAGCAACGCCTGGTTTTTTTTCATTTGAGCAACTCTGCAAGCCGATGGCCCTCAATCATGATCAAATGGGAAAGCTTAGTTAAGCATCTTTGCCGTTCGCGAGCTTCGTTCGCTGACTCTCACTTTGAGACCGAAACCTTGGACGATCGAGGCTCACTTTTTTTGAGCAGATTTCCAAGCATCCAATCCGTATCGTCAACGAGCTTCAGTTGGTATACACTAGCTGCTTCTCTCTGAGATTCTTCCTCCAGCTGTACTCTGGGAGCGTCGCATCTTCATCTCTCCAGTTCACGGAAAACTTAGCACCAAATGCAGCAAAAGGACTTGATGTCCCATGTGACGCGAAGTTTGAGGTCATGGGAGCAGACCGCGCGAGCTATTCCGGAGTTTTTTGCCCAACCAAGGAGATGAGGTCAACATGCTCATTTCACAAACTGATTCGCGACTCTGAGCTCATTGTGGACCACTCGAACGATTGGGAGCCGAGAGAAACCTGCTCTAGATTACACGCGAATTCTTTCTCACATTCATCGAGCGGATCGGAAGTTTTGATTCTGAGCATTCTGATCGAATCAGAACTCCTTCAAGGTGAAGCCTCTATATTCCTTCACACCTGTGATGCACTCATCGAAGTATCTCAAGAGGACCAGGAGCATGACTTCTAATCAGCAGCGCGATTGACTTCGACACTTCGGTCCCCCGAGAAACCGACTTCAAGCGGGTCACTTCCGTTTATTCCAGAGAATATGGATTCAAATCCTACAAAGTTCTAGGAAGGATGAGCTGGAAGCCGGATCCTTCAAGGAAGCCTCAACCGGAGGTTGTTCGTGTCTCCTTCTAGTTCTGCACAGCTCTGAGGCCAGAGGCTCAATCTGTTCATTCTGATGTTTCGACTCTTGTTCCGAATGATCTCGGGACTGGGTGTGATAGTCCGAAGTGCTCCATCAGCGCGCAAAGTCGAGTACCGGTAGATAGATCCTGACGCGCCGCAAGAACCTCTCTCGAGGTATTGCATGGACAGGTCCGTTTCCAAGACAAGCGTAGGATCAGAGGGTTCTCATGAGTTTGTGGTACCCGAAAATTCAATAATTGGAAAAATGCCCACATACGGATCCCCGTCACAAGAAGGGAAGGTTCATCCTACTCGAGAGACAGTCGCTGCGCACACATTGAGTGAATCCAGCGCCCAGTATTTCGTTTGGACAAGCGCGTTCACCCCTACTGCCCTGTGACCCTATGGTGGCCGATCGCGCTGAGAACACGCCCGTGGCCTCGTTCCCCCTGATCATCCGAACCAAGAGAGCTCGGAGGACGTGAACTCGATGCTTCCGAAGATAAGTCCGATTTCGATGACTTTGAGTCGAGACCAATTTTTTCCTCCGGGGAATTCTGAAACCGTCGAGCAGTCGTATAACCGAGCAGCCTCAGCGCTGATTCGTATGTGACCGACTGAGCAGAATCGTTCGAGAAGACAGCCGCCGTTTTGACTCCGATCACACCTATTACTGATTGAGAATGCGGGGCGGTTGGCTGTACAGGTTCTTGATGCCAGCTGATACATAGCGGCAAATGCATCCCGCTGGCCGTTGGCCTGCCGTCGGCGATTCTACGGGAATGCTGCAGAGCGATGTCGCGATGACATGTTGCCTCCCGTTCATCGGGATTTGAGTTCAGAGTCGCGAAAGGATTCCGATGTGCTGCTGTGTGGGCAAGCTCACTGCTCGCTCCCAAATCGCCTGACCACGAAGAACTGCTTGTTTGAACAGCGCTTATTCAACAGCTCAGTGTAAACGGAAATTAGAGAATAATCGATCCATCCGCTGCCAGCGCATTGATCGCTCCAAGAAACGCGCCGTAGTTGCGTGGATGACGAAAGTTAATTCCGATCGCTTGAAGCAAACTCCAGGTCGCTATCGCCTAAGAATCAAATCGAAGACGAAGAGGATATCATTGGCAGTTCCTCTCGCCCGTTTCCCTCAAGAGTGACTCCGATATTATTGGAAGCAAGTTGTTTTGAAGTGCTCCATTGCTCAGCCCCGTCTGCCCAACGCGCTTCGAAAGCCAGAGTAGACCGGCTTGGAGGTAGAAAGGGAGCAGGTGCCTTCAAATCCGATGCACGGAATCCCATCCCATTCGCCACCTCAGGCCCTTCATCTCGGTCGATTGGCTTCAATTGTCAATCTGCTCGCTGAATAGAAGACTCTTCGAGGACTGAATGCTCCTGGTAGTGGGTAGGAGATGTGTGGCCCATTCTTGCCAGTCAATCGACTTGATGTACTTCTGTAGATTAGCCGACCGGATGCTGGGAATAATTCCAGTATGCTGTGCAACAACGAGAAACTCTCGAATATTCTTCGATTCGGGGATTTTTCGGAAAATGGGGCACCGACCTATCACCGTCAACTGATTCCAGCATTATTTTGGAACTGGCGAATAGTTCCGGGAACAGAACCAACTTGCTAGGAATTCTCGATTGATTCTTGATCACCAATGAGCGAGCTGACCGCATGATTCGGGAACCCAATGATTTTCAGAATCCAATGTTGTCCTCGTCAAGAGCTCGGAACGGTTCCAAGTCAAATGTCCCTCGGTGCCAAATCGGAAACGAGCCCAGGACATCGTGTGGTTCAAAGATAATCACACGCACCCTATCTACAGGTGAGAAAATCCGTAGACTATCGTATTGCGGACTCCCGAAAGATCGAAAACCCTGAGTTTGCAACCCTTTCTCTGTGAGACCCACAAGGCTAATTTTCTGGGGAAACCAGAAGTCCACAAAATCATCCGGGCCACCATAACTCGATGTGGCACCTAGCGATGATTCCGTACTAAACACGTACCTCAACTTCTTTGCGGGCTTCCAGATATAGCGCAGAAAACGCATTCTCTGTATTCACTCATACAACTACTCATCAACATCAGCCGTTGGAAGTTTGGAAGGGTCGAGTTTTCTACTCTATAGAAGAGGAGCAACCGGCTCTGACTATCGGAAAGGTAATGCCTCTTTCCGGAGTTATGGAGCTTCTTGAACAAACTCTCTCAGTAATTTTTTTTTTGTCGGGTTCCAGGCTAATCAAGGTGACTCCGGCGTCTACGTTTGCCAGGTCACCTTATCCAACAGAAACACCCTGTCAACATCCACAACTGTTTTGGTTGTCGGTGAGTAGAATCAGCTTGGAAGCTCTTCCGTTGAAACTCTCATGTACATACAACGCGAAGTCTAGGAAGTCGCTCTCTGTGTAACTGCTCGAAGGTTCCGGCTGATAAACGGAAGTGGAAGGATGAGATGACCTAGCTCATCCTAGGCGGGCGTCAGCCGCCACCATAGCGTCTGAGCTTACACCATCTGAGTTTGAGCTCTAGATATAGCCATCGATTTTCTCAGAAAATTTCGTTTGCTGCGGCTTACCGGTCCCAAGAATGTGAGCCTCTCGCAGCGTTCGAATGAGGACGTTGTGGTCCATAGTCTAGTTAACGATTGGTAGGAGTTCACCATCGTAGCAAAGTTGACTCGCAATCGAGAGCCCTATGGTAGAGCGGGCGAGGTGAACCAGCACAAAAGTTGCTCAAGAGTGATGTGCCCTGGGGCTCGGTCTCGTGAGCCAATTGAAGGCAGAACAAGGTATGCTACAAAAGTCGGTCGAGAACGATTGCAAATTAGAGGGCGGAATCGCATAACTGCATTCGGTTAGAGGTGAATGGCTCCGATTGGTCTGCTGCTTTATCCCAAAAGGAAACTTTTCCATGTTCTCGGAACCGCCATTCGCAACTTGGCCGCAACGCATCAAATGGAGTTTGAACGCAAGATTTTTAAGCTCCCTGATACAGCTGGCCAGCCACGGTAATTAATCCCCATAGCTGTCGCTTCTTCCTCGAGCCGCTATTATTAATTGGTGTGAACTAGCGCGATTTTGATGAAACCCTTGCCTCATTCCAGTTGCTGTTCCCCCGGAGCAGATTGCGATTCCGCCCTCGTGGGCACTAACTCGAGTTTCTTCTCCTCGAATTTATCTCATGACAAGACTCCCAATATTCACCCTTACCTTGCGATCTGGTGAGCTTCGGCTCAGCCTGCCACCCTTGCATTTGGCTGATACGCGGATAATTTTTGAAGTTTTCGCAGCTAACATCACCAGATTGGCAAGTTTGCGTAGCGATTTTCCCACATGCTCCCTTCGGGAGGAACGCGGAACAAGAGAAGATTTTGATCGAAAGCAGACATCGAGAAGCGGGAAGATCGGCTGTCGATCGGAGTATTATCATGGGCTCGTTCTGAAATTGAGTGACCCTTCTCTCACCACGCGGTAATCGGCGAACAAAATTTGGAGGGCGTGCTCCTCCTCTGAGGGCGTTTCGATAGAGCCCGAGCTTTACTATTTCGATCTCGCTGGCTCGGAACCGCGTGCCGCCGGGTTCATCCGAAAACCGACACTAGGTTTCACTTCACCAGTCTTCAGTGTGCCACGGCACTTCACGAGGACAGACGGCTTGAGTATATATATCACTGGTGCCATTCAATGTTTAGACCAAGTAGTATTACTAACACGATACCTATCGATAATTGAGTCGAGTACAATGCTTCTATCAGGCGATACAAATAGACCCGAGCTGTTTCACTCGGAGACTGGCCAACGGATAAAGGCGTTCGTAGGACCTGTCATCGAAGGGAACGACCTCCGCGTTACTTGCGTTATTCAGAAAGGTGAGCTCCCGTGGTCGAGGCTCGTGTCGCCAAACCAAGCCTCGTCAATCTTAACAAACAGCCGTATGCCTGACTATTGTAGAAGAGCATATCGCATCTGATCTCGCGATAGCTCCGAAAATTCCGTGGTTTCAGGTTTTACTCTCCAATGGTATCTGAACGATCGAAAAATAAAAGAAGACAACCAGAGTTCATTGCGGGCTACGATGCTATCCTCGTCCGGACTCAAGGCAACCAATTCGTCAGTGGTCCAAAGCAGATTGACTCTGAGAGGATTGAGCAGGTTTGCGGGGACGCTTTCAACTCGTCCATTTGAATTCACAGAGATATGTTACTCAGGCATTGGCGCTCGAGTGTTCCAAGGCTTTGATTTCAGGGACATGCATGGCGCAATAGTTTCGTGTGAGGCCCGCAACGAAAACATAAACTTAACGTCATCCGTGAGCGTGGCCATATCATTGTGGAGTGAGTTACCTTCGAAGCTCGGTAGTTTTTGAGTTTTACTTTGAACAGCCACTCTGGGTTCCTCTTCGACGGCCTTTTTTCGATGGAGAGATCATGTCTTGGGTACCGATTGTCTGACAAGCAAAGAACAGAGCTCGCGTGACATCATTTCGATCTCTTCCGAGGAACCCGAGTCGATAATGAGATAATTGCGGCGTTCTGATTTGAATCTTCGTTCGATTAGCTCGGCCTGCCGAAATGCTCATACAATCACGCACCTTCTCAGCCGGAGTTCCTGCCAGCGTCGAGTGTGAAATAGTCGGATCTCGTCCTGTGCCTGAAGTGACTTGGTAAATCCTAATTCGAAATAGCCCATCACTCCAAATAACGATTTTGTGTACGGAAGATGAGAATCTCGATCGAAGAATCGCTCATTCATGCAGGATTCCCGAATCTGAGATCGACCTTTTGATCAGAAATCTTTTCCGCGTTTGAGACAGTGTGTCGACTACAGCGGCAACGAGACAATGACCGCTCGGAAATACTCGTGAGACTCCTGTGTGACGACCGGACAAAATTTCAGGCGTATTTCGGGGAGACCGGGTCAGTTGAAGTCCACTTTCACACACGTTTCGGAAGACAATGCCATCACAACATCTGTGGTGAGTAAGAGAGAAAACGCCGCACACGCGGAAGTTACAAAAGAAACTGTGACCGATTCTTCAAACTTTCAGGTCACATTCGTCCCCACTGAAGAAGACCAAGGAAGAACATTAATCTGCGAAGCGAGAAATCAAGCCTTTCAAGATTTCTCCGGCAGTACCGCGAATCAAACCCTGGTGCTGAACGTTTTTTGTGAGTCAGCGCCGACCGCGGACGACTTTCATCAATAAAGCGAATACGAAAGCTTTTCCAAGCACTTTTCCTACTTAACAACCTATAGCGAGGTCCTTAATTCCAGATAAACCAAGGGTTGAATGTTCCATCAATCGCCAGGGTCCTCTAGAGGGAGGCGCGAAACTCGTCGTGTTTTGCAAGTTTAGAGCCAACCCCGATACAGCTGAAATTGTTTGGTAAGGGGAAGTGAATTCGATATACCGCAGAATCTTTACGAAATATCTCCATACGGAAGTGGCCAGCGTATATGTTTCCTAATGCATGAGTTCTCATGTAGTATGTAGCTTCCAACAACAGACGCAAACCAAGTTTATGGAAATCCAGGTATAGGGACGGGCGGCGGCTGGAGAAAAGTAATGCCGCTGTCCTCGTCGAACATCAAGCTACAGCGAGAGATTCCGGTCGATACGCCTGTGAAGTTATCAATGCCGAGGGAGCCACACGATGTGAAGAAATCTACGTCTCAATCAACGCCGGTAAGGATACCCACAGTCGATTCAGGAAGAGGAAGAAAATTCCTCGTTTTACGGAGTTTGACTATTTGTGAGTCAAACTTCCGCGAGGCGTACCGGAACTTTCGTAGAAGTAGTGATCTCGAAACAAGAAACACCACGTACGGCGTCGATTTTTGAAGCATGCTCGTCCGCATCAGGTGAAAGGAGCTGTGGGTAGCCGAAATTTCTCTTTCTAGCGCCCTCGGTTGAGATATCATCTTGCTTCCTGATCATCGTCGGCGTCGCGTTCATCACGGCTGGATTCCGCGAATGAAGACTCTCCACTGTCCCTGATCCGAAGCCGGCTATAGAACGAATGGAGTAGCTGATTCCCCATAGATCACAAATGAGATTCTGGAACCCCAGGTTCTTGGTCTCGACTGCTCAAGTAGTGCCTCACATTCGTGTGCTAGCCTCTAAAGGAAGAAACACCCGTGTATCAAACAACTCGGAGTGAATTTAGAAATAATGATTCAGGGGCTTGACATCAAGCCTAAAGATGGTAGGTTTGCAGAGACTTATAACTGCGAAGAATCCCAGTTTTGTTTGCGGGGTGACGGAACGTTTTGACTAATAAAGTTCAATCTCCATGTAGTGGCGGTTTTCTGTTAGTATCGCTAGCAGCATCGGATAATCTGGGCGATTTGAATCCATTCATTGGGGTCGTCGTGAAGCTTTCTGCTTGAGTCTCTCAGAGCAGTGACCAACTTTCACTGATAACACCGTCGTCTACCAGCAGCAGCGACTGCAACAACGAGAAGCATCATCATCATCAGCCGCCGTTTCTTGTGATCTGGTTATCACAGCCGGCCCGACGTCGGCATCTAGTTCTCCGGAGCCGGTTTACGTCATTTTATTCACCTTAGTCGCGTAGTTCCTGGGTGATACAAGGGATTGTCTCCTGCATCCCGATCCGGCTGGCTCCAGCCATGGGTTGACTGGCGGCGATCCGCGGATGCTGATACAGCTGGTGCTGCTGATGCTGGAAGAAAAAATACAAGCAAGCGAGCACCGCGAGCGAAAGGCGCATCGCAAAGTCAAACAGTTCCTGCCCAAATGTTTCCGGAGGAAAATAGAACTTGGACCGCGCAGCATCGTGAAAACTGTGTCACCGGTGAAAGATCACTTTCTCTTCCCTTTCTGGACAACACAATTCGACCATCTTCTGTTGCTATATAAGAGACGGCTATCCAGCAGAAGCCGGTGGCAGAAAGTTTTAGGGATACGCAACAGTATGAAAATCGGAATACTCATTCTCTCCGCTTCTGTCGTGGTGGCCTATGGCAGCGGTAAGTTATACTGACTTCATGTTTTCAACCGGTTCCGTTGGCCCTTTGAGTGAGATATCCATTATGAATGACGTTTTCGACAGATGTGAAAGTGACAAGAGACACCCTGGAAAATGCCGAGAAGAGCGTGCTGCTAGAAGATCTCCAGGAGCCACAAGCTGAAGAATCAGTTCAGCAAGCCGTCGTCGTTCCGAGCCCCGATTCCGACGCTGGTAATTGGTCTACTGAAGTATCAACTTATTTCATGCGAAACTCAAATAATCGGCCCGGAAGGTGCTCCTTCTTACGGAAGAGAAGGCACCTCCGTCATTGCCCTGTTCGTTGTCGGCGATGAGATTATTCGAAACCTCTTGAGCGGGCCGCCGCAAATCGACTGCCGGGTCGTCGAACATTCGGCATGGCATACAGTCCTATGTAGGGTTTCTTAACACCAAGCTCTGTTTTCCCCAGGAAAAGAATACATGATCGAGGATGCCGAAATCGAGAAACTCCCTGAGCTCCCATTCGACATCGATGCCATTCCGCAGTCGAAGAATCCGGAAGATCCGTGTCGAAAGGTAGAGCCATAGGATAGTCGATGATTCCGCAAACACAAGAGTATCAATCGGCCGCTGTTCAGCCGAACGAACGATATATTTTTTGGACGGATACGAAAGTGTGCGGAAACCGTTCTCAACATCTTCCGTTCTTCAATCCAGATTCGTGATTTGACAAACCAGTGGCGTGAGTTGGGAAGAGAAATCGCACAGAAGACCGCCGAACTTGTTCGTGTTCGCGGGGATGAACGTGCAAAGGTGAGACTTCTCAAGAGCACCGAAACCCGTCGTTTAACCCTGAGTGATGATATTTCTTCGATGACTCCATTGCTCTCTTGGACGCAACCTCACATCGCTCCCATTTCCATATTCCAGATCAGAGAACAAATACGCAAAATCCGTGAGGACATGACGAAAACAAACGGAGCCATACGAGAAAATACTCGGGAGTGTGCCCGTACGAGGCGGCCAACTCTCAGACCTCAATCTCCGGAAGCTTAAATTATTTCATAGTGAGACAGCGAGAGCGATCGAGTTGCCAGGTGATGCGGTTCGAGAACCGATCGATCGATATTTAATAAATGGTCAGTGATACAATTGTTCCGTGTTTGCTCTTTGACGACGTTTCTGCTAATAATGATTGTTCCCAGTTCGAAGTTAGCACAGACCCGGCCGCTACTCCGTCGAAAGACGAGATAACTTTAAATAAGAGTTCTGCATTTATTCGTTTCTTCATTATATAGCATTGCTTCAACAGGATTGTATTTACACAAACTCTTCGCTGAGATTTTGATCGAGGAGTATGATTAGGATGAGACTATGTACAAAGTTGGCGTTGAGTCGCTTTTTACCAAGAAATCTGCAAGACGCCAGCGTCCCGCGTTTCTCACTGCCAGCCGTGGCCAGCGTCACCTCCTCCTGCTCCACCTTCCCATCCGCCGTGTTCGCCGCCGCCGCCACCACCGCCACCGTGAGCCTCTTGAACGTTGATCGAAAGGACCGCAACTCCCTTGGCATCTCCACCGTGACCTCCACCATGGCCACCTCCGTGAGCTTCTTCGGTTTGGATAGCTTGTCCGATCGGGATCCTCTGGACGGAATCGGCTACAGACACCGCGGGGTCTGGGTAAGCGGCGTCAGGACCAGCTTCGATGGCTTGAGCGTGACCGCCTCCACCGCCGCCTCCGTGGCCACCACCGCTGTAGCCGCCATGTCCACCGCCGAAATCGCCGCCTCCGAAACCTCCGCCGTGACCACCGCCTCCGAAGCCTCCACCGTGACCTCCGCCAATTTCTTTAACGATGACAGCGTCGCCACCGCCATGACCCCCTCCACCGTGTCCACCACCGAAACCTCCGCCGTGCCCACCACCGACCTCCTGGATTTGCACAGCCGTGTGACCCGAGCTTTCAGCTTTTGGAATTCCGTGTGGGAAGGTCACTTTTGGTCCAGGTAGATTCGCGGCGATCTTGATTGGCTCAACCAACGAGATCGGGTGTGTCGACGTCACGAGTCCCTGCTTGTACTTGATGGGGATTGGAGTTTTGTCGATTTGAGCGGTGTACTTATGACCGCCGCCGCCACCACCACCGCCTCCGTGGCCTCCGCCATAACCACCTCCGTATCCTCCGCCGCCACCACCGCCTCCGTGGCCTCCGCCGTAACCACCTCCGTATCCTCCACCGTGCCCCTCAGCTTCCTGCACTTGCACAATCTGGACGCCACCGCCACCACCTCCGTGACCGCCACCATGCCCACCACCGTATCCACCGCCGTAGCCGCCTCCACCGCCGTAGCCGCCTCCACCATGACCACCATCCTCTTCTTTCACTATGAATGCTTCACCGCCGCCGCCGCCTCCTCCTCCTCCATGACCTCCTGCCCGACTCGTCGCACTCAGGAGGGCAACGGCCCCTACTACCACCAGCCACTGCAAACGAGAATTATGAGTTAGCAAGTGCTACGCTGCGCGCCTCGATACATGGGCGCAAGGGAAAGCTGCATGCTCCGAAAAAACGACGCCATGACGAAGGGCGACATGAGTACATACGGACCTTTGCCATGTCCCGATACGGACCGTTATCTTCGATACGTTCCAAAGGGGATTCCGAACTGAAGCTGAATCCCGGGCCCTTTATAGTGGCTCCCTTCCCGCGCGGCGCGCAGCAGCTCGATTCACCGTTGCACCACCAGGGCCCATCAATATCATCTTCCCCGTGCGGATCTCCTCAGCGTTTGACAAAAGAAAGCGTCCGGCGCAATGAAACGGTTCAGACGCAAACTGCCCGGCTTCTACAACACCAAAGCGAAAACATCACAAACCAGGTCTGCGACTGAACAGAGCGCCAAAAACAACGCGCAAACAATGGGCTTGTCTCTATCACAAATCAAACTTGGACAACAGATATGACCTAGCCGCAAACATCATATCGTTATGGCTCACTCAACCGGAGCCTCCGGCTGCTCAAATCGACTTATCGGACGGCCTATCGCACTTTTTGAAATTTTGATTTACCATCAACTCTGATGGTGTTCATTCGCGCGTTTTGTTTCTTTTCTGACCTCGGCGGCAGTCTGATATGCAGTCGATGCCTCGACGGAAGGCAGTAGCTTGGCTCCTTCATTCACACGGCAATTCGAGAGCCGAATGGCAGCTCCAAGGAAGGGAGTTTGCAACGCTCGTATCGTCCATAGTCCGTGAAATCGATGAGTAGGGCCGACTGCGCTTGGTGCTTGAGGCTGAGGCCAGAGTGAAGAAATCAAAGACAGTTTGCGATAGAGTGAGTCTCTTAACTGTTGATGAAAGCGTGAAATATTGTGCCATGCGGCGCGATCATATCTCATTCTGCGGAGTTGAGCAAAAATGACTGCGGGGGATCGATTTATGAGCGAGAAAAGTAAATTTCATCAACTGAGTCTTTCGGAATCTCATTTTGAAGCGCGCAATGCATTTCTCCATGCTTCTGATGAGGTCGATCGGAACAGGGGCCGAGAGGGATACTTCAGCTTCGAACGTTTCCACTCTGCCCAGGACTTTCAGATCGGGGAGCGATTTCACCGGGCTAGGATTTCAAGACTATCTGAAGATGGCATTCTTCCGGCTAAACTATCCCAACGTCGATCTTCTCACGGAACCTTGAGTGATTCAATGCGTGCAATCCCCGTGTCGATGTGGGTTATGTGTTGTTTTCCGAGAGTTCCCACAATCCCGATCGTCCTTTCAGAAATTGATCGTCACCGCTTCAACGGGACAATGTGCGCGGATCCCCATCAGTAGACGAGGGTTTTCCACTCGATGAGCAACATCAATAAATCCAATCGGCAATGCTGAATGCCGTTCTTCTTGCAGCGACGACAAATCTTGTGGGGAGATTGTGAACCTAATTCGGACTCAACTCAATCTCGGCTCTCCCACAGACCAAGATCTCTGACATCGGAGCTGGGGCTGGAGTTCGTTGCCCTGATTCGAAACATTCAGTGATTCAGATTTCCAAAGTTCCCGTTCGTAGCTTCGGGTTTTGCAGGATTCGGTTCGATAAGTTCACCAGCGCAGCACACAATCCGGTCACATGACCGGAAGCCTTCTTCCGCTCTTGGCGAAGTTCGTACATCGGGATGAGCTGTTTGCTTGCTCGGCTGGCTGGTTCGCTCGCTCGCTCGCTCGCGAGCTGCTTGCCTCCCTGTCAGTCGAACTGTCCGCGCGACGCCGAGCCATCCGAAGACGGCGACCAACGGCCCCGGCTCCAGCCACAAAGGGAGCAGCAGCAGCGACGACGGCATTCCGGGTGTGTGATGAACGCGCGGCTACTATGAAGAAACATCGGCGACCGCCAGACGTTGTCTTCATCATCATCTACATCATAACCACGGTCACTTGAAGGAGCAAACAACGTCGGCCAGTAGCTAAGGTCGATTCGGCCGTGGGCCATCGTATCGATCGTAGGTTCGCGAACAAGCGGCGCGGCGTCGACCAATCGTTTCAACGAATGCAGCATTAGAAAGGGAGCGGAACGAAATCGAAAAATGGACGAGTCGTCCATTGTCACTGTTCGTCATATGACATGCGGTTTCTTGACAAGCGTAATATATCAAGCAGCACACTGCAAATGTGTTATGTAGATTTGTTGTCGAAACACCCGCAATGCATCGGTTGCTGCTTATCGCCATCTCCTTTCGTCATCACCGTTATCATAATCATCATGATGATCATGATAAGCAATATCGCGATAGTAAACCCTAAACGAGTTATTGTTGAGTTCAATCGATGTTGACGGGAGCCCTCCATACAAACAGATCATCGATGAAACCTTATCAATTTCATTCTATGAGAAACAATTGTGCCGTCTTAGGTAGAGCTGCTTTCGGAAGCACAGGCAGCGGCAACGGCTCGAACTTGGAACGCTCGATTTGAATCGATGGCCCCTCCATTGAAACTCAGATTGCAAAAACATGCGCGTAGGCATCCACGATTGTTGTGCACTTCAGATCGTAATCGTCCGCAAGGCTTGTCTGAAGCGCAGGAGTCGTCGTGGACACCTGGACAAAATCTTTTCGAGCCTCTCGAGGCACTGTTATACTATCGCTTGAGATCCATACGAGTGACGGCCGGAGGAGCGCAGGGGACGCCGCTCTTCAGTTCTAGGCTAGGTTGGTTTCAAGCGACTTGCTGCTCCGAGTTTAACGACGTTACGGGACGATCAGGCGAACCAATCGAACTGCCCGAGATAACAGTGTGGCAGCTTGAGAATGACGTCCGGGACATTCTCATCGCAGAACGCTACAGTGTTTGGCTTCCTTCGTCACATCTAGTGGAAGCCTCACGCTAGCTGCCCGGCCAACTCGCCTGTTTGTTTGCCTGCTCACGGCTCGCGCGAGTGGATAGCGACTCGGAAGGGGGCCTCTAGTCGGACGAATGTCCGGCCGATCGCGCGAATCACAGAAGAATGGGAAGAAATGCGAAAAGTCCCGGAGATCACGCCAGAAAACAGCGACAACCAACGTTGCATCGATTGTGGATTCCCGTTTTCCTCCGCTCAGCTCCACACAGTTCACTGACTGCGCCGAGGGAGACGCTGGCATGATCGAACACTGTTTAATGCCTCTTCATCGCATTCCCGTAAGGGACATCGAGATGATACGAACGCATCGGATTGAGGTGTGAACGAACTTTTCATCACTTTCGAATTTGACTCCGTGCGCGGAAAAACCCAGCGACTATCACTGCCGTGCACTTCAGCCCGCGTGAGATCTCGCCGCGGCGACTGTGATTCGGGGCAGCGAGAAGAATCTCACTCTAGCACGAGTCAGCTTCAGTTCGGCCTCCAAAGAACCCGACAAAACTTCACGGAGAAGCTTGGCTTATTAATATTGCAGAAGTGTTCATACAAAATGATGATGCTCAACGAGGTCAGGGCTCAGGTGCTGAGGGAACGCTTCGAATTCTCACTGCGTCAGCCGTGACATGGCGAGCTCGGAGGTGCGGAATCCCGGGATATCATCTAGCATAGAACCGGCGCGAGAACAGCTTGATCATATTCCAATAATAATGATTCTCACAAAAAACTTTCCTCTCCGCAGGATGTGATCCGGCTTCAGATGTGAAGTTTTCACAGGCCCCGTTGACTCACGAGGAATTTCCAGAGTGTGCCTGTGTTTGAGGGAGTTCAAGCGCAATCGATGATCCGAGTTCCGCTCCGGTCACCAATCGTTATGATCCTCTTTAATAATGTTTTTTGCATCGACATCTTAACGGAAATCACTGCCCACACAAGTTTGACTGATTTGACTGAAGTTTGAATGATTGCAGGGATACGACCATTGTGATGACCTCGAAAGTGGTAAGAGATGCCTGTAACGATGCGTCGCCGAGTATCTTTTCGACACATTCTCTCTGGATGACTGGCATCGCACGTTCACTGCGAATCACTGAGTTCTTACCTTAGATTCTCACTGGCATTGTAGTACTGACGACAATCGGCAGAGCCGTCGAAGGCGATAACACGATGACGCAGTCGGCAGTGAAATCATCCACATGCATTATTATGTTCCCAGTCTTCCTCAGAAGTGACCCCAGGGATGAGCTCATGCCGTCTTGGGGAAGAGCGCCTGCCAGGTTGAGAAGTCATGTTCTGACCACTGATTCCCGAACTTCTGCGACCCATCGCCCTCTGAATTCGAATTTGACCCCTTGAGATTTCAAATGGAATACCGTTGAAATCCGCGAATAACGGACCCTTTTCCTGACCATAAGAGGGTTCAGAACTGTGACCAACTAATGTTCCGGGAATGGTTTTTCTGATCATGTTCCGTGGTGTGTGGATGGAGCATCTAACATTGAAAGTTTCCAGTCCGAACATTTTTCGTAGGTCCGGCTGAGCTCTGAACTCTCTACGTTCAGAATGAGGGTTTGTCAAACGCGTGATTTTAGGTTACTGTGAGAGTCGCTGCTGCAGAGCGACCCGCAATATCCCTGTAAATAAGCTCAGTTTGATGGAGACTGAAGAGGGGGGGGGGGGGGGAAGGAAACCCCGTCTCAACAATGAATCAGAACGCTCAGTAAACCAATGTCTATCACTGCTTTGCTCGGGGCCTAACGTCAAAACCGGTGCGAGCAAGACTATGTTACTCTGTTCCGTCAGAGCTTTACACCATGAACGCATCATTCGGGTTCAGGCCAGGGGGAGGGGGCATCGAACAGCGGGCCATCCGCCAACAATATAATTAGCAATCTGCTCGCATGAGCAGCGAGGGACCACGTCTTACGGCGCAACGCCGAGCCAAGGAAACGGGGAATGGGGCTGCGCGCCGTACTCGGAATTCGGCAGCGATCCTAGTTGATCCTCCGAGATATTATCTGGATAGTTGACATGTTTCCTACGAGTTTACGCCGACCGCAGTCAGCATTCCTGTGAGGGCTGATGGACTCCCGGCCCGTTTCCCCGCACCGCTGCTCCTCTACTCTGGTGTTACAATTGACTGACAGCGTAGTACTCGCTCATGCTATATCTACTCTAGTCCAGCGGAGAGCCACAGCCGTTTCTCAAACGTGCAGCACAGATCACCGTCAGCAATATTCTGGGGACATTTGCCCATTGGCTGGGGGCGAGCAGACTACAGCCCACCGTTGTGTGTGCATTCGAGCAAAGAATAACAAGAGCTTGGCTTGGAACGGGTGTTGTTTCCCGCGAGAGAGAAAACTCTGTACTGAGATGCTCGATCGTTCGGAGCCCGAAAAGCCGACGTTTCGATTGTGCTCATCATCATTATGTGAGGACTGATCCCCCGACCATCAGTGCACTACAACAGAGGCACCTGCATCGCGACTGGAACGCTCTATTCAAACCATGCAGCAGATCACATATCTACGGAGTTTCAGTTGAAAGGAACTGATTGTCGCTCAGATACCCTAAGACCACCCACAGGATAGGATGGGGTGTTGTTGCTGCACCTCGAGAGGTTTCATGATAGGAGTTTGTGTTCTTCAGCTGGTGAGTTCTTGATGGATGTTTGTCTTTGCGTTTCCATGATCACACAGCCTCGGTGGTCAATGGGAATCCCTTAAAGTGACTCAGATGTTATTGAGAGAAGTTTTCGTTGACAAGAAAGATCACCGTGCGATCAACTGACAGCCTTTGACAACAACACTCGCTGGAGAGTGATGTTTGTGGAGTAATTTTCGTCTCCATCGATTCGATCGACTCTCCGTCCTTGCCATCAGATCCGCAAGTGGCAACCGTCTCTGGTGAGGCGATGAGCTCAAATTTTTTTGTAGTTTCGACGACTGCGAATGCCGAATGCAAATGCGATTGCAATCATCCAAAGTTGCTGGATCCGAACTCAATAGCAAGTTATGACCACCCGAAATCGAACGAATCCGATCCGCGAGTTCGGAATGAAGAGGGGATCTTCTGGTGTCCGACGACTGCGAACGCAGCGCAACCATGTTCGCTTCTGACAGTTCTTGAGTCACCGCCAACTTGCAACCCAGCTCGTGACGTACTTTTCGCTTAACGCTGTTCTCGGTTTGTGCCTTGAACTCCATCTCTCGAGTTCCACGACGCTCCCTGTCGCAACGGGGACTGCGTTATTCTCGGGGATAGCTCACGAGAGTCTGATGGCGGCGACATCGAGCCTGTACGCGGAGTTTGATTTGGTATCGACAATTTCGGTTGTGCCCGAGAGAGTCTTTGAACACTGTTAGATTCTATTTAGTGCGTCGTCAGTGGAACTCCTGGATTCTAACTAGACTTTCCCGGTTCCAGTCGTTCACGGCGTGTCGGCAGCTGTTCGATCTTCTTGGATACATGTGGGCTCCAATCCTAGCGAATTTCTTCAACTTCCTGTTCGTGATTTTTGGGTTATTCGGAGTATATCAGTATAGACCTCGTTACGTGTGCACAGTGAGTATCCTCTGTTCTTTTCATTTTCGTATATTGTAATCTGACTCCTGTATCTCATAGCTCTGCTTCCCATCGCTTCCCTTTGAATCGAATGTTGAAACAATCATTTCAGTATGTCTTGTGGACCGTGATCTGGATCATCTGGAATGCGTTCTGTATATGCTTCTACCTCGAGATCGGGATTTTGAATAGGGTGAGACGCAGTATTTGTTCAATCGGTCCTGTGAAGATGTGTTATCTGGCAGCTATTATGGCGCCGTTAACAATTGAGTCCTCCGGGAAACCGTACGTTCCTTCACTGATTAGAGTAACTTTGTGCTGTTTCCAGGAACTCAACTATTTGAATCTTGGCACGGGATCCCGATCCTGGTTTGAGATTAATGGTTTGGGATGCAAGGCTATGTTCGAACCTCACACCCCAGACGAGCTAGCCGGATTCACGAAACCCGCATCAGTTGATGGCTGTCTGGTGGAATATTACTACGTCGAAAGCACACAGGCTGCGATTCAGGTACTTCATCCGTTCAGAATAGTTGCTCTCACAAGCTGACGCACCTTCTATCACCGTTCCTCTTTCCTGAATGCATCATTCCTTCGTTTCGCAGGTGTTCTTGGGGATACTCGCTCTATTCGGCGGATCCTTCGTCATCTACAACTACACGCAAGAGGATCCTACATGTGAGTTCGAATCAAATCGTTCACAGTTGTAGAACCCGATAGAGGTTCTGGCTTCCTTTTGAGCTCGAATTTCGGGGGAGTCCGAATACACCAGCTCCGGGCCCACGACCCATGGGCATATGACATACCTAATTGGGGATTCCCGCCATTGCTCTCAAGATGGAGCTCGACGATGAAGAAGTTTAACTAGTCAGAATTCTTCCAATACCGCCGATGCGGTATCATGGTCTCACAGTCTAACGGCATGTGGATCTTTCCCGATCTGATCTCACACGAATCTAACGGCGTTTTGATCTTATTACCACTTACGCTGCTGGATCGTCGGATTATGCGTTCCAATCTCACGAACATCCAGTTGACTTCATCGGTGGCTTCGATTCGTATAACGTGTATATTACGCCTCCTCCAAAGACTCCTCATACATTGCAGTAAGCAAATGGAATGTGAATGCGAATCAACTTTGGTTACACGCTTCCTTGAAATTCATTCCTGCGACTAGCAGAGAAACAGACTCGACGTCGTGTTGAGCCGCAGCGGAAAATGAATTTCATATTCGACAGTTGTAACCGCTGAGTTTCGATAGAACTCCAGGATAGAAGCACGAGCTTCAGGATAGAAACGAAGCCTAGACGATAGACTGCATTGGGAAAAGTTCCTTGCATGCATTTCGTGATGCTGTCCAGACTAGGGTATTGCTTGTTCTTCTTAGGGAGCGATAGTTCTATCGTAATTCATTGAAACTTCATCCAGATAATTCGTACAGATACCGCAAGTGTTGAGCCGTTAAGGCAAAGGATTGATGCGGGAACGCGCCTGCAGGAGAGGACCCTACCTTGTTGATCGCGTGATATACCGATCTGTGAAGTTAAAGCTTCCCTTTTGCAGCCGTGAGAAGAAAGGGACCTTGGGCTCTCGACCCCCTTCATCGATCGACGGCATCCCTTCCGTATAGCATCGAATACCATCATGTGTCCAATCACAGTCAAGCCGGAAGTTTCAATCAACACTCGAAGTTCAACTCTAATTCGATCGGGTCAGCTAATAGTTCCCAGAGGAGGCGACGAAGGAGCTTGCGCTCTAATCGATCTTCTCAACGAGCGTCCTACCAGAACCCAGTGACACGACTCATCGACCGATACGTCGACACATCGTCGCAGGATTCGTATAATCATCTCGCAGAGTACTTGAAGACATCAACGAACAACAATCTGCATTCGCTGGGGAACGGGAACAACATCGGTCAGGGTGGGCAACTCAACCAAGCCTACGGGAGCAACCTAGGTCCGGGTGGACAAATTAACCAAGCCTACGAGAACAGGTTAGTTTCCTACTCAAGCGGCAAGCGAATGAACCCATTCTTAGAAGAGCGGAAAACAAAGCCACGTTTGCTCGCCGCTCATCGGCATCTCAATCACTTCCAGGTACAGCATAGCGTCTAGTGGAACCTACGGAGTCGTGGATAACGTTCCAAGTCCACCGTACACTCCATACAGTACTCAACCTCATCCTCAACCGCCTCCGAGAAACGTTGAGACCAATATGTAGTCGTAGCGTCGGATTGCCATGTACTGTGTGTGAAGCATAATTTCGTGCATGATCTGTAGCGTGCCGTAGACGGAACCGTAGCCCCTGCGCGCCGTATCACGTGTTCACGTGTCGAGTGCCACCCCTGGAGTCGTCAATCATCGAACCGGAAAAGCCGAAAGAGTTTGGAGAGGATTAGGAAACAAATTCCGAAAGATTCCTCATGGTCATTCGAAAACTCTATCTCAAAAGCCTGGTTACGTGCTGAGTGCTGAGGGAATCAAACGAGTGCGATCGTTAAGCCCCAACTTGTTGGTATCTAATACTCTGTTGTCCTACCCAGTGGCTTGAATGCGTGACCGTGTCTTCGTATGGATGTAGGTCTGAGATTGCGTGTGCATGCTTGCCGTCAGTGCTCTTTCTCGCGACTTCTTCATCACTCAAATTCATTCAGTCGTTCAGTGTACGTACCAAATCTTCCGACCGTTCTTCAAAGGTTTGAACTACTGCCATGGAAAGCAGATCGCTTCTAGCATATCAGTGAATCGATGCTGATGTTCATATAACAGTTGTGCCGATAGGGTGCAAACGTGGGTCGGAGGAACCCGTAGTGAGGTGAGTTCTGTTTGTGGCTGCATTCATAATATTACACAGTCCATTCTGTAGCACCACTCTAGTATCTGAGCTTTGCGGGTTTCTCAGATCGAGAACAATACAGAAATATCGCTTCCGAGGTGCATTATGACAGCAGCTCTCAGGTGCAGTTGCATCGCTGCGCTTTCCTAATACTGTGACTCATTTCGATGATACTATTCTGAATCTTGAACTCATTCGGCATCCGTTCCGGTCCTGAGGGGTGTGGGTCTCTCTTCGGAGGCCTCATCTATCTGCGTCATTCGGAATTCAAGTCACGATAAATCCTGATCGGGAATTTACGTTCTCTGAACAAGTTATCATTCATCTGTGTTCGCTGCTACATCAGGGATTCTTCAGTCGACTGGTCGAGGTCGACATCGACGGGAGTTGGTTACCCCGGAATTGTGTAATCTGTAGTTTATGAAGCTGTTGAAATCATGTAGATTCATGTTCTAGAATCAAACTTTTCCATATTTGAAGGGTGTGTAGCGCAGTGATTTGCGGGAGCTTAGACAAGGCATCAAACAGGCAAACAGACACACCAATAAGAGAATGAATGGAGAGCTAGACTCCGTTGCAATAACCCATCACGGGTCACTGCCTCAAACGCCTGAAACGGCGGCAGCCAGTGCGCAGATGTGCTGCAGCTGCAAAAGTTGCAAATTTGAAACAAACCATGGATTGAGTCTGAGTGCGCGTCACCGGCCCAGCTGTTGTGTATATACAATTATTATTATTACTTCTACGATGAACCTACAAATAGCACCCCGCTCAAACCTTCTAATAGTCTTGTTCTCTAAGAACTCGGGACGACTTTCTATACAAAGGGGCATATTTACAAGCGACAAACAAACAGACAAGGAGATTAGCAGGATTACGGAATAGCTAGGTAGTACACGACGCCTCGTACAAACGACTTCTGATCTCAGAATGAATTGACTATTACACGACTTGACTCGGAGTCTCAAATCATCTTACACATTGGTGGGAGGAATAGACGTGCGGATGGATCCCATCGTTTCGCTTGACTGTCATGTAGTTTTCGAGTTGGAGCAGATGCTGATAAATTCTTACGGTCAAGTCGGATGAGAAGACTATTGTCATCTTCGCGGCTGCACGGAACACTCAAATAAATGCGTGTCGTGACTGGTTCAGATTGCCGCAGGAGGAAATTTTCTGTCGATGATTTCCAACCCGTATGTTCCAACATCCGACATTGATTTTCCGAAATAATCCTTCGCTGGAGCTCTTAAACATCTTGGAAACATCAGGCGATCCGTCATGCCGGAGCCACATTTGAAAAGTCAGTATGATGTAGCATAATTGTCAGTCATCCGCGCGATCAATATAATGCGATTTCACCCATGACAACGGAATGCCGCGGTGCCGAACTATTCGGCTCGCTATGCCAATCAAACGGAACGAGATGAGATAAGACGAATTTTACAACAAAGAATGCTTAAAGAATAAAGAGTTTCAATAATGAATACCTACATTACTGCAATGAATCGTTTTTTTTTCATTTGAAGGACTCGATAGTATTGAATTTATTCGAAAAATTCGCCTATCAGACTTTTGATGGAGCAATATTATGGAGCGCGATGTAGGGAATTCTCCATCTTCAGAGTAGGCGGGCGCAATCGGAAGTTTGAATGACCGAGGGCGCAATGCGAGGATTTATTACATCTAGAATCGAGCCAAAATTTGATAGAAAAATTCGGCGGATCCCAGAATCGAGGTTGTACCGTAAAGACGGAATTCTACCGATCAAATATTTTTTCTCCTATGCTTCGACTGAGAGGCTTGAATCCCCTTCGATTCTGGAATTTTGAGCACTTCCCTGAACGAGGTCGAGTCGATTTTACGAACCACGATGTTGTCTCCGTCCATTTGAGACTGCCCTCATCGACTGAGAGGAATGTTGCTTTGATTCAGTCCTCCCACGTTCACCGCTCCCGGTTGTATTGCATGAGAGTTGGAGAAATCAAAATTCCCAAAAGCTCCTCGACGATTCGACTTGTCACGGTCAGCCGATCGGGGTTGCGATTCTGAGTCCGGACTCAAATTACAAAGTTTCCGCCGTTTTGATCCGTTTCGATGGATGGCGTCTTCTGTCGCAAGTCGTGGATACGCCACAACAACTGCAGCAGCTGGTCTTTGCACCGCTGCCCTCGCTCGATTCAAGCGAAGCAATTCCACCCGATTGCTCGGAATAATACGACGCGTTCTTTTTAATTCCACAGCTAACAAAGAGTGACTACGAATAAAAACAGAAGAAAAATCTCTGGCGTAGCTATCGAAAAATCGAATCGGCTGCGTCATGCCGGGATGTTCGCCGAATGAGGGTTCTGAAAGTTGCGCGGTGAATCGTTGGAGAGAAATCCCTCACCACGTATCATGACGCTCAGTTAGATCGCAGTCCGATGACTTCAGAGACACATCGGTGCACAGATATCAATATGGAACATTTCGCGAGTCGCGGGGAAAAGTATCCCTTAGTGAATAAAGAATCCAGGAGCGGGAGCAGCGTTCAGCCTCCACCACGATCACTCTCTGAGAAGAATCCGACGGAAGATTAGAAGGACTTGTACAAGCGAAGAGGGAGCGGGCCGGAAAATATCTGATTGCACCGTAAACGAGCCGTGTCTCCCTCTCCAGCTACCTATCCCGGTTCCGAATCTCAACTGCATGATAATTCGGGAAGTACACCATTTCTCTCCAAGGGAACAGATCTCATTCAACGTTCCTTCTGGCAACGCCGAACGTCCCGGATCGGCCTCGGGGGCGCAACTCTGGGACGAGGCCCAATGGTCTCCTCTATGGCCACCTCAATCATGGCCTTGTAGCATTTGTTCCAAAGTGCGGAGGGCGAATCTTTCCGATATTCAACTTCAGGAAAGAGCAATTAGGGTCGTTGCGAAAACCCCCCGAATAAGCACAGAGCTCACATCATCGATATCCTACCCTATCTCAAACTTGTTGAGCTCAGTTAGCGGAGCTAATGTAATCCGGCGTCTCACGCCGTTTCATCCCGTTCCGGCACACTTCGAGAACATCGCAGTTCTTAATCGTCTTGGATGAGGCTGCACCATGAAATTCACTCGCTGCCGACATCAGTAGGTCTTTACGAGCACCCTCGTGAATCATTTCGAGTCATGTTTTTTTTTCACAATAAATCAGTCGCGCTATCGGCCGTGCAGAATGAATCCATTCCAGCGATTGAGTTCACATTTGTGTTCAATCCAGCGGCTTTCCCGATTTTTCGAGCACTCGCATCGAATGATCTCTTGATTATCTAGTCGCCTCAACTCCAACGATGATATCCATCCCGACGGCATGACGCTCACCCCGTGGTTTCGCGTACGCCTCATGATATGGGACGTCACCATTAACTCAGGTGATTCTTTCAGCGGATAAACTGCGGTACGAATCAGTTTTCCTCGAAGCTCCCGCGGCCTCGCTATCGATGCGCTGAACATTCTAGATTCTAGACAGTTGTCGAATTTTCGCGTTTTCCGCGAACTTTTCCGCGAATTTTTCCCCGAAAATCGCGCGACATGTGATTCCGGAAGACTATGATAATTGAATTCGCCAACGGCTGAAGGACGTGACATTCGATCGTCCTCAGAAGAGCTTCTAGGCTCTCCGTGTTTTCTTTGAAGCTTCACTGGAGATATAGGCGTCTCAGTTCTAAAACTTGAACCCTCCCTGAAGCTTTTAAGGAGTTTGGACTTACGCTTTTTACAAGACGAGAGCGTAAGCTAGGCGTGGCTGATAGGCTCCCACCGACCAGGCGAGCAGCCGGCTCACCAACCAGCCCTCCAACTTACTCATTACGCAGAATACCGAGGAATTCCGTCAAAGGGTTCCGACGGAGCCGCCTTGAAGTGTCTCGCGACACGGAAGGATATTGTTCTCTGGGATTCATTTACGATCGGGATCACGGTATGATACCGTCTTAACAACTTCAGCACTCGCATGGAAAATGGTCCTGTTTTTCTCGTATACCTACCTAACGGTGTTATCAAGCTTCCATCATTCGAGTCGACAGCTTCCAACGGGCCGTCGTGCACAGATTAACGAGAAGAAGACGGCAAGCCTCGTTCCCCCCGTTCGCTCGCCCGCTCATCGCTTCGTTCGTTCGATGTTGCCGCAACGCGACGAGCCGTGTAAAGCTGGTAAGCCATGAAGTTGTAGCAGCGTCGCAAGCGGTAAACTACGTCGTGTTATTTTGAACATCGCTTCCTCGCGTACCCAAACAGTCGAAGAGGACAGACCAGTATCTATGCGGGGAAGGTTCGGAAAATTGGTCAGGTTCGTCTTGTTATCCCTCGATCATTCTTTATAACGATGATCACAAGTCAGAAGCTTGCCGATGACTCCGAGTGAGAGCTCTTACTGATGGTGGCGCCCGTTCGAGCTTTGATGGAGACGGCGACGGCGCCGGCGCACTAGTCGATTTTTGCTGTTTCGGAACCAGAGACGCAGCGATTTCTCGCGGTGAGTTTGTCGGGCGCCCCAGACGAGCTGGCTGCGATACCACGCACAAGCGGTGGCACGCGCTAACCTTCATCGCTTCTTGGAAGCCTTCTTGTAGAACCGCAAAAGGGGGCACATCGGGAAATTGCGTTCTTTCCTCGTGAAATATTCTGCCGTGAGTGATCAAGTTCGCTGTGGGGACCGCCAATTATTTCGACCTATGTTCTTTTTCCTTCGGCTGGAAGACGCAAGCAATACAGCTTTCAGCATTGCTCCGCCACCTTGCGAGAAAGTGCATGGCAACCCCACCTTTCATGTGGCCGCTTGTAGGAAACGAGCGAATCTGTGAGCGAGAAGGAGCCAGTCAGGGAGAGGAAAAACCCTGCTAAGCAATTTTAGCGTAGCTGCTCGCGGTCCGAAAATAACTCGTCTCTTGGTGATTAATTAATAAAGGACTTATTAAGACCTTCCTTGGACCAAATAGTCGCCGCTGTCGTCCGATGCTCCGTACCCATGATACTATCGTTCCGTCGTCGCGGGCTGCGGCCCCTACACTCCTCATCTTAACACACGGGACATCCCTTGCCCTGCTGGGCAGTCTAAGCACGTAGTTGTCCGTAGCTGTTGTTGTCGTTGTCGTCGTTCCCGCAGCCGCCACCTTTTCCGAAAGAACCAAATTTGTTAACCTCTCCTCTGGCTGGTCATCATAGCTTTGTTTTTTCCTTTCGAGGCCGCAGCAGCTCGTGTGTCGTAATTGGTCGCTCTCGTCCAAGCCTCGTACTTCCCTTCTTGTCATGGGGAAAGGAAAAAATCTCGTCATTTTGTGTCACGTACTCATCCGTATTTCCAACGTTCGTAACAGAGGAAATTGCGAGCCGTGCGGATACAAACAGCCAGTCTGCCATGCGGAGGAAAAGCTTTCTGCTTGACATCTCCCCACTCGAAACGAAGGAGTCGTACCTGCTGGCGTTAAAAGTTGAGACCGTACGCGTGTTCCTGCCGTCATGCAATTTCAGTCGCGTGCATTATCGTGATTTTCCCGCGCGTATTTAAAATTTCCACCCCCTTGCCTTGACAATCATTTGCTGCGGAGCTGCAAAACACAGCATGGCACACTTCTAGCGGAAAACATTTTTCGTTTCCAAACCGACGACGGACTAACGAGAAACTTTCGAGTGAGCGGAGCTCCATGGTATCCCTTCTCGAGGCGGAATTCGTCGCTTGCGCATTTTGTGATGCCGGGAATCGATTGCCAAGTTCTGCTTTTTCCCCACCATCGAAAGGGAACAAGGACCAGACTTCAACTTTTGAGCTTATTCCGGAGACATTCCGAGACGATAATTATGAATGCAGTCAAATTTCGGTCGAGTTGTACCTTGTCGCAGAAATCGCCTGATTCTGTGGGAACTCTATCGATCATTCACTTTCCCGGATTCGGGGTTGAAGTACTGAAACGAGGTTTTTTGACAAGAGCACTGATTGCCAAATCGATTCTGTGCTGTGGTCGACGCCTTCCCAACAAGGGGATAGAGCGGGGGCAGCATTTGTAGGAAAAGACAAGATGGTGAACGATAGAGAGAGGAGGGAGACACTTATCGTAGCGGCAGATGTCGTGTCGTTGATGGCAGTCGGGCCAGCAGATGGGCAAACGGGGACGTAGGGAATGGAAGATAGGTGGAGCGGTCGCCCCAATCCCTTTCCCCTGCCTCTTCAGAGCAGCTCCTGTTCTAGGCCTACCCTTGAATTGTCGGTGGGTCGTTGAGTGGTGCAGCACAACCCTGTTTTTCGTCCTGCCGCCCCTTCTCGCTCGGGGTCGTGATCATTTGTGTCTCAGAGAAGCATTGACTATCAGACAAAGAAAGTGCGCGTTTACCTTTTCCGGCGCTCGATCAAATACAGCTTGCTTTCCCGGTTTGTGACGATCCAGCCCAACAACAACCTCGGCAGAACAAAAGTTCTCATGGAACGTGAAATCACAGCTGAAGGATAGTGTGCACCTGTGGTTCACAAATAGAGCGTCGTACATAGCATTCCACGGTTTTCCTCATCTCCGGAGCGGAATCACCGAGACACGGTTGAAAATTTCAAAAAAATACAATGGCTTTCAAATATTCTCGTTTCCGCACATTTCTACGTTTAACCGTCCCATCCCGCGCCCGCGATCACGGTGTGTATTATGCGTATCAAAATATCGAATCAGTTGCCACGGAGCCGGACGATCTCCCGGCGCCCGCCCGCTCAAAGGCGGATTTCTTTTCACCGTCAAAGGGGCTTTCTCCGGAATACCGGTCGCTAGTCTGCCTGTCTGTCTGTTCCTCGAGGTTTGCCTGCTTTCTCTGTCTTGCCCTCCGTCTCGTCTCGTTCTACATTCTCTTCTTCTCGTTCCCGCAATTCTGCTGCGAGCTTTCGACGCTCGATCGCGCGGCGGTCCTGCCACTCATACAGCAGCCCGCCCGCCCGCCCGCTGCCTGCCCGCCAGTCCGTTCGTCCGTCTGTCTCTCGGCCCGTTCGTTCATCTGTGTGTCTGTGCGTAAGTCCACTCGCGTAGTCGTTTCTCCTTGCCCCACTCTGGCAAATTCCTCGCTTGATGAGATTTTCTCTTCCCTCATTTCGGCTGCAATTCGATTTGCGAGTTGGTCTAAATTTTTCAAAGACTCTTATATTTTCAGCCAAGTCAGGATTTCTACCAATGAGGTTGATGATGATGATGATGACGGTGAGATTAAGCTGAAGTCGCGGAAGACGACGACAAAGTTTCCAATCTTGACTCTTAATACAACCATCACCGTCCAGGCGCGGAGGATGTTCTCCGAGTTGCCGAGGACATTTTGCTACTTCGACTTAGCTGTACTCTTGACAGAAAGTTTATTTGACGTGACCGTGGAATCGTGGCAACGACGCAGTCCGCGTGCGAAACATTCGATCCCAGACATCGTTTTGAGAACAAGTGGTTCTCGTTTTCATCCGATGGATGCTCGCGTTCGAGATCACCTTCCCTCGGATCACCAGCCGAATTCCGCGCTCGATTCTGAATCTAGAACGTTTGGGGCCGACAACTGTTGCGGTCGTAAAGCCAAGAATACAGAGACCAAAGTCTACAATACCGCTCTTCCAACAAGGAAAGCTCGAAGAAGTGTTCCCGAAAAGAAGAAGAAGACAGAGAACTTGGAGCGAATACTCTCCGACAGCGGGGGGCCAATCCATTTTAGGTGCGAGTCACTTTGACCGCCAGCAGCGGTCCCCGAGGTCATCAGGTCAACTTTAAACTTCGTGCAGCTTCTTTTGGAAAGGTGATGGCCAAGCGTTCAGAGTCAATCTCGATGTCCGTCCCCTTCCCCCTGGTCGCACGCAATGAACGGGCATTGTGAGGTGCGCACGTTGCACATTCACACCCCGAACAGCCCCTTCAATCGCCGACAGCGGGGCGACACATGCCCCGCTCTTGCCGCTTCTCAGAGGCACGCTTGAGATGTTCCACTCCCTGAACCGATAGAGCAGGGCCCTCGGCTCCGAGAGGAATGTTCCCAGCTCAGGTGTCCGTCCACGGGCTACCGGGAACTCCGAGTACGAAATGCACGTCTGACCATGGAATTCGCGGGTCGATGAGTGTCGCGAAATAGAGTTCTCATCGCAATTTCTGCTTGGACGGCGAAAGCATCGAACTAACAATCATACAAACTAAGATCGACACCGATGGAACGCCGAGCGATCAAACACGACTAACATTGAACGAAGTTCGGAAAGCTTTTATTGCCTTCAGGTTGATCAATGAGCGAACTTTTGCGACTTTCCGACAGTTTACAAAAATGAAGTGATTCTTCTTTGGCTAGACTACCCTGAGGGTCCTCTCCGGAAACTTGGTGGCCCTCGGGTCACTCAAATACTTTGAACAATTTGCTTTTTCTGAATCCGTGGAAGACTCGAGGATACAAAGATTGTAACGAGCTTCGGGGTTATTGGCCTGCCACCGAATAACTTCGCGGTAACACTGCAAAAGAAAGTCAGTCTAAGATCCGCCTCATTGAATGGCTGTGAGTTTTCATCGCTCTACGGGCTACGGCCGAGAAGCCATCGACTCACCTTGCATGCTTCGGATTTCTCACCGAGATGGATCATGTAGATATCAGCCAAGAGCATTGTGCTTCTGACATGTTGCGGATACAGAGATACATGTTTTTTCAGGTAGTGCACAGACTGATTGTACCGCTGACCTTCGTACAGTAGCACTCCAAGATTGAAAAGAGCACTTCGGAAATCCGGATTCACATCCAAGGCCATCCGAAAGAATTTCTCCGCTCCGATGAGGTCAGTGTCCTGCACTGCAACCATGGCCAGGTTGAACCAAACATGTTCCGCTATGCGTTCATGTTGGAGCCCCAACTCGTGAACTCTCTCGCTCAATCTGCGTCGCACTCTCGACTCAGTAATATGTTGGAGACACATGCTGAGACTGATTAGTGCGTTCTGTGGACAAAGCGAAAAGCAAGGTACATTTATAGAAATTCTTCCCTCCACTGCCCTTGAATAGGCAGTCCCGATGCAGACCGACCGACCGACTGACTGAGCGAGTGCCGTCACTCTCACCTTATGCATCTTGTCTAATGAAAGAACGGTCAGGAATTCCTGTACAGCATTCCCACTCTGATTCTCCAGCTTCATGAGAACGACTCCGAGGTTGAAATGAGCATCGGCGTCCGACGGCTTTAGTCGCACTGCTTTTTGATACATATCCACGGCCTCGGATAAACGCCCCATCTTGAGGAGGATTTCTCCTCGGTTTGTGTAAGCGTCCACGTAATCATTCTTCATAGCTATCGCTTCTCTATAGAGCTGCAACGTTTCCAGGAGAACATTATACTTTGCGGGAGTTTTCGTCTGCAGCTGAGAAAGGAATGAGTTACCAAGCTTTCAAAACAAGGGCACTCACCGAATCGGCTTCACTGAGACGACTGTTGTTGCGTGTAATGAGATTGGCGAGGTTGACAAACAGATTGAGATGAACTGGAGCAACCCGCAGTTCTGCTCCAGACGTTGCGCCCGCTCTCCGAGGCAGAAGCGCGTGTGCACGGCTGTAAGCTGCCTCCGCTTCACTCAATCGGTCCAATTTGGAATAGGCTCTCCCCAGATTGATGAAAGAGCCGATGTCGTCCGGCTGCAATCTGGTAATATCCGAGTCGTTCAGTATTTCTTGATTCATTGATGATATCTGCATTGAATCCTTTGGCACAAACTCCAAAACTTTACCTGCTAGCTCTCATGAAAAACTTCAGTGCCTTCTCGTGCTGGTCTATTTGTTGATAGGCAAAACCAACATTATTGAAAAGTTTTGCATTCAGTGGATTCACTCGGAGTCCAGATTCGTATAAGGTCAGCTCGTTCATCCAGTCTTTATTGCGTTGGAGAGTCTTCACAGAATGAGTGATCAACAAGAAAATGGTCAACAATTGGCTTAGCCTGCAAAGACGGTTCATGAAAGTGAGTTTTTGCCTGAGCTCCGTTAGGACATTCGCCGAGAGCAGCAGTTTCTTCACCGCTATCGAGATTGAGGGGCAGACTCGGGCGGGACAATGGCAAAACCAGCAAAATTGAAACAGGCATTTATCGGAACGTTTACAAAATCATTAAAACGAACTCGCTTCGGAGTCTGATTACATTGATACCTGACACCGATCAGGCGCGGTCTCCTTTGCGACGATGGGACTCACAGTTTGTTTTTGTCGTGAATCTTGTCAAGGCCACTGGCCACCAGCATGCAGAAGCCGATGCTCGGCACGTACAGTACGCGCTCGGCCACGACAAATCCCACCGGGAAAAACAGGTTGGATGCTGGAATGAACGGGATGACCAACATCGACAGCGATATCAGTCGCGCGTGAAAAGCCTCCCACACCGATTCCTTCCGCAGAACAGAACAGACTATCAGGCCGTAGAATAGCAGCGTGAAAACGTTGCGTATATCCGTCGCGGTCAGAAGAGGGATCGAACCCATTGCCCAGTCGCAGCACAAACGGTATGGGAACAAGAGGATTTTGAAATTGAATACCGGCAGATATGCAAATGTCAGCTGTCTCATCGGCGCAGACGATAACGCCGCCGGGTTGTCGAACCTGCGGATGGAAAACGTGCGACGGCCGGTGAGTGCCATGATATTTCACCTTGAACACAGTATGTAGCTTGTTCTGATTCGGATGGCGGCTATAACACACGAGCTCGTTTTACCTGGCAAAAACAGGTAATTCTCCGTTCATTAGCCGGTATCGGAGATGTAGCACGAACAGCGCCGACAAGACGTACGTGAGATCCTTATTGTACTCGGTTTTCAAGTAGAAAATTATTTCTTTCTCAGAGGCAAACAGTCGTCTCAACGGGACACGGGCGAGGAACTTCACCAGCAGGCAGAGGGGGAATGCCATGAAACCCTGCTCCTTGGAGAGGGTGGCGAGCAAGCACAGTATAACACTCGTCGTTGTATGTCGTCGCGATGCCTTTCCCCGAGCGCTCATCAATGCCCAGATTAGGAACAACGCGCTCATCATTTCTGCTCGGCCGACGACACCGGTCACCTGTGAGTGCGGAAGGTAGTTGTTAGGGGAGACTTTGTCGGAAGATCCATGCTTTCCCATTTCGTCTCGCTCAGCTGCCCGATCCCCGAAACGCATCGAATTCTCAGTATCAGTCAGCACTGCCATCAGCTCAAGTACTGCAACATTGCATTCCACTGATGCGGTTAACAGCAGAGACAGTGAAACAGCTTCGCGTTCTCCCCATCGCGATCACTGTCCAGCGAATTTGCTGTTGGAAACTCAGTTGAAAGTGACACTGCCTATCGAGACCATCTTCATTACTTGAAGCGTCGAGAAACAGAAGTCGTAAGCATCGTCGATATATTTTGCTCATTCACACCGGATAGTGTATCGTGTTGCGAGTAACTAGTATGAACAAAATGCCTACTCACAGCTTCTGTGTGAACCGGATGCACGGCGAAGAGCAGTGCGCAAACCAAGGCTTGCCTTGAACACGTGAGCCATTGACGGCAGAATCTGTGAACGATCTCACGAAGATTAGTGGTGCATGCGATCGCAACCGGCTCCGTTTCATCGCGAGTTGGAGCTGTATTGGTGTCATGCGAGGGCTGCAGAATCGCTGAATCCTAAAACCCCGCAAAGCTCTCCTGTCATCGCCTCATCAATTTTCTATTCATCGCGCGGGCCTGGAATGAGCTAGGAGACTGCTTTGAGGGAGCCCCGTTCCCGAGACCGACCCCAGATCGAGGAGGCGAAATCATACTTTACCAGGGGCCCCGTACCTAAGACCTGCATTTCGACAGGGTCGGAGGGGTCCAGCTCCTTTTTGGACACCCCGTAAAGAAGTTGCCCGAAGCTGGATTCGATCCCACATCCCGATCGTCCAGCCCCCCCCCCCCCCCCCCCCAGTTCCCCCTTGTCAGAACTGTTCTCCCCAAACTGAGATACAACCCAGAGTGAACTCATAGCGTTCCTTTACGGATACCATGATTGATGAATTCATTACCAGCCCCCGCTTGATGGGTTCGGAGAGTCACCATACTCACCTCAGCACGGAAAGCGAGACGGCTACGTGGAGAGCAACGTTAACAGCGTGGTACCCGATGGGATGGAGAGCATGTAGAGCATAATTCAGACGGAAGGTGAGGACTGTCAATGGTCGGTAAGATTTATGACTGTGCTCCTGGAATCAAATTTGGGTTCGGAATGAGAAATTGAGCCTCGCCCGACTGGTTCCCTGTTCATCTCGAATTTCATGGCGCGTCCTTCTGAGATGCGTTACATCAGGCCTGTGGCATCTTCTTGCTCGCTCTATTGCCGGTCCGAGGCCATCAATGCGGCCTCAGTGGTAATACCTCCCCGCGACATAACGCTTAGGGTAACGGTCGAGTCCTGTAGCCATGGGCCATTCGGTGGTATCATCCGAACGCATACGGCCTGATATGTTCGGCTCGACTTCGGGACTGTCGCGGAAAGATGAAGAAGATGAAGGAGGACGAGAGCGGTTCGATTCGGCAGACGAGAAAGGTTCCAGCCTGCATGATTGAATCTCAGGAGCATCAAGGACCAGAAGTCTGCTGAATGATTGTATCCGGGACCATTCGTCTCATTCTCGACAGCACCGAGTCGCACAAGATACTGTGTCTGGACATCCAGAACCCAACGCTCAAGCGGCACCTTGCCTCTCGGAAGTTCGCGTCGAGTCGACCGAAACTCCATAGGGCGAAGACATGGGGCACCGTCAGGAGTTGAGCCATTGGACCCCAGAGTGCATTTTTGTCAGACGATCTCCCTCGGATCGCGGCTCAGCAACAAGCGCGAAAGTTACCGTGCTCTGGACAGGGAAGTCTAATGTCACTCAGAACTTAACAAGTGTCGGGTGAAATGCTCCCGAAAACGCCTACTCTGGGTAAAAGCAAGAGCTCAGGCTGACTCGGCGCCTGGCGGACAGGCGTGAACACAAGCGGCTGTTCTCCTTCCTTCTCCGCCTGTTGCGCTCTTGACGCTGGCTGTAGACTGATGTTGATGTTGGAGGGCGACCGCCACGAAGTGCAACGCGGTGACGAGTGGAGACCGATGAGGTCAACCGCGTCCCTCAATTATGTGCCTGAAAGGTGCAACTCACTACAAAGGCCGGCAGGGGGATGGGGGACGCTTGAGGCACCAAACTTGCCTTACGACGCCTTTTCTGTCAACTCTGGAGACTAATGGCGAACGAGAGTCAGACGAGCGCCATCGGAATATCGCATTTCTTTGACCCCTCACCCACCGCCGCGCCGCCGCCGCCGGCTCCAATGCCAAGTTTGCGACAAACAACCCGACTACCCTCGCAGAGAAAGCATATTACGTGGAGAATTCTCCGGCAGAATAGTTCTCTGGCGCTTGGAACGGAATTTGTTGGAATTTTCTCAACCAAATCACTTTCTCCCTCTCCCAAACGAAGGTATCGTGCAATGTTCGGATGTGACGCATTCTCGAACATCTGCCGATTGAAACTCCACAAACCTTTGACATTGGCGTCCCCCAGTAGTCGTTGGCGAAGATGTCAGCCAGCGGAGTTTCGCCATGCACATCCTTGTTCGATACAATCGCTGACAAGTCATCGAAAACGAAGCCACAGTCATACGAATTTGCGTAGACAGCTGCCGCAGTCGCAAAGACGGCTGCATAGTGTCTCAAGCTTGGAGCGTCCTGGAATGAAAAATCATAGGAAATCATCGGCAATGGGGATAATCAACGAACTTCGTGACAAAAAAAAACCACCCTCAATAGTTTCTCCAGGCAGCGTCTTACGCGCTGATGCGTTCAGTGCGCTGGGAAGCACAGCATCGGAGTGTTATAACAGTTCACTTCCGTGAAGATGCAGCAGATGTTCTTAAAGTGTAGTCGTCGTCGGCGGCGGCAGCAGCGGTGGCGGCCGCGGCTCCTTCTCGGTCTGCGACACTGTTTGTTCCTCGACCGCTCTTTCCGTGCTCCACTAGCTTGAACACTCATCACAAGTTTCGTTTTGTCTCTGGAGTCAGCCTCTACTGATAGTGCTCACTCTCAGCGTTTGCCATCAACACCCACTAGAAGCAACTGCACTGTTCTCCCTCGTCCCACGGCTGACGACTGCTGATTACAAACAAAATCGACCGGCTGAGACAAGCTGTCGGTGTGGTAACAGCGATAGGCTTTTGGTTTTCAAAATGTTGTTCTCTACTTCTGCTCTCCCGTACTCTGTATTATGCTCATTTGTCAAACTTTCCCGGATCTCCGGAAAAGACGTGCGCCTCGATCGGCGTCTAGTCATTCGGCTTCTGAACTTCGCAACCCCGAGGTCATTTCAGGGGACTCAAACCTGGGTGTGTTTCGCTAGAGCACCAAGGTGCTGCACGATCGACATAGATTCTCTGTGGATCGGAGCGTGTCCATGTCGCAATATATTATCCGTCTCCGAAATGTGTGCGTTTGTTCCCTCGGGTTCCTCAAATTCCTCCTGTAGACTCCTTGTGGCTCGTCGTTTGAAATTGATCGTCGGGAAGTATCTCTCATCAGATGAGTTGATCATTGGTCGTTTGACGGCAAACGTCTTCTACAAGCCGATTTACAAACTTCCTTTTCATCGGACAGGCCTTGCAACGAAGCTTGCTCTTCAGTCGCCGGACCCAACCTGGTGATTTCATCCTTCGTATTCGACGATGGCGCGGCGGTGTTCGCCCGAAAAGACTTGGAACATCGGGGCGTATCTATCTGCGGTCATCCTCAATATTGGGACGCAGGGTATCGGAGAAACGTTAGATGTCTCGAGATGGGAGCAATTAGGTGTTGATGGAACGAGCATGCGATCGGGTGACTGACCGGAAGCGGGTTGTTGGGATTTCCGCCTCTGACCTGGGCCGAAGATATCGCACCTTAACGCGGCGATTGACTGATAAAGCTCGCCCTCATCGAGAGTCAATTCTCGAGCTCGAAGCTCCAGTATACACGTATCTGACTGACCCTCTCTCTCTCGCTCCCTCTAGGAGTTCCCCTAGGGATCGCGGAATGGCCGGAAAGTGCGGGAGTCCGGTCAGATCCCAACGTGCTAAGTGATTTTGTTCTCCTGCTGTGAGAGCGCAACGGAGAGAAACTCTCGCTCATTGAGTGTTTTCGACAAACGGAACCGTCACCGGCGCGGCGTCAGTTGGCACCGACTTGTATCGATTAATCATCGTTTCTGCGCTTAGCATTCATAAAGGATGGAAAAGGTCGATGGTGGAGTAGAACTACAGCTTTTGGGTGCGCAACACAGACTCCGTTCGATGCCCGATGACTGATTTATGTATCAGGGCCGCAGGCTTTGCGACAACAGTGTCCCAAGTTGTCATCATTAGCTCGAGTTTGTTGATGCGACCGAGCCGAGCCAATCTCTCGTACACACTGGTTGTGGAGGGCGGAGATGATGGGAAACTGGCCAGAAGGCCTCGAGAAGACATTCAGTTCCATGACGGATGGCTCTGCAATGACTTTTCTTGCGCACGAAAAGCAGGTCCAATTCTTCTCAGAAAGAGCTGTTCATGCGTTCTTGTGACCCAGCTCAGAAAGTTCCAAACAGCTCACCCCTCTCATAACGCACTTTCCCCATAACGAGCCCCTAGAAAATCCAGTCTCCCCAACGGGAGCCTTCCGAATATGGCCCTGATTGTATTCTGGGGGAAGTTACCAGGGGTTTTACTATGTTTGCAGATTCTATATCAGAAATGCAGTGCAGTCTTTTAATCTCTACCGTTTCACGGGCCTATGTTCGTCCGAATGAAGATGTGTAGGGAGCGTCCACTACAACCTGCTTCATGAATTCGGGCGAAAATTCTGCTGTTTGCTGTGTGGATTACGGTGGACGTCGCGCACATAAAAGGTCTCTGATAGTCACCTTGTCCTTCAGCCGCCTGGCGGCTCGCTCCCCAATGAATGAATAAATCGGCGACAATCGCATGGTAGTTTTCCGACTCCTCTTCGCTGTTTCTCGTGAAGCGATTAAGCAAAAGAAGGCGGTTGTGCCTGATGACGATAAATGGCTAGAAGTTGGAGACCAAGTTATGGACCAAGTTTGTGGAAGCGCCATCTAGAAGGACTCCTGGAATGTCAGTCGCCAAGCCAGACTTGCGGGAACGCTCCCGCCACCAGAGACTGCGAAGACCGTTGGACCATTCCTTCGTACACGCAACATCTCCCCCACTGCCCAAGCTCCCCCTGCGCAATGCGCTCTATACGTGCTATCGGAGCGACTCCACAAAATCGCCGTGAGATTTTGCGATTGAGTGTCATATGAAACCCGAGTAGCTCTCGAGATTCGTTGTTTCCTACTTGTATTTTTGAGAATTGCTCGTCAGTTCGGACTCTCGAGTTGACATCTGTGAGAGACTCTACGTTCTGCTGAAGCCTTTGGGCGGCAGGTCTCCCGCAGAACTACGAAGATACGTCGTCAAAGTCAGGGATACAAACCTCGGGAATATCCAGCAGGCCGTCACTGCCGTCCTCAGCTGAAAACGTTGGTTCGACTCTTCTGTTGGCTCTCTTGTTGAACCCCACTTTCATTTTGGCACATCACATTGAAAGATTAGCTCCGGTCAGGCTCAGTTAACACAGACTGAGGAGGAATTCTCCGATGAAATCACATGGTACGAGCAGCGGTCTGCGTGAACCGAATCCGTGTGATACACTAACGGCCACCGGCCACGTTGTGAAGGCGTGCTCAGAGGAAAGAGACGTCCTCTGGGGGAGAGAGATGGGCGGTTCTTGAGCGACAAGAAAACGTCAACACGGCAGGCAGGCAGGCAGTCATACCATTCGACATCAGTCTCGGGGAATGTATGAATTTCTTCAGCCTCGGTCGTGGCGACTCCACAGCGGATGACACACTGCGCTCAAATTGAGAATTGCAAGCCTCTACCGAGCTCACCGCGTTGCCCATATTTCCGTAGGACGTCGAATCCGGGGTCGGATTAGGTCCGCGATCCTCCTCATGGTGACGCGTTCCATTAGACGATCTCGTGAGGCACGACTCAGAACAGAATCGGACATTGAGGATGCCCGCTCAAACCCGGAAACGAACTCCTTAATCCATGGCAGCGATCCTGTTCGCCTATTATTCATGAGGGGAATCGCCCTACGGCTTTTGACTGATGAATCAGCGTTACTTGCTTGCAACTAGAGCCGATTTCCTTTGGACATCATCAGCGACGAAGTGGACCAGTGCCAGAGCTCATCGAGGATTTTTCGTTCAGAAACAAGTGTTATGACCGAAGTGCTGTGGGCACCAACTGTTGCAGGTCGGGAGGACACGAGCGCTGATACAATACAAGCCAGCGGGGCGGTTCAGAATCGAAGTCTTCGGGATTGGACATTTTCGGATTTACTCTCTGAAGTTCATCTGATCATCAAGCAAGCCAAAACTCCTGTTTCCCCCAACCGAAGAAAACGATGAGCTCCAACCACTCAGCGCGACCCGCGAGCAGTGTTCTGCAAGTAGGAATGGGGGAGAAGAAATAAGAAGCCTGAGCTGAAAGACATCGCGAACGCAAAATACAGATTCACAAAGTTTGTCCCCATTGACTGGTTCTGCGGTCGTTGGGAGCATGTCGAGAAAGAGTAACAACGCAAGGCAGCGGAGCAGTGGAAGAAAGAAGTTTACTTCTTCCCTGTTACGCGTTTGCGTGCTTCCGCTAAACTGTGCCAATTATGGCACTTCCCGATGGAGTGCGTGGACTCTATTTTCTTTCCCTCGAACTCGACGCGGAGTCGAGACTCTTTCGTTATTGGACGTCGTGATAAAGCCGGGCTCGCTAGTTCTGAAACTTGAGCCAACCTTAGAGCCTGCTGCTTGGAATTGTCGGGGAATTCGGTTGTGTGAATCGTCACAAAACAGCCTAATAGGCGTTTCTTTCCCGCAACGCTCACGGCCCGTTGAGTTCCGCGCCAACTGACGATTAATATCGCGGATCCAATAAGCTACATCTGTCCAGGAACTTGATTTGATGTTGAAACACATAACTGGTGTCAGCAATCCCAACCCCATCGTACCACCGAAGGCCCAACCGTCGTTGACTCTGACGACGAGTACGCACTCCGTGAGCAGGGAATCGCGTGGCCCCTGAGAAGCGGGAAATTAATGTTCAGTCTCCAGAAGAATCCAGTGTGAGGCCATGAAACAGAGGAGCTGAATACGCAATCCTGGGCAGAGGAAAGAAAGTAGATCGTGATCCAAATATAGTGGTTGACAGAAATCTGGCCCGACCAAATCACCAAAGAGGAGCAACTTCTGAGGTATAATGAGTGGAAATATAAATTTCCTGCGACTAAGATTTCGAGAATGGTTGCGGGGGCGTCGTGGGCTGCAAACGGGGAGAGGAGCATCAACGAAATTCCGGACCGGGGACGAAGGAAAGCGCTGGAAGGGCTCGCAATCGGGTTCGACCTGTGATCCTGACATTTTCCGTAGCTCGTTCACCTCAATGGTTCATCTTCCACAGCCCCTGCCTCCGTCGTGAGTTTTCTACCGTACCAGCAGTTCAGGGCAATTCGGCAGACCTCAACGACTGATGATATCCTATTATCTGAAACCAGGCGAAAATTACTCGAACAAACAGTGCTGAACGCCGAAATCGAGCCACAACAGTCACAAAATGTACCAACACGGCTTTCGGTGAACTGATGGCTGGCTCTGTGTTTGCGGTTTTCGGAGCATTGTTGTAGATTGACAATCCAAGCCCAAATTGCAACTCTGCTCACGTGGTTCGACTTGAAGGGTAGCCGGCCAGACGACCGACCGACCGACCGGCTAGCCAGCCAGCCAGCCAGCGTAAGGAAAGCTCAGCAGCCGAACAAGCCTTAGCGTTAATGTTCAATGAAGAGCTGACGTGAGTTGACTGCCTCGCCAACATGCAGACTTCACCTGGATGCTTGCCGGACAGGCGGCTCCCACATTGAGTCTCATGAGAAAGAGTTTGCTATGGAACGAGGGCTGTTCGTGTAGGAATTTTCAAATCCAGATCAGATTTTCCGACGTAGCGGTCATATTTCCTACGTATGCACGTAGGGACACGTAGCGGACGGGACTCGCGGGGAAAAGAGAACTCTGTTTGAGTTTGGGGACTCTGGAAACGAAATCATGAACCATGAACGGTGTCAATCCGATCTGCTTGTCGAGTCTGACGAGCGACGGTTGGGAGTGATGCGGGGAGAAGTTGGAGGCGCAAGGCAGGAGCTCCCCAATCGGTCCCCTAGCCGTCGGTTTATTTGGAGAGTCAGTGAGCCTCCAGCATCGCTGCTGCTCCTGATGCGGCCGCCATTTCGAGTGGAAGTGATGCTTTACAAACGGTCAAAGCGTCCTCTCCTCGAGAAGCGTCTGTCTGAAATCTAATGGCCTTTAGAAACAAACCGCGGGGGCGTGGCGGTCCCTTCAACAAAATGCCCCTCGAATGGAGCGAGGAGGGGCTGAAGAAAAATTGAATGGATTTGGCTTTCGACGCCAGATGCTTTCGCCGCGCCGTTGGGTGTCATCGTTGGCTGCGTCGTTCAATCGTTCATCTCCCCGGTCGTTGCTATCCTGAAGTATTTTTTTTTGAGATCCCTCTTCTTGCCTCCGTCCTATTCGAGACCTCTTAGACACCTGTCCCCGGAAGAATTTTTCCGGGTTCGGGGCATGAAAGATGAGACAGCAGCACGAAAACGATCGGTAGACGAGTATTTGTTCATTGTTACCACAGCTCGCTCGATCCTCGTTTCCCTTGATTGCAGCCTCCTCCCTCCTCCTCGAGAGCACCGAGAGCTTGGCAATCGATCGACCTCCCGATCTGAGTTGCAAGATCACAACCAAATCAATTGTAGGATACTACAGAATCAAGTTTCAGTGCAGAGCATGTGATTGACAATACCGGCTGACGTCAGGGCTCCACTGTGTTCGTCGAGTCTCCCGCCACAGAGCCAGGACTAGTTTGTTCATGTGGGAGGAAAAGCTCGAAAGAATGGAACCACAGGAGGGGGAAAGCGGAGAGTAGGAGAGGATTGGGACGAACGAACGAAGAGAGGTGAAACATTCCAAAGATGATTTGCTGTCATTTCCGACTTCTGTATCCGACAATTCTCCCGCAGTCGCTTATTCGCTGTTCTTCACGCTCTCGGACAGACCCATGTTTCCTCGGTCAAACAGTCAGTAGCCGCAGTGGAGTTTTCTCTCCCGAGTTCCCGATCGACAAGAGGAAAGAATTCGATCTCATGTACAATGTAATACCTCACGGCTCGATCTGAGACCTGAGCGTATGTCATCGGTGATCATTCGAAGGGGGTGAGAAAAGCCAACATTTCCGACCGATCTCCGGCACGTAATCAATCATTATCAGCGTTAGAATAACGCTGATAATGATTGATTCATGACTTACTCAAGGCTCAGCTGGCTGCTCACTGGAGTGTTGGCGGGGTTGGAACAACGCGGCCTCGGTAGCGCCCCGACGTCATCTGATCTGAAGCATCACTCCAATATTCTGGTCGACGATCCCCGCGTATGTCATCTGCATAGCTTTTCCCAGTTTCCCGCGGCGTCATAAGATTAGTCGGGCCGTAGGCCGGTCGGTCGTTGGGTCGGTCGATCGGTCGGTCGGTCGCTGGTCGGTCCTCCGTCGCTTCCTTGCCGCAGTGTTCTTGCTCGCAAGCTTCCAGTTTCCTCTCCTCCGCCTATGTCAGCTAGGTAGCTCACTCACTCCCTCTTACAGGAACAAAAACCGTTAGTCACCATCCGGCAGCAGAGCTGCGATCAGTCGTCTAACGACGATTTAATGTTGGTCTACCCTCGGCTGGCTGCCAGCCTGCCTAAGGGCGAGCGGGCGGACGGGCCGTCGACAACGCGTCCCGCTTACCCGCCCGACGCGCTGAAGGTTGGTGGCTGCTAACCTTCATTAGCGTTCCCACACTCGCTGCTCCTTACATTACACTTCTTCGGCGTTTTCTCAATAGCGGCGCTGAGCGAGAGAAAAAGGTGAACCAAATTACCTGTGAAGAGATCTTCGCTCCTCGTCCCTCATCCTGCTCAGCCTTCTGAGGAGTCGCTCTATCTTCCAATTGGTCGATCCGTTCTGCAAGACGGCTGAGAACACATACATACAGACAGACAGACAGACTAACGCACAGACACACTCCTAGAGTTATAAATGGACGACCCAACAGACCATCGATCTGCACGTCCAGAGAAAGATTCATTATAATCGACTATTTCTCCTCAAAGACGGGTCGAGAAAATTTCCTTTCTTGTTTCGTCCATGGACAACGGTTGTGAGGTATTCAATTTAGGGCATGAGGCCAAAGATTCAACGACGGACCAACCTTAACAGGCGTACCGCGATTCATTCCGATCATCGAGCTGTCTTCGATCGACGGGGTGGAATTTCATGCCGGAAGCTTGTGCCAAAATGGTTCGTATCCTGCTTAAATCAAGAATCTTGGAGCGAGTTCTAACGCTTCTAGCCCCTGAAAACTTCAAAACCCGTGATGGAGGTGGCCTCCAATGAGCGAGTATGGAATTCATCTAGGACCGCATTGTCGGATGCATCATCCGATACCAAACACGAAAGCATCCTTTGCGAACCTACAATTGCCGAACCGACAAGGAGACGCTACTCAAGAATTATCCATGCACAGCAAATGTTCCTCTTCTGCTGGCGTTAGCCATCATCGATCCGACGACCGACGACCTATTAGCCGACGATGATACCGTGATGCTTTGCTGCATCTATCACTAAATGGAGAATTATGCAAGCGGTCGAGTCCGGGGCTAGACCTTAAGACTGGCTCGTGCGTTCTCGCAACCCGACCGTTTACCAGCACGATCTCGGCTGGAGAGCGTAAGTCTGTCCCGCTTGCTGCACTTAAAAACAGCCAGTGTGCTCGTGTGGAAGCTATTAATTAATAACATCGGCCACAAGCTATTAAGCTCCATTGCGGGCTGCAGACGCAGAACTTCGCTGAAAAATTTGTCCGCCGGATTTTTGCTGCAAACACACTATGGCCATACGAGCACCCTCCACAACCAATGCGTCGCAGACTCAAGGAATAAAAGGAACGCAAATATCAAAATACTTTGCTCTGGCGGCTCTGTGAAACGACAGAATTTGTGGCATGGGAGCTGTTGAGGAGCAGAATCGAATTTCAATTTCCTCTACCCGTACATTTTGCGTGGCTCCGAATATTACGGCAATGCTTCAATCAACGCCGTTCTTGGTAGACTATCGTCGTTCCCTGTGTTAGTAAAAAGCGAGAAAAAGGAAGTCTGTGTTATCAGTGTGAGCTTTCGTTCCTCGTATGCCTGCGTCAATCGTAACTGCGAGGTGAAGAACAGCGAAGGTGGTCGGACCGGTGCGGCGCGGCGGTTGGCTGGTTGTCAGTCTGTTTGCCGGCGTTCCCGGACACTGGGGTGTCGCTCTTCACTTTCGGTCCCAACCTCTGATCGAGGGCGAGAGCCGAATGATAAGAACTTTTTGTATTCATTTCAACTCGTTTGCTCTTCCGTTCGCGAGTTCGTCCGCCCGCGAACACCCGTTCACTGGATGGTTGGCTGGCTGGCGGGCGGGCGGGCGCGCGGGCTAGCCTGCATGCCCAGCCACCGGTGCGCTGGTGAGGCCGAGGTTTGTTTCCATTGTGTACCTTAGCAGTTATAATATTGCGGAAACGATTTCTTTCTCACCACGACGGCAAACTCCATGAATTTCCCGCCCGTCGGACCAAGCATGAGGCTAACGGCGGAATTCAATCCCTAGTTTGCCGCGACACAATTGGAAACATAGATTCTCTACTGGAAGCGAGTGATATCGGCAGGGATTTTTTCTTGATTCACAGTCCTGGGGAAAGGGTGACTTTGTCGGGCTGGGACATTAGGGCGGACGAGCGGGAGAGGCGTACTGTCAATTGGCCAAATCGGTCGCTATCACGTTTTCTCGCGAGAACGGGACATGAGTGACGCGTGTCCTCGTTCCTTCGTTCCTGCTCCAATGGCACGTTGCAAACAGTCGAAACAGCTGGAGTGTTCGTGCCGATGGTTTTCGAGCTGGGTTTACATCTTTCCGAAAATGAAATGATTGTATTAGCCACGCTGAATCCTCCCTCAAACGCGGTCCTTGGAGGCGGATGCTTAATGTCTGGATACGGCTCCGAGAAAGTTTTCCGCTTCTCTTCCACCGACATTCCCGAGCTCGAAGCCATACTGCAAGTGAAAGATAAATCCCTACTACTAAGACTCAACTTCCAATGTGGATTCGGTCGCCATTGCTGATGAGCCGAAACGGACCTCTATCCAAATGACTGCGGTTGAAGTCATGCCTCCGAAGGCGGAGCAGAAGGATGAGGACCGAAGATGAATTTCACGTTATTGAGACGACCGCCAGAGAAAGCTGAGAAAAGAAAAAAGGATTCGATCCACTAAGCGGAGATTCTTATAATACATATAAGAAAGAAACCTACTAGGGAATACTTACCTTTCTACCATCGAAAGCACGGGCGAGCACTCGCCAGGCTGCCGACCGGCCCACCGAACGACCGAACAAACAGTCTCCGAGCCGCCCTGCGGAGCCAATATGGGAGCGCTGTCGCTCGCTCCGTCCTCCTTTCATCCTTTCTTTCTCCTGCTCTCTCGACCAACTGATGGGTGCTGAAGAGTTGCTCTCTGCTGCCTGATGATGGATTACGGAAGCGAAGAACGAGTTCGTCCCCACTCGGCCCTGGCCGCCGAAACTCGTTCTTTTTTCGACCGAACTGTTCTGCTACCGAACGGTGAAATTTATGAACTAACTTTTTCCTATGTATGTCGGTCTCTTCTCACTCCCTCGCCCGATCGCCGGGTACCTTGGTTTCTTCTCCTCTCGGTAAGATCGGCCAAAAGCCTCGCTACTCACGGTCGTCCATTTTTCCCTCGATTCGTATGTTCAATCGGTCGGCTGATGAGCCGCTTATCCGAATTTTCCTCCTTCTCCTCGCGTCGGAGATCTCGTCCGAGATGGCGTCGAATCTCGCTCGATGTGAACGGGATCTCATTGTTCAGCGTGCCAGAATGAATATGCTGACTCCAATGAACGCTCGATCGCCATGAGCATGGGGAGGTGCAGTCGACCCAATATAACCAGTGGTCCGAGTCGCCGAGTCGGCCCACCTCTCCTTTCCTTCGATCAGCTCCAGCAACCTCGTACCAAACCAAATGTACAGATTCCTCTTTTGAAGTTGGGCGAACCAATTTTGTCAGATGTTATTCCACTTTTGCCTATTCAAGCTCACGATAATTGGCCCTATTGTCGTCAGTTCCCACTCCCATCTGCTTCCTTCCCTTCTCTCTTTCATTCTCCGAGAGACGGTCGTTCGGTCGTGGATCTCTACCGCAGAGGAAGAGTACTGTTGTTGTTGTTGTTGTTGTTGTTGTGGTTGTTGTACATAGGAGCATGGAAGAAAGCACGCGAGGGGGGCCCTCTCGTCGTACGTGGACTAGTTGGTTCGTTCGCTCATTCATTCCTTCCTCCCTTCGCTATTATATTCCGCTTATCTAACGTCAACAGCCACCGATATGCGGAGCGCGAGAGAAGCTAAGCATTAAGCTTCATACAAGCTCATATTTACCATTCCTTCTTTGGTAATCTGGCAGCTAACCATACAACTAACCGGTTGGGTTGCCGCCCGACTGGCAGAATGGCTGATTGGCGGGCGGGCGTGCAGACCAGCCGGCAGGCAGGTTCGCTGCATCGTACTCCCTCACCCGCTGTTTGTGGATTACGTCGAGGGGAAACAAAAGATCCAAGCGTCTCTTACACTCAATTCACCATAATTGTTCGCACCCCACAAGTCCGCCACCAACAGCGTCTTCTCGCTCGAGAGGATGGTCAATTGCTCTGAACAGGGGTCTTCTACGTCGTTCTGATGCCACAGGAAGATGATTTGGTTTTGCTCCTGATCCAGGTCAGGAAGCCTTCTTCTCGAAGTCTTCTCGTGTGACGAATTCTGAGTATCAGAGACTGATCATCCTCGTGTTGAGTGCTGATCCAAGTATCGTGAGGGAGCTCGCAGAGTCTCCTTGAGTCTATGAGGGCCACGCTAGGGACCTGCAAGGACTCAGCGGGGAACGGAGAAAGATCTGTCTGGAAAAATGGGCAGCAGCCGTTGGGGACGTATTTGAAGGATTCTATTCATCTCTACTCTACTCGAGATACTTAGGGCGAGTTTCTCCCCGCGATTTCCTCGGATTCCTAGCATGCGACCACACACCAAGGAGGTCAGTCCCCGATTGCATCATCAGCCAAATCGGGCATGCAGAACATTCGAGATCAGTTCAGTTCACGACTCTCACTCTGACGGAACTTCGACCGCGTTGTCTCCGTGATGCATTGCCAATGTTAGATACGTTCTAATCGCGCGGGAGTCTTGTTAGCTTCCTCCACAGGAATTTCGGCGGCACTCAGCCTCCAGGAGCTCATTGTGGATTCTTTTGGTCGTTGTGCCGCCACGTTCGGCGGCGCTTAGAGCACCCGCAGTGTTGTGTAGTGAATCCGATAATCGGCGCGACGAAGTCACCCCTTCTTGGCTTCGATTTTTCCATTCATCGGCTCCCGCCGCCATAACAACTTGCTTTGCATGCGCGACACCCTGCATACAAACAGCCGCGTCTGGCTACTCATAGAACGAACGGAAATGGCTGAGACAAAGCCAAACAAAAATGCTTTGTTGATTTTTCTTCCAGCCAACGCTTTCTATACTCGGTGGAGCGATTACGATCAGTCGGAAACAGCTTGATTCACTCCTGAAGTATCCATCTTCCTCCTCTCTGGATCCCGCGAAGCTGTCTTGCGCGATGCTTTGAAGGATTTCCGGAACACCGCTCGGAGCTTCGCAGTCAGTCTCTGAATTGAATGTCACTCTCGGGAGCCATTATCTTCGGGGATCTTAATGATGCCGATAAATAGTCACGACTTTGAGAAATTACCGGCTGACCGCGGCTGGTCTCAGATGACATCTCATCGGACGCGCCGGAGGATGCGTGGATGGATTGAGATTCCTGGACGCTCTCATTCGGAACACTGTGAGAGATCTTTCCGGAGCGTCCGAAAATAAAATCCATCGCTTCGACGTAAGGACTCCGCGCCGAAACCAACACCGATCCTCTGTATTGAGTGAGCCGCGCCCAATTCATCGCACGAGTTTTCATGGTGGATTAGTTTCTTGTGTCTCCGAACGCGGACCCTGACGGCTGTTTGCTCGCATCCCCGATGGAGAATTTTTAGCGAAGCGATTGCGGGGTCGCGTTGACGCTATCGCGATCCCCCCTAACGTCGCCTTTGCTATGAGGCGGAGCGCAGGCTGGCTGAAAGTTCGGTTCCGACTTCAAGTTGCATCAAGCTCGTCGGGTGGCTCCGTTGCATGGTTAATCGGCCGATCGACGAATGTCGGAAGTGGAGCTCTCGAGGACTACGAGTATGTAGAGCAGTGTTAGAGCAAATATGAAGAGGCGAACGACTGCTCGGAGAAGTGAGTGGCTATGATAGCTTCACCTAGTCGAGCAAGCGAGAAGAAGGCGCGCCTGGGTCATCAGCGCGCATCAGCAGCGGATGTACAGGGTGCGGAGCTGAGATGGGAAGGAAAACTCGTTTGGGGCGAGTCGCATTTAACAGGCTCGTCAACATGGTACAAACTTGGGTCGCTGTTTCCACTTGTTTATCTGCTCAACGGTCCCCTCCAACTTAACGTGACTCTCCAGAGTATGGAGAAGATGAGCTCGACCAGAAATCCATTTTTTCGCATCGGAGCACGGCTGCACACGTACATTCGGTGAGGCCGGATAGGAGGGTGGTGCCTTCAAAGCGTCTGGAGCGCGAGCCAGACACCTATGTTCCGTTACCCTGAGTTCTGTGCAGAAAACGAAATGTAGCTCGATAGGTTAAAAGCGTGGCGATGGGTACATCGCGGCTTCCTGGACGGCAATTTGCGGCCTCATCGTGGCATTCTCGCCGAAAAATCCTGGGGAGTGGGTAGATTATTTTGAAGTCTCGGGCAATAATATAATGTTGCTGGACATGAAGTGAGAATATCGATGCAGTGTGCTGTGCGACGACAAGTGCTGCTCCCTAACGCGACAAACGCATGGCCCTAGTTGTGAGCGACACCTGATCCTGAGCGACGTTCTCCACGATCTCATCGTTCGAATTAATGTTCATACCAACCTCTATGTTCGCGCTACGTAATGGGGAGATCCTAGGAAGTGGGTTGGAATCCTCCAAAAAGAACAAGAGAGCACCATTTACGTTTCGAGAGGAATTTGCAGCCGTTTAGGAGCAGCTGTCCTGAATGGAACTAATAATCGAAGATACTTCTCCCCTGCTGCGAGTGTCTGTCTACAGAGAGCTTCCGAAAAGCTACAGTGGGCTGGGTGTGAAGCGAACGTGAAGTCTATCGACATTAAATCGTTCAACCCCCTAAGAGAGATCGGAAAGTGAAAGTGTGTTATTGATTTCTCACAACGAAAGGAGCTTACACGCCTAGAGGGAGCTCTAGGAGGTGTTCTGCTTGACAACTTTGAAATTTGCCCATGTCTCTTTGAGACGCTCAGAAATTCGCTTGCAGACTCGCGTTTCTTGACAATGTTGGGGCTTCAAGCAAGAGTTCACAGAGTCAATCTATCATTCAGTCGTGCACACGCAATCCCGCAAGATACATGGGCTTACTCCACGAACTTCGAAAACGCGATCCGGAGCAACACCGACGATGCTGAGGGAGCACCGGGACGCTCTTCCCGTGCCGCGGACGCCGATAACGACGACCTTTCCACGAGCAAACGGTAGCCTTGCAGAATTTCTCTTCGTCTGGGGGCCCTGGCGGCTCAGTATGATTCTTTCCGGGTCTCGTGTGCACCACCTGTCACTGGGAGTCGAACGGTAATATCGAGAGAATAATCTCACGGTGCCCCTCCTCTCGACGAGTCGGAGCTCAATTTTCCTCGACGGAACCTGCAATACGTTCAGCTATCGCTCAGCTTATTGATCAGGATCCGGCGCCCAATTTTTGGTCGGATTTCATATTTTACAATCAGCAGCGCGGAACCTCACGGGAGCTGAATGAAGGAGCCATTGCGGAGCTCCGATAGCGCTTGAATCACGATATTCACCCGAAATGAGTGCGAGAGTAAAGCTGAGCGCGTCCGATCCAGCGGTGATTTACTCCGGAGGTTGATATGCGGTTTGTCGAGTCTACGCACGGATCAGAACTTCTAATATCGATGCAACGTCTCAGATGGCTGATCGGAGCAGATTCTGATTTTGTGTTCCGGCAATGAGCGCTCGAGCGACGCATAACGCAATCGAGGACATCTAAACGTTCCAGCGGTCAACTCGGCTCAGGAATCCAAAGAGGAGAAGGACCCCTCTTCCCAACGTTGCCCCGGGCAATGTTGTTTTTGGGTTCATCGGAGCTATTCTTGGACAATCATCCGAGTCATCACGGGCACGTTCCGGCCAACGATCTATTCACGTCTGAAAGTCCCTCTCTAATAACATGTTGTCCAGCTCCTTTGAGCAATCTGCCGTCTTGGTCTGTTATCTCGAGAACGAGCGTCCGAGCTATCAGTTTTTCAGCCTTATTCGGGATCACAACATTTGAGATGTGTCTACCGACCATAATCATACGACGAAACTTACGATACAGTGCTCCGGGATGATCAGACTTTCAGGGTCCGAGACCTGAGCGGGGACTGTGAACGGCGAGCGGAGGTACTATAATGAGCTTTTCTGACATCCGTGATGCGGATCATTCCATTCGGCTAAAAGAAATTGCTCGCGAACTTAGAACCTCGACTCTTTTCCGTTCAAGCCACCTCGAGCCGTGAGGTTATACGCGCCCGCGGGCCACCTGCGCTATGTGTGTCGTATCTCAGTGTGTCGACGATCGAGGCTCGATCCTGCATGGCTCAAGCGTCGGAGAGGAAGTTTGTGAATTCAGTGCGGAAATGTCTCCTTCGGGTGTGTGTTGAGCTTGAATGTGACTCTGCAGCTCTTTGTCTGGCTGGCTGGTCTAGTTCCTAGACGTTTTAAGCACATTCTCGGACTCCCCCAATTTCGAACTTTCGCCTTGGGATTTAGGAGCGGTTTGGGCGCAGTTTCGAGACGGAGAAGTCTGGTTTACTGGCTACTCCAGGCGAACTACACTTTCTCCTGTTCTGAATTCATGAGACTCGCCGCGGATATTGATCTGCTCCCGAATGAGCTGTCAGATTCTCCGATTTTGACTGTGCGAAAACTGCGACTAGAATTGACAATACGCGCACATTGGAGGTTTCCGTGAGAGTTTGGAAAATACCGTCTCGTCATGCAACGGGGGGTTTCCTTCAGTCTTTCGATGCTCAATTAGGAGCAATCGGATGACTCTATCTTCTCAAGTTATGATGTCTTTCTCAGCATTTGTGGTATAATGTCTCAGAGTCCCATCTTGACATCAAGAAACCGAGTCGCCTCTCCTCAAACCCCGCGATTACACTGTTCAGGATGAAGTTCATGCTAGTGATCGGCTACGGACTAGCAAGAGTATGGAGGTATCTCACCTTCAAAGATTCCAGAATGCTAGAACAGTCTTTCACGCTTTATATGGAATATATGGAACGAGCGTTATGTCTCAACCCCGATTCTCGAAGTCGGAAAGTATATGTCCTGACTGGAGCTCCACTCATGATCGACGTATTAAGGAAAGAACTCCGATGTGAACAAACAGTGGCCTCCGGCTGCGTGCTCCGCGATTGGAGCACAAAAGCGAACGAAGCTCTGACGGAACTATGTTGCGAAGACATCTCCATGAGGCGAGAACTGTGGGCAGGCTCTGCGCTGGATGATAGACACACGTAAACTAGGTATCTAGTTCACGGTTAACACACGTGATCATTTGTCACGTTCCATGATGCCGATGGAGACAATCGCACAGGTGGGTATCGTGGCCTAGTATGTGGGAAGTACCACGCCTTCTGGTGTACCAGCGAAAGAGTAACCATACAAGGAGCAAGCGAAACGTAAGCTTAGACAGTTTATTTGCACAAGGCGGGGCATCCCGCGAGCGTACCATGCTGGAATCTCAGAGCGCAATAAGCCTGTATATATTTTTCCTCAAGTTAGGCGACACAACATTCAGAAAATTCGACCGATCGGCGGTGACAACAAGGCTCATGGGTATCTCATGGGTATCTTCTTTTTCAACTTCTCTCGCTGATGAAGCCGTCGTTTCTGTCTCAGACGCTTCAATTTCTTTTTAGTCTCTTGCCGACAGTTTTTTCTCCTCGAAGCATCGGTCTCCCTGGAACGATAATCCGCCTCAACAGGAAGCTAAATTGACTTCAGATCATGACATACTGAAGGAGGAACCATGATCTTCAACTCACCCCGGAAGGCTTCGCACGAACTTGGCGACAAACTGAACTGACGTGTGGGATCGTTCAGGATTGAAGAAGAGACATTTGTCGCCGATGCCGGGGAAGCCAGCCTCGTCGCCGCGGAAGGGCAAATGAGGCAAAGCGTTTTCCAAGACCCATGTACCTGGTCAAGCAACCACGCTGTTAGCCGATAGTCAAGCGGTGAATTCTGACCAAGACGTTCTTGAGTCCTCTGCAGACCCAGCTCATGAGCTGTGATGAATCTGAATCGCTGAAGACTCACCCTTCGCGCTTGGCTGCGCTTTCGACCACTCCAGAACTTCTCTTACAACTCCCTCGTTCTCCTTCGACTCTCTGTTGGAACCACAGAAGTTTTCTCAATAATTGAGTGTCGAATGTTTGGTGTCTATGCTGCGAGGCTCCAAAGAGGGAGGTTTCGAAACAATAAATAATTCCGTCGCTAGAACTTCGAGTGTAACTCACGAGGAACACGTTGAATACACGACGGCCTTCATAGTCGGCAATGCGAGAACTTTTTTCAGACACATCGCTTGGAGGTTGGCAAGCCTCTCAATCCTGGAATCATCGGGCTGGAAAGACAGTGTGTAGGACTCTTCCTGGGCGTTCAGACCTGACCCACTGAAGACACACGGGTTCCACGTTGACTCCTTTATTCACGTTACTCCAACTTCGACTACTTCCCTTGAATAGTGCAGTTTATCCCCAAGCTAGGGCTACTTATAACTTTATCCCTCTTTCCTACCTAGATCTACCAATCAAATACCAACAGAGTTTCGCGCAACAATTCAATTTCCCTACATTCGGCCAATGCTACCGTGTAAATGTCCTCATTTACATCATCGAATTCGTTTGCTACCTGGTTTCAAAATTAATTTAGCTAAGAATTTTGATCCTTGACTTTTCCACGTCTCCGGCCATGTGCGGCATTCGACATGATTTTTGTCGTACCCAGCTCGGCCACCGCTACTTGGTCAATGCCCTCATTGACGTCGCTGTAACTGTCGATAGTTCCCCTGGTATCTTGCTCTTCTTGGGAGAAGCTCTCTACTCGGCCCTTCCGATTGCAACGGTGTCGACGTTACTGGGGCTCTTTCTCCGCCACGTGCCATACCTTGGTTCACGAGTGGAGTGACTGCTTCATCTTCGTTCACCAACGTTTCGTCCCCCAAGCTCGCAGAATGCGATTCTTTTCCGCGACTATCAGTTCTCTCTTCAGGAACAATCGTAAGCTCCTCAAACAAGGAAGTTATTTCATCATCTTCCCCAGCTGGCGCTTCCTCAGCGTTTGAATCAGAACTCTCCGGCGTGTCTTCCTCAGAGGAGATCGAAACGTCCACTGCTGTTCGGTAAAGCGAGGGACTGCCACCTGAAATCTCTAGAATTTCATCAGTTAATGGAACGTTTTCTTCCTCAATGTTTTCCCCATCCAATGGACACCTGCTCAGTGCATCGACGTGCTCCATCGATGTCCCCGCTCGATGCTTGACGTCGAAGTCGAACTCTGAGATTTTGTTCAACCATCGACTAAGTTGCGGCGATCCACTCAAATTCTTCAACGCAGTTACTGCCACGCAGTCCGAAACCACCGTGAACCGAACTCCATGCAAGTAATGCCTGAGCCTCTCTAGACTCCAAACTACTGCAAGCTGCTCCAATTTTGTAGAATGATAGTTGAGTTCACTGCTCGAAAGCTTCCGACTGATTGCATAAACCATCCGGAAGTGCCCATCGATTTTCTGCAATAGAATGGCACCGAGTCCGACCGAGCTCGCATCGGTATGAAGCTCCGTTTCCCTCTTGGCGTCAAAACGCTCCAACACCGGATCAGTGAGCAACGCTTTTTTCAGTCGGTCAAAAGCCTCATCGCACTTGTCATTCCAAATGAAAACCGCATCCTTCTTCAGCAACAACGTGAGTGGGTTTGAGATTGTCGCATAATTCCTGATGAATCGTCGGAAGAAACTCGTCAAACCCAGGAACCTCCGCACCTCGTGTACGTTGTTTGGCTTCGCAAACTCTTCCACGGCTGCAAGCTTTCTTGCCCCTGGCTGGATTCCGCTCTTTGAAATTTTGAACCCCAAGAACTCCACGGTCTCTTTGAAAAACCGGCACTTGCTCAAACGAATCGTCAGCCTTGCCTCCTTAAGCGCCATCAACAAGTTCGCTATTTGATCGAGATGCTCCGCGTACCCATCTGCTGCTACGATCAAATCATCCAGGAACGGATGCACTTGCTTGTCGCCAGCCATCGCCCTTACTTTCATCATCAATTCTTGAAAAACGCTTGGAGCATTCGAAAGTCCCATCATCATCACGCACGGTTGAAAATGCCCCTCGCTGGTAACGAAGGCACATTTTTCTGCTGCCTCCTTCGCCATCGGAATTTGAAAATAACCCCAGGCCAAATCAAAAGTCGAGTAGAACCGTTTCCCGCCAACTTCATCCAAGATGTCATCAATGAGTGGCAACGGGAAGTTCATCTTCACGGTTTGCGCATTCAACCGTCTGTAATCGATCACCATTCTCCAAGACCCATCCGGTTTCTTGACTAAAATCACCGGACTTGCATACGCTGATTGTGATTCTTCAATCATACCCGCATCTTTCATTTGCCGCAGTATCTCTTTCAGCCCTTCTCGCTCTAGAATCGACAACCGGAAAGGCTTGCACCGTATCGGCTGACTCCCCGGTTTCTCTTGCAGCTCGAATTGAGTAAGATCGGTCTTTCCGAGCTCTGCCATCGTTGTCGCCACAACCGACCTGTTAGCGTTCAAGATATCCAACAATCGGTACTGATAAACCGGAGGTACTTTCTCATCAATGTCGAGATCCTTCAGCTCGAACTTCTTCGGTTCTTCTTTGCGAACGGACCTTATCGCAGCCTCTTTCGTCGATACTCTGAAGTACTCGCCAACCTCTGGAGTGTGCCTTCTCCCGCGAGCAACCACCGTTCCTGGCTGCAAACAAACTTCTCTGGTTCCATAGTTAGCCAATGGCACCACGAGTCCATCTTTTCCCGCCATCAATAGCGCCTCGACCTTGGACGAATCTTCGACGCTGATCGGTCCCTCGCTATTATCGGACGTTGTTGCCTGCACAAACGCAACCGATCGCGGTTTCAGTTTCACGGTATTGGCTATAGTCAGCTCGACCCGCTCCGACCGATTATTCGCTGCAATCTGTACCGTTGCGTCTGACTGTGGAAGATATCTCTCGGCCAAATCAGGAAAAACTTCTTCCTGCCTCAGAATCCACGAAAACCCGGCGCAAAATACCGTGACAAGTCCATGCTCGATGAGATCTTTACCCAGCAAAATCTCCCGGAACGACCAAAACGCGTTCGGTACAACCGTCAGGATCGCGTTCTCTATCTGCAACTCGTCTACGTGCAACTTGACTTCCGCTTGCCCTAGAGTGGAATTTGACCCTCCTCCGGGACCATAGACCGTCGTAACTTCAGCGGGTTTCAACGAGTTCATCAATCCCAATGCTTCCGCCGCAGACTCTGAGATTATGCTGATCTCGGCCTCCGAATCAACTCTAGCAGTCCATGGTTGATCATTCACGAAGATTTCTTTTATCGCCCGAGGTTTCACCTTAAACGTAGGCTCCAGATTCACCTCATTCACTGCCGCTACTGAGTTTATCTGGGAACATTCCCTCGGAAAATGCCCTGGTTGCTGACACCTATAGCAAACCATCGCTCTCCCGGGTTGTCTGTTTGAACCGCCGCTCGCTCCATCTCGTTGCGTTACTGCAGAACTGGTTCCAGAACTCATCCCCGCGGTCATCGGTGGCGGATTTGTTGGATGTGCTGGCCAAGTCGCATGCTGTCCTCGTGGCCCGGTTGCCGACTGAGGCACATACTGAACATCGAAATTTCTCTGTGTTACCGTCCGATCTTGTCTCCCAAACGACCTTGCCGGCGGAGCACCACCTGCCGCATTCGCCCCAAAGGAAGGTGTCGCCACTGCGGTCGAGTAGCCGGCTCCCCCACCATTCCGTTCTGGGCACCACGCAGCACGATGGCCCTCTTGTCCGCACGTGTAGCATCCTCTCGCGCTTCTCAATTCTCGCCCAAAACTCGGAGTTCCCCTCGGCGCTGCTTTCTGGGTGACTTTCGCCGTGAATTCCAGATCATGAATCACCTGATTGATCGTTTCGTGCTCCTTCAGTAACATCAGCTCGCCGACCCTCCGATACTCTGGAGCTAAGCCTACTATGATCCGCTCCTTGATATCCTCGACTGTTGACGCTAGCTGCTTTCCGTAGAGCTCCACGCGACGTGCATACAGTGCCAACGATTCGCCGCGACCCTGCCTGCATCCCAGGAACATTTCCATCAGCTCACAATTCCGCTGCGGTGGTGCGAACGCGTCCACGAACTCCGCCTTCCACCGATCAAAACTGGTGAACACATCATCTCCCGTGCTCTCCTGCCAGAGCCCCGCAGGACCAACCAACCGCGTTGTGAGGACGCTCTTTACGAAATCATCAGACCATTTCCCGGTTCGCCTTGCTCGCTCCAACTTTTCGAGCCATCGACGCGCTTCCACTGCAGTCCCGCCAGCAAAACGAGGCACGGCCCCCGACGTATCCGACAAACGCTCCACCAACCTGATTCCATTCTGAGATTCCGTATCCGTGCCTCCAGGCATCCTTGTCGCCATCTCGTTGAAGAACTGACTCATCATCTCGCCAAACGCTTTAGAATCCATCTCCGTATCCTTGTGTAGTTCCTTCAACCGGTCGAATCTCTGGGTTGCCAAACGCTACGCGAACTCCTCCGTGCTCAGATCTGGCTATCCCACCGCTGCTATGTAGGACTCTTCCTGGGCGTTCAGACCTGACCCACTGAAGACACACGGGTTCCACGTTGACTCCTTTATTCACGTTACTCCAACTTCGACTACTTCCCTTGAATAGTGCAGTTTATCCCCAAGCTAGGGCTACTTATAACTTTATCCCTCTTTCCTACCTAGATCTACCAATCAAATACCAACAGAGTTTCGCGCAACAATTCAATTTCCCTACAAGTGTACGATTACTGATACGCTCCGAAAACGGCAAGGGTGGTTGCGAATCGAGATTGGTCGATGATGACGCCATCATCACACTCACAGCATGGTTGAAATCGCCGCCCCCCGAACAGCTCGGGTCCACCAGCGCCATGTTACACTTTGTCAGTCGTGGATCCTGATTGTCGAGCTTCAGGAAATCACTGTGGATGGTTTCGCAGTTTCGTTTTGCGGTAACCCCCGTAAGCTCAAAGTTCTCCACCATCAGCCTGTAACTGGAGCGATATGATGAAATTCTGTTGCTCCGAGTCCTGCATGTCTGTCGCATTCTAGATTTGGCGTACCCGGGTACTTCGATTGTGCCCGGATGTGGTCAATTTACCGTTTGTCGTTACGTTCACAAGCAACCAAAGTATTACACGTTTGAGCCACGAGTACTGACTTGTTTCCCGGGGCCGCACAGCTGTCGAGCACCGCGTTTTCTGCAAGGAATCAAAGAAAATCATTGAACCAGAGAACATGGTTATACCGCGGTTATTAACCGCGCGGGGTCCAGTCGAAGATGTCATTCACGGCCGACGTCTAACCTTGTTTCGCTCCCAGGGTCCTAACAGGTGCCATCACAGACTTGTTGAACAGCAGCAATTGCCTCCACTCCGTTACGAGCTTCTTCATATGTATATCTCCCTTGGCATTAAACACAAGGATGTCAGTCGGGAAATGAAGATCCATTGTATATTCCGAAACATCGAAACTTTCCAAGTGTTTCCAGTAACTTTCGAGGGTTGATTCTGTAATATACAGAGGTCTTGGAAATCTCTGCCTGTGATCGGAGGACCGCGCGCTCCGGTCGAATCTTATTGTCTCACCTGAGTTTTGCGCAGCAACTTGTGCTTCGCGTACAGTTCACTTACAGATGTCGTACGGGGAACACCGAAGATCGCTCTCACGGCGTCGTTCTGGATGACTTGGGCTCGATCCATGGTGAGTTTGTGGCCTCCGCCCCAGATGACCAGTCCGTAGGTGATCGTTGGTATGGACAGGGCCTCGTAGACAGTGAGGAGACAGCTCAGTGGTGATCCGACTTCTCTCAGTCGTCTGAGACCAGAGATTACTGAACACCCTCTTGTCGCAGTGAGCCTGAGGTGAGCTTTCCAGCTGAGGGACTCGTAAAGTGTGACGCCCAGACATCTTGAGGTCTCCGAGAAAGAAATCTGCTCTACCAGGAACGAGCACGGAGTAGTTTCGATCTTTCGGTGCGCTGATCAGAACATCGTGGAGTTGGTCTTTGTGGAGTTCACGCTGAGGCCATAGTCGCTGAAGATATCTACGACCTTTTCAGCAGATGCGAGAGCCTCCATCAAATCGGTCCGAATCGACGTCGGTGAGATTCTGAAGAGTAACGTCGTGTCGTCTGCGTACGCTATGGTGGCGGAGGGAATTTTACTCGCTATCTCGATGAGAATGAAGTTCATATAGGTTATAAACATATATGGTCCTAGGATTGATCCCTGAGGAGTTCCTCTGTTCAGTTGTATCCATTCCGACATGGTGTCCTCAGCCTCAATTGCCTGGCGTCTGGCTGAGAGGTAGGACTCGAACCAAGCCACTATCATCGGCTCGAATCCGATCTGCTTCAGCATTCTAACGAACAATGGATGTTGGAGACAGTTAAACGCTGCTGTGAGGTCCAGAAATACCCCTAGACAGATCTTCCCCTCTTCCACCGAGTCTGAGACCTCTCGCCATAGCCTGCCGAGAGCCGTTTCCGTGCTCCTCGCCTGTCGGAAGCCATACTGGCTCGGCACGAAGAAGTTTCCTGTGGCGAGATGTGAGTCCATCCTCCTTATGACCAGTTATTCAAACACTTTGGAGATGTAGTCCACAAGAGAAATCGGGCGGTAATTGCCGGCATTGTCCCGTCGTCCCCTGTTTTTGAAGACCGGAATGACTATGGTGTCTTTCAGCTGCCTCGGGAACTTTCCGGCTTTCATCGAGCAGTTGAATATGTGTGTGAGAGGGACTGCTAGCGATGTTGTGTTGTCCTTCAGGAGTTTTCCAGGAACGCGAGTGACTCCTGTCCTCCAGCTTGCTCGTACCGAGTTGAGTGCCGCGGTTGTCTCGAGAATGTCGAGTTCGGAGAAGCGGAGTTCTTGATTACCGGCTCCGCGCGTTAATGGGAGTTCCGGTTCGGGGCCTCTGTCATCACCTCTGGCAAGCCTCTGTGAGGAACCGATGGACGCGAAGTGTTTGTTTAGGCTTTCCGCGATCAGCTTCGGCTCGGTTATCTCACCATCTTCCATCTGTAGTGAGGAGGGGAGGCTAGCTCGGGGGACCATTCTCCCGCATGTCTGATTGATGAGTCTCCATAGACCCGCTGGGTCTGCCCTCAGGCTCTCGAACTTGCGCTGATGGAACTCTCGCCTTGCCGAGAGTAGTTTGAGGCGGTATCTCTTCAATGCTTCGCGGTATGTCGGTCTGGTTTCGGGGCCTCTTGTTTTCAGGTGTCCACCTGTTTACGTTGGCGCTTCAGTCCCGCCGATAACCTGAATCCAGGTCGACTGTGACCCGAGGTAGGCCTCGTCAGGGGGAAGCATCCGTCGTAGACGCCGTAAAGGAGTTCCGAGAGGCGGTCTAGGGCTTTCTCTGCGTCCTGTTCTTCTGTGATCGGTCTCCATTCTATCACTCTCATCTGTTCCTCGAAGGCCCGTCTACCTTCCATGTCATGGTGTCTGTGTTGAGGCCTCCGTGGGCCATGGGCTGTGTGGGATCTTCGTCCAGTCAGGGAGATCAATATCGGGTAGTGGTCGGAGAACAGAGGAGTGCGCCAAATTTTTGGGGCGACCTCTAGGTAGTTCTCGCATCCGTTTATTGCGATGTGATCAATGCAAGTCCCCGATGCTGGGCGAGTGATGCCCTCGATGATCAGCTTGAATTCCCTCGTGAGGAAGAAAGAACGATATTCTTCATCCGGGAACGAGGCTCGAAGGTTTATGTTCAAGTCCCCCATGGCGATCGTCGGTTTTCCTGACCTGTCGGGCAGGATGGACTCCAGAACATCCAAGAGAGTATTACGATGAGAGGCATTACTTGAGTAGAACGCGATCAAGTAACCCTCGAAGTTGATTTTCCCGATATGAATTCTGACAGCCTGGACTGTGCCGTCCTCGCTGGTGATTGATTTCTCGGAGATGACGTCGCACCCCGATCGAACGAAGATGCCTGCGCCTTCTCCTTGTTTGTTGTTTTCTCTCGAGGCTCCGTGGAAGGTTAATCCAGGGATGCCGTAGGATTGATATTCTGTTGCCTTTAGCCAAGTCTCGCCAACCGCCACCGCATCTATCGAGGCCCCCCCTTCCATCAGGAGGTCCTTCAGGGTTTCCAGTAAACCGGCTTTCCTCAGTCCTCCTGTCCCGGCATTCAGATGCAGCGCTGTGAAATTAGAGAATACGTGGGTTCTATTGGATCCGAAGCCTTGCACCATGAGATCGGGACCTTCGTCACAATATTTACAGCCTCTGATATTACTATTATTTACAAAAATAGGGTTTGAGAACTTATCTTCGAGTGAGTCGTCGAGCGAGATGTGTGTATTTCTTTGTACAGTCATGAGAGTTCGGTGAGTGCTTAATTCCGACCTTTGACTTTGCCCGCTCTCCGACCTTTGCTCTCCGACCTTTGACTTTGTCCACTCTCTTCCGAAGGATACCTTTCGCGGTGATGTGCTCAAACATACTTTTCGCAGATACCCCGTTTTTCCCCCTTGTGATGAGAACTCCCTTGACATTTGCCGGTCGGAGTAGTCCAATGTATACCACGCCTGATGAGCCATTTCCACGGATCAATTCAAGTTTTCCAGAACGTTGTTCCCGTTTCCCACTCTTGTTGTTACTGTCTTGCGAGCTTCTGGTCCGGCCGCTAGGAGGCGTCACTCCCGCCTCGGCTGCAGCTTTTCCGGTTCTTTTCTACTTGGTGCCCGCCGAGTTATGGCGCAAGGTAAACATGGGGATGGCGAGTTGAGCGAAACTAATGTCAGGGCTGCTCATCGGTCTGTGATAGCTGCAGATGGAGCAGCTGGACTCTTCTTTTCCCGCGAGCGTAGCGAGCGTCACGAACCAGCAGGTGCCCTCAAGCTATCGTACTGAACGATCGCTCAAGTCGCCGCCTTGGCGTGTTATTGTGGCACCATTTAACTCGGCGGCCGTCAACTGGAATAATACCGCTTAAGCCGCTATTTTCCTTCTCCAAGAATCGTCGTTCATGGTGTTAGGTCGATTAGGTTTTGTGAAAAGCTGTTGACAACCAAAAAAACAGATGGAGTCATTCACCAATGTCAACGTTTTCAATGAAGCGAGCGGTTTTGAGTCTATGACCCATTGCGAAAGATTGGAAGTTGAGCGAGAACCAAACGGAGCAAAACTCAGGATGTACGAAAGACGTAAGTAAACGATGGTCGGCGTCATTCTTTCTCACCGTATTTATTCTAAACGTATATTTTTCGATCCTCCGAAACGTGCCCGTCAAGTAGAGGGTGCCCGTATTTTAGAGAGTGCCCGTTTATATTCTCGATTGGTCTGAGGGTGCCCGTCAAATAGAGATACGGTCTACATATAGGTGGATGCATGTGAAATCGGAGGAATTTCGGAGAAGACGCCGCGCACGTTCGGAGGGGGCTGGAGAAACGATATCGGTGGTATTTCAGAGAGCAATTCCTTGGCTACAAAATGCAGTTTCTCTCGAAGAAGGAGACAGTTGCAGCATCTCTGATTCGGCCATCTATCGGAAATCTCAATTCCTCTTTTTTCACTTCGGTCAATGTGCCAAAAGCTCTCTGAAATCACTTAGGAATGATTCTGGTGTCAACTCGACGAGAAGCTCACTGGAAATAGAATGACTGGAACCCTTCGTGGGAAGGAATCGGCATCACGGATGTGTAGGAGTGGGAGTTTTCCACGGCCGCGACGGAATCCGTGAAATTCACGGCCCCCCAAGACCATGGACCAAGGGCACGTCTGAGCCCCCCAAGACCATGGAAAAATAGTCTTTGCCTCCTCCCCCCTCCCCATTGAAATATCAGGTACTCCCCTGCTGTCATGCTCTCACTTTCCAGAGGAAGAAACTTTCATCGCTCGCCGGACGATCCTGAAAACCGAACAGATTATCGACGCAACTAGGGACGATATTGACATCTACGTCGCCACCGTGGAGGGCCTGGTTGGGTTAAAGTTCAGCGACGCGACGGAACAAGAAAAGTTCCGCAAGCTATTATCCGAGTGAGTGCGCTTTTTCTCGCTACCATCGAGTCTATACTTTCAGAGTGATATTTGGAATGAATCAATTGATCTAATTTCGGTGCATAGAATTCTCACGGCCGCCAAACACCCTACCAGGTCCGAGAAGAAGTTTGAACGGGCTGAGTTTGAAGAGGAGACCCGTCAGGTAAGCTGTAAAGACCTTCAGTAATGATGGGAACGCTTCGTCGTTGGGAAGTGAATTCGTTCGCCTCAGCAGAGCGCGAAGCAGAGCCGACCTCGGAGACGGGCGATCAGCTTGTTTCGGCGGGGCGGAGACTGTTGGAGCTGATGTGGGACCACGAGCTTTCAGTTGGTTGATGTGGCGTGTCCACGTTAGCCTGTCAGCCCGGACCTCATACAAGACGTGACCCCTTCGTGACATGATGACTGCGGGGATCCACGCAGGTTTCGCTGGGTTCCTGTAATCCTTGGCCCAGACGGTGTCTCCAGCCTTGAATGTTCTCAGCTGCCGCTCCGACTGGATGCGTCGAGGACTGCTTGCGTGCGGCGTTTCCGGTTTTTCCAACCTAGATTCCGCTGGCTCGGCAGGCTTTAGCAGGGAGAGCTCGGTCCGCATCTGGCGACCGAGGAAGAGTTCAGCTGGCGTCTTTCCTCCAAGTCCTGGTGTAGAGCGGTACGCCTGTAGCAGCGTTTGTACCGCCGCAACACGGCTGCTTCCCTCCCTACGAAGTTTCTCCCAACCTCTTTTGAAGATGTCCACGAATTTCTCGGCCTGCCCATTCGACTGGGGATGGCAAACCGGGGAATTCAGGCGCGCAATACCTCGCTCACTGCAGAAGGTTTTGAATTTCTCTCCCTTGGACTGACCTCCGTTGTCCGTAACCAGAACTTCGGGGTTGCCGAATCTCGCGAAGACAGCCTTGAACTTATCAATTGTGGTCTCTGCAGTAGCGGATTTCATCTCAAAAATCTCCGGCCACTTCGAGAAAGCGTCTACGATGATCAGGAACATAGAGCCCTCCAGTGGACCCGCGAAGTCTGCGTGGATACGTTCCCACGGCTTCTTCGCCGGCTCCCAAGGGTGTGGCGTAGCTTTCTCAGGATCGCGATTGAATCCACTGCAGGCCTCACAGCCGCGCACGAGAGCTTCTATTTCTTTGTCGATTCGTGGCCAGTAAACGTAGCTTCTTGCTAACCGTTTCATGCGGGATACGCCTGGATGTCCTATAGGAAGCAGCCGAAGAACCGTCTTTTGCAGCTTCTTCGGGATAACGATGCGATCTTCTGACATCAGGCAGCCTTGCACCACAGAAAGCGAATCTCTTCGATTATAGAAATTCCAGAGAAGGCTGTCTCTATCAATTTTCCCTGGCCATTTTCCTTGTATGCACTGGAGGACTTGCCGGAGTAGATCGTCCCTCTCCGTGAATTCTCGGATCTCCTTATAGGAGCTGGAATGGCTTCGATGCAACCACTGAGGACGGCTTCGATATCCGCTTCTATCGTCCCGATGACGTCGTCCTCTGTGTCCTTGTCGTTGAGCTGCTTTGAAATGAGTCTTGATAAAGCGTCAGCTTGTCCGAATTTCGCCGACTGTCGGTACTCGATCGTGAAGTCGTACCCGAGCAGCATGGTCGCCCAGCGTTGAAGACGATTTGCCGTGTACACTGGGATGCCTATCTTGCTGCCGAGGATTGCTAGCAGCGGTTGATGATCTGTGAGCAGTAAAAACTTATGCCCATAGATGAATTTGTGGAATTTCTTGCAAGCGAATATGAGCGCCAAAGCCTCTTTTTCAATCTGGGAGTAGTTTCTTTCTGCCGGAGTCAAGGATCGGCAGGCATGGAATATAGCCTTTTCCGACCCGTCCGGGAATCGATGAGACAATACGGCTCCGATCCCGTAATTGCTTGCATCGGCCGCAACGATCAAGGGTAGCTTCGGATTATAATGCGTTAGGAAGAGATCCGACTGCAACAACTTCTTCAACTTGTCGAAAGCTGCCTGGCACTGCGTCGACCACAGGAATGGTGTGTCTTTTTTCAGAAGATTTCTGACAGAACTGAGCGAACTTAGAGAAGAGAGCGAACTTGTTCTCGTTATTCGGGGGAATCAAATCACAATTTCTGGCCTCGTCGATCCATCCCGGAGTTCTCCGAAACCTTTAATTCTCAATCCAGGTACCTTCAACTAATCACTATCATTGGGGCGGAACAATCAGTACAGGAATACCTCGTATAGTGCGGCATCCGAGAGTGCGGATTCGCAATAGTGCGGTTTTCCCGTCAAGTGATGACGTTTGGTTTTTTTTTGCTGGAAATTGATTCTATCACCCTCAATATCATCTCTACGGCTCGGGAGGGCGATGTTGGCGAATTTACACTTCTGAGGGAGCTCGCTTGCGATTCTAAACTGAGTCATTTGACTCAAAAAAAGTCGGCTATTCGGTCGTACAAAACTCTACATAATTATCAGAGTCAGAATCCGGAGTAGCTCCCGACTATAGACGATCAGTGTTCACGGAGAAAAGCAAGATTCTGATTCAGAACCCCGAGATCCGATCATTTTCGCGCTTCGCATTATGATGACTCGAATAGTGCGGATTCGTATAGTGCGCTACCGACCACCCGCACTATTCGAGGTATCCCTGTATAGCCGTTCTCATGGGTGGACTCGTATATTTCTGCTGCTCATGGCTGATTTCGTGGTGGAGCGAGTCGAGTGCCCGCCCACAAATAGGAGAATCCCATCTGGAGCCGCAAGATGGTGAGTTCAGTTACCCATAGTCTAAGCCCAGATCTTGTTCAGTTGAAGCTGTCACCATGATAACTCACAATTCAAAATAGCATCTCTCTCTTATTCTTGTTACGGAGCCTAACCTACAGTAAACATAGAAATTATAATTCCAGGGTAATCTCACTGAACGTTCAAGGATGGATGATCTTTTTGGAGTTTAAAAAAACTCTGGGAAAAACCTTTGCTCAGGAACAGATAGAATGAAAATTCTTGACGCAAGTTGAGAAATCAAAACGTCAACCACCGTAGAAACTGAAAATGAATTTTATCATGAAATCTGCTGTCGTGAACTTCTTGATTTTGATGGTGATACATGCATGATAGATCAGTGATGAGAATCTCGTAGGGAGGGCAGAAGCGTGTGGGGGGCTGGGGCTGCGATCCGCCCCGGGCATCACGGCGGTAGGGCTATCAACATGCCCTCTAAACTTCAGGGCGGAACTTGGGCACCCCGTTCCGACTTGCTCTCGAAATCACTCACGAATATTGAGCGGAGTTCGGCTGCTCGAGCGGGATTCCAGCGCTCCGAGGAGTGAATCATTCCGCTCGTATTCCTGCCGCAGCTGACATCGCCATCTCACGTCTTAACTTCAATTTTCCAAAAAAGAAAGATTGTTGCCCTCCTCTTCTTCTCATTTTCTTCACCCGATTCACTCTGTGAGCATTTCTCTCGTCCGAAGGACTGTAATTGGTACACCCTCATGATCAGAGAAATCAACAGCTATCTGCCCGTAAGGAGAGAGAGAATCAGGCATCTATCCAGTCAACTCGAATCCTTCAGCTGGTTCTCATCGATCCACCGACTCCTAACTTCGGAATATCCAGTTATGAGGACCCTGCCCGCATCTGTTACCTATTGTCTTCAAGGGCCAGCAGGAGACACAAAGTTTCCAGGTGCTGTCCTGGAAAGTATAACCCCCGACATTGCAACGGCGTCCTTCGCCTTTTGGTGAATTTCGCTCAATTTCGCGAACCAGTTGCAACGGGTTAAGCTCAATGGCCGGGAAAACCGATGGCAATTCGATCCAAAGGGTCCAGCCGGGTAAGAGAGGATTATGTACCCCATGGAAACGGATTTGTTCGAGACCAATTTTATCATATAGCGTATCGTGAGGGAACAAACTACCCCTAGCTTCGGCCCTCTCCGTCGCTTCGTTGTCGCTCAACCCGTGGAAACCCTCCGAGATGACTCGAAACTTCGGACCGTCATATCTCGAGAACCACTTCAGCTACAGCGTCGAACGAGCGCTCTATGGAAAGCTCTCGTCTTCTCGTCTGGGCTATCCTCTGTCTAATAACTACGTCATTAGAGATCAATATCATCAATCAAAAGTTGTTTAAAAGTTCTAGAGAGATTTGGCAGACAGAGAGTAGTACCAGAAGAGTGACAGTGATAGAGTCGAACATCCGTGATCGTGCTTACAATAAACTCCGAAGAATATCAGAACCCAGTGTCCTCAGTCAGAACGGCTAGAACCCCGAAGTCACCAGCAGTTTAGCGAATCAGAAGTAAATTCGTGACATGGCGCCCAACTACTCAGCAGCCCGGTTCTGACGACACGAAGTTCAAGGTCACAGGCTTCCAGAGTGAAGTCGAAAATTCCAAGGAGATAGTGTGAGTCAACGACAGCAAAAATGCCGCCGATTCCAGGCGAATCTGAAGATCAGGCGATGAACCGACTACAGTCGACACCGAAGAAAGTCGAAGAGGTGCCGCAAAATTTGTTCGCGCGCATCCCAGAAGCTCTATGGAAAGAAAGAACGCTCATCCTGCGAGAGGCGAACGAGATGGCCGACTTCACGCTCGCGGCAGTCAGAACGAGGTCCGGGAACAGGTTTCAATACCTAGGCTACGTTAATGTGATCAGCGATCGTCAGCGGCAGGTGATCAACTTCAACGAGAGAATCCTGAGGCCCGAGAATTTCGACACCGAGCAGCAATACCTAAGTTATCGCGCAGAATTCGCCAATGCAGCTTTGCAGCTGGATATCAAGAAAATTGGGGTTGAGATCACAGCAGCCAGCAATGACTCCGATCCACCCCGGGCTTCTCAACCGGTAGAGCCGGTCTCCGCGGACCGCCAGACGAGGAAACTGGAGACCTTGAAATTAGAGAAGTTCTCGGGGACAGTTGAATCGTGGCTCTCGTTTTGGAAACGATTCGAAGAGAGGGTTCATCGGAACGAGCGGTTATCCAAGATGGAAAAATACGAATACCTTCGTCAATATTCGACCCCGTGTGTGCTCAATCGCCTGAAGACGATTCCGTTGAGCGCAGTGTTCTACGAAACAGCTGTGAATCGCCTGAAGAATGAGTTTGGAAGTGAGGAAAAAGTCATGTCACACTTCACCGAAAAACTCTTGCAAGTGAAAGATGTTCAGTCCAGATATGATGTAGAGGGTCTGCGATCGCTAGTGCAACTGGTGAAATCGTCGGTCGCAGCCTTGAAGAGCATCGGTCTGATGGTGGAGTATGTGTCGCCCTTCTTCTTGCCAATTATGAAGAGGGTGATTCCCATCGAACTCTACCTAGAATTCCAGACAGCGCAGAGAATGGCGCTCAGTGGCTCACGAAGCGAAAGCAACATGGATGCATCCGTGGCAACCACGAGTGCCGAGAATCTTCAGGTCATGATCGACTTCCTGGCTGACGTCTGCGAGGATATGAGCGTCGTCGATCCGGAAAAGCTACGCAAGCTCAACGAGAAGGAAGCATTTCAAGATAAAGCAGGTGGCCGGACTCCAACGGTAGCGGCACTTCCGATGGTTACGAAAACTACAACGAAGACCGTCAAGAAAGCTGATGCATCGTGCGTGTTCTGCAAAGACACGAACCACACGGCAGACACCTGTGGAGCAGAGAAGTCCATCGACGAGAAGAAGAAGATACTGTCCAACGAGCGGAGATGCTTCCGATGCATCAAACTCGGGCATTCGGCTAAAGAGTGTCGAACGTCGGTTTCATGCTCCAAGTGCAGCAAGAAGAGTCACGTTACATCATTGTGCCGAGCATCGACAAGTCCGAGAGATGTCAACTGTTGTGCGGGGAACGAAGGTAATACCGCCAGGAATTTTATGACGGTAGAAGCCTTCGCGTACGGTCCAAACGGCAAGAAGCGCTCCGTGAGAGTTCTCTTGGATGGTGGAGCAGAGTTGTCGTTCGCCAGTGCGAAGTTCGCAGACGAGTTGGGAATCAACCTGAATTCCAAGCCAAAAACGCAGATTCCAGTTCGCATGTTCAACAAGACTACGACGGTAGTCGAGGCCACCAAAGTCGAGTTTCGACTCCAGAGAAAAGAAGCAACCGCAGAGAAACTATGGATTTCCTGCCAGGCAGTGGATCAGGTGGTAGAAGGAGTGTTCAAGCCCCAAGTCGACAGAGAGACGAAAGATCAGCTGAAACAACTCAACATTCAGCTTGCGGACGATCCGAGAACTGAAAAACCCATTGACGTGGTGATAGGCCTCGATCATCTTGTTGAGTTCCAGACACACAACGCAGTGCAGCTGGTATAACGCATTTGTGGTATAATGTCTCAGAGTCCCATCTTGACATAAAGAAACCGAGTCGCCTCTCCTCAAACCCCGCGATTACTCTGTTCAGGATGAAGTTCATGCTAGTGATCAGCTACGGACTAGCAAGAGTATGGAGGTATCTCACCTTCAAAGATTTCAGAATGCTAGAACAGTCTTTCACGCTTTATATGGAACGAGCGTTATGTCTCAACCCCAATTCTCGAAGTCGGAACGTATATGTCCTGACTGGAGCTCCACTCATGATCGACGTATCAAGGAAAGAACTCCGATGTGAACAAACAGTGGCCTCCGGCTGCGTGCTCCGCGATTGGAGCACAAAAGCGAACGAAGCTCTGACGGAACTATGTTGCGAAGACATCTCCATGAGGCAAGAACTGTGGGCAGGCTCTGCGCTGGATGGTAGACACACGTAAACTAGGTATCTAGTTCACGGTTAACACACGTGATCATTTGCCACGTTCCATGATGCCGATGGAGACAATCGCACAGGTGGGTATCGTGGCCTAGTATGTGGGAAGTACCACGCCTTCTGGTGTACCAGCGAAAGAGTAGCCATACAAGGAGCAAGCGAAACGTAAGCTTAGACAGTTTATTTGCACAAGGCGGGGCATCCCGCGAGCGTACCATGCTGGAATCTCAGAGCGCAATAAGCCTGTATATATTTTTCCTCAAGTTAGGCGACACAACACTCAGAAAATTCGACCGATCGGCGGTGACAACAAGGCTCATGGGTATCTCATGGGTATCTTCTTTTTCAACTTCTCTCGCTGATGAAGCCGTCGTTTCTGTCTCAGACGCTTCAATTTCTTTTTAGTCTCTTGCCGACAGTTTTTTCTCTTCGAAGCATTGGTCTCCCTGGAACGATAATCCGTCTCAACAGGAAGCTAAATTGACTTCAGATCATGACATACTGAAGGAGGAACCATGATCTTCAACTCACCCCGGAAGGCTTCGCACGAACTTGGCGACAAACTGAACTGACGTGTGGGATCGTTCAGGATTGAAGAAGAGACATTTGTCGCCGATGCCGGGGAAGCCAGCCTCGTCGCCGCGGAAGGGCAAATGAGGCAAAGCGTTTTCCAAGACCCATGTACCTGGTCAAGCAACCACGCTGTTAGCCGATAGTCAAGCGGTGAATTCTGACCAAGACGTTCTTGAGTCCTCTGCAGACCCAGCTCATGAGCTGTGATGAATCTGAATCGCTGAAGACTCACCCTTCGCGCTTGGCTGCGCTTTTGACCACTCCAGAACTTCTCTTACAACTCCCTCGTTCTCCTTTGACTCTCTGTTGGAACCACAAAAGTTTTCTCAATAATTGAGTGTCGAATGTTTGGTGTCTATGCTGCGAGGCTCCAAAGAGGGAGGTTTCGAAACAATAAATAATTCCGTCGCTAGAACTTCGAGTGTAACTCACGAGGAACACGTTGAATACACGACGGCCTTCATAGTCGGCAATGCGAGAACTTTTTTCAGACACATCGCTTGGAGGTTGGCAAGCCTCTCAATCCTGGAATCATCGGGCTGGAAAGACAGTGTACGATTACTGATACGCTCCGAGAACGGCAAGGGTGGTTGCGAATCGAGATTGGTCGATGATGACGCCATCATCACACTCACAGCATGGTTGAAATCGCCGCCCCCCGAACAGCTCGGGTCCACCAGCGCCATGTTACACTTTGTCAGTCGTGGATCCTGATTGTCGAGCTTCAGGAAATCACTGTGGATGGTTTCGCAGTTTCGTTTTGCGGTAACCCCCGTAAGCTCAAAGTTCTCCACCATCAGCCTGTAACTGGAGCGATATGATGAAATTCTGTTGCTCCGAATCCTGCATGTCTGTCGCATTCTAGATTTGGCGTACCCGGGTACTTCGATTGTGCCCGGATGTGGTCAATTTACCGTTTGTCGTTACGTTCACAAGCAACCAAAGTATTACACGTTTGAGCCACGAGTACTGACTTGTTTCCCGGGGCCGCACAGCTGTCGAGCACCGCGTTTTCTGCAAGGAATCAAAGAAAATCATTGAACCAGAGAACATGGTTATACCGCGGTTAATAACCGCGCGGGGTCCAGTCGAAGATGTCATTCACGGCCGACGTCTAACCTTGTTTCGCTCCCAGGGTCCTAACAGGTGCCATCACAGACTTGTTGAACAGCAGCAATTGCCTCCACTCCGTTACGAGCTTCTTCATATGTATATCTCCCTTGGCATTAAACACAAGGATGTCAGTCGGGAAATGAAGATCCATTGTATATTCCGAAACATCGAGACTTTCCAAGTGTTTCCAGTAACTTTCGAGGGTTGATTCTGTAATATACAGAGGTCTTGAAAATCTCTGCCTGTGATCGGAGGACCGCGCGCTGCGGTCGAATCTTATTGTCTCACCTGAGTTTTGCGCAGAGTCGGCCTCAAATTGATTCTTTGTAAATCCTAACTTCGAGAGCATTTTCTCCAGCGTAGACATGTTCACTTTCAAGCGGTTGAGTATCGCATATCGGACTCGCGGAACCTGTGAAGTTCGGCGGAGATTGGAAATGTGTGTGATTGTCACAGGAATCCTTGACACCGTCCACCTAGCTAATGTAAAGCATAAATCCACCAGCTTGATTGTGGGCCTGATGCGGTGTGGAGACCATCTTGGAAGTCAAAGTAGAACCATCATTCATCATTGAGCGTCGAAAAGAATCTTCACCTGAGTTGTCGTCGGGGTGGATTTGGCCACCCCGGAGAGACTCCGTAAGCTTTCCTTGTTCTTCAGGATTTCTCTCACTTTGAAGTTCAAGCTCCTCGGGAGATATTGCGGTTGTGAGAATGCTACATCCGCAGCGATGATCGCCGCCAGTCTGGATGGGATGGAAAGAATGTTTAGTTTTGCAATTTTTTCCATGATGACATGCAGACCCTGGATCGTGGTCATTTTTCAGGCCCGCAAGCTCATGCAACGATCAAGATTCATGTCCTGCCGATTCACATGGACAGCCCCGTGCTTACCGTTTGTCGCATATGTTGAATGAGAATCCAGCTGTGCTCAACGCTGCGATCAACACCTCGAAATGCTCCTGAGCCTGAAACGAATACCTTGATCGAATTTCGCCAACCAGCGACTCTAGGAACGCAAAACACACGGAAGTGACCATTGGGCCGCCGTACTCACCAAACAAACGAGTCGCTTTATTCTCTTGAGATCACGGGCTTTATCTTGTCGGTAGAGGAATGATTGCTGCTGCTCTTTTCCATCGAGGCGCGCGCCCAATACTTTCGCTGCGACGACATATAGACGGGGTAAAGGCTCGTTCTTGATAATTTTGGTCGTTGCCTTAATTCCGTTCCCATCATTCCTGGAATCATCAAAACATGTCATATCAACGTTATCTCACATCGAGCGCCACGGATCAAACTTCGGAGATGATCGAACGTCAACTTGGGTCGTCTTCCGACCCATCGGAGGACCCGAAGGTGTCGCGTACCTCGCCTCGGCGTCTCTTCCGGCTCCCGAAGACATCGTGATCTGATGGGAGGATGAGGGTAATCGCATGAAGCTCAATCACGCAGCGATTCATCTAGTAGGCTCAGAGTAGGACTCGGCGACTCGGCATTCGCGCTGCTAAGCGAAACCATGTGTTGAATGTTTTTGTTTATAAATTCGCTCCACAGCAGACGATTTTGGCCTTGTTGAAGCCCTCAGTATATGGCCATCGTAAGATTTATCCGGCATTATTGACTCAATGATCGCTTCGTGATATTCGGAAGCTATACCGACAAACGGCATACAAGACAGGACATCTCAACAATCAAACTTCCGCCACCTCGGCAAGCTGTACATCAGGAAAAACGGCGCTCGTGGGAACAGTCAGCCGATGCCCTCCGGAGCCTCGGCGCGCTTATTTGTAACGATAAGTCAGGCGTATACCACAGAGTGACAATGTCTGCCCTGAAGCTGGAAAAAATTGTGAGCTTCTCCAGCGAATCAAAGGTACTAGTTTTTCAAACGTGAGCACTCTACGATCTTGTTCATAGCACATCGAATCTTGAGACTTAGCCGCTGGCCCGAATCAGGTCCTGAAAAGATTCGCGGAAAACTCAATCAGGCGCCTTGCAGTGGGTGTCAGTTCCTCGATTCGGACAAACCTCATTGTTTCCGCTAGCCACCGCTGTTTCCCAGAACACTTCGTTACGGTACAAGCTCCTCTAACTTTCGGCGCCAATCATGCATTTCTCCGCAGAAACACCCGTCGTCGAATCTCCTTCATGGGGGTCCGAGCAATGATCCTAACAAAATATGGTTGGCGCAATCAGCCTCGGAGGAGAAAGCATTTGTTGTCATCAAACTGCAGGCACCTTCAATAATCAGCGGTGAGGAGAGAGCCCGATCCCGCAGGATTCGGAGGACGGATTCTTCTCGGTGTATTTTGGTCAACTCACATGCGATTTTCTATTGAAGCCATCGACATCGGGAATCATGGATCAGCTTTCATCGAAGTCCTGGTCTCGAATGACAGGAAGGATTTCGTTCGACTGTTACCGTCGTCATCTTTCATGTCGCCCATGGAATCTCGTATGAACGAAACACCGAACCGTATCCGAAGTTTCTCTCGCTGTAAGAAACGATACCAATGATTTCCGACATATTCGGCCTCGAGGGACAAGCGATCGAGGAAGTTGATTCTAATTTCAGTTGAAAGTGACGCGGCAGCCAAGCCATGGGTGTATGTGAAATTGGTTTGCTCGCAGCCATACAACAAGAATTGGCCGTTCGGCATCGTATTCGTAGCGCTTCGTGGCTCTGTGGAGAAGAGCCGAACAGAGGTGAGCCACTTCGGAGGAGTCCATGATTTTCCTAGTTCGAAACGTTATATAATCCTTCGAAGAATAATATCTTCGAGATGTATGGTCTTGGTTACAGGAGAATTTGAAGATTTTGATGAAGTCTTTTTTCCAAAGCTGAAGTTTTCGTAGGTTTCAGATGCTGGTCCTACAGTCGCTGCTAGCATCCCCCATACTGAGGAGCCTCGCGAAAGGGACGTACCCCCGCAAGCCAAGAGATTCGCGCCAAACCGGGGTGGCGAAGTGGACAGTGATGATGTGAGCCTCACTCCCGTAAAACCATATGAAACTGTCGCTTTTTCTCTTGTTTGGTTCCCACGGTTCGACTGAAATCGAAACGCACGGTTGTAGGATCAAGAACCACCAGGAGGGAGGAGCGAACCTCCGAGCTCATCGCGAGGAGCCACAAATGGACGAGGAGAGGACAGGACGAAAATCCTAGATGGGGTCGTCATCGTTTTGAGTGGTTTCCAGAATCCTTTGAGGTCACAGCTCCGAGATATGGCACTTTCCATGGGAGCCAAGTGAGTGCATGATTTTCGAGGAAAGGGCTCGTCAGTAGAACTTCACGCTTCAAAGCAGCGTCTCTTGGGAGTACAGATACTGCCTATGTCCAGGCGGAGTTGAACTTGATTATGATGAGGAGAGTGATCTGTTTCAGGTATCAGCCTGACTGGAATCCTCGATGCACGCACCTGGTGTCCGCTTTCAGCAACACACCCAAATGGTCCCAAGTTGCAGCGGTTGGTGGCCGCATAGTTACCCAGGAATGGTTGGAGGAGTGCAAGAAACTCCAACGAAAACTTCCCTGGAAGCAGTTCAAATGCGGGAAATATAGAGATAAGGTTCAAGACACGGCAGACCAAACGGGCAGTGATCAAGATCTATCCGAGGAGGAGGATATTGCAGATGATGACAGTGATTACGACCCCGCAGTGGACAAAGCGAACGACAGTGACGGTGCCTCTCGGGTCCGGAAGCAGCATTCGGAATCGAAACGAGTACCGGATCCTCGACCTCCTCCATGTCCCGAAGACATTCAGATTCAGGAGCTGAAAGCTATTTTCAGAGACAAACAATTCTGCCTGGGCGCTGACATCGACTGCGAGGAAGAGAAAGATACGCTGACAAGATATATTGTGGGTCATGGCGGTGAGCTGTGCTCCGATCCCGAATCAGCAGAGTATGTTATTTCATGGAAACCTGGAGCTCACAGTCCTCTATGGGTGGTCAAGTGTCACCAAGAGAATCAGATAGTCGAAGAATAAAAGCATGAATTCTGTCTCAAATTGTCGAGTATTGTTCGAGAGTCTCAGGGTCGTCGGCTCTCCGAACAAGTCTCACTTGATTCAGAGTTGGAGTCGATTTCATGCATAAGACACATAGCAATTCGGGAGTGAAAGCCTCGAGATGAGAGAACTCGGTTTAGACATTATGAAAGACGAGGAAGCTAGAGCATAAATCCCTCCATTCACTCGCAGAAACGGTGGAGCTGGCGAACCATGAGGACCATCGAGAGAGCCGGAATAGAATCGGTTCAGGGAATTCCAAGGACATACACCAATCAAGCGGAGTCATTCAATGATTTCAAAAACCGAATCGAGGCGGAAAGATCCGCAGTTCATCGGTTGTGCCTTTCAGACAATGCGCCGTCAGACCGTTCCGTCGAATAAGCGACAGCTCATCCGCGGCTTATGTAGGCAGCGGTGTTGTTATGGTGTGGCCATCAGCTGAATCATGAAAACTCGTAGATGTGGTTGATAGGGTGTCAATTTCCATAGTTGAGCCGGAGAATAATCGCCATCAGATACACTGAGGTTCGAAACTCGTCTTTGTTTGATACCATTCGACTATGCGTACACAGGCAATCTACCGGAAGACTATGCGTCTCCAACAGTTTCGCTGAACTCCTGAGTTATCCTTGGGGAGGAACACAATTCGTTCCATTATCCCTTCTCGCTCGAATCCCGTGGTCAGAGCTCCAGCCGGAAAGATGGTTCCAATTCGAATGAGCTTGAGAGCACTGTGGGCAAGAGCTACTCTATCGTTGGTGTGAGGATTGCATTCGGTTGGCTCGAACGTGCTAGCTCATCTGAAAGACATTCAGAATGTCAGATCACTTCCCGTATCTGAATTCTTGAACGCAGATCCCTGTCCGTTTGCCCGGTGCCGAATCTTGAACACGCTGCGCTCAGCTACGCTGGGATCGAGCGAGTCAGCTGCGGGGAACGCTCCCAATCGAGTCTCGTTGGCGTGATACGATTCCCCTGAAATGTTTCTCGAGGGGTCTACATGTACTAACTAGTTCTTCATCTGGGCTTCTCCGGGGAAATTCTCGAAGCTCTAGAGAGGTCTTCTCTTAGAGCTCAGATTGTTCTTCGATGGAGTGGGGGGAAGGGAGGCGGGGCAGGGCAGGGCGATTCCGGGGCGTGAGTGTAGAAGGAGCTCAAGGAGTCGTCATCGGGCCGTGACAAATCCCATTCACTGTCAACGTGTCATTTACAGGAACGGAATTCAAAATGCATTCCGTCGACGTGAAGTTACAGTTTGAGCAGCGTAACATGACGGAGTTGCGCAGCTTGTTGGACAAATCCAACGACCTGACAAACAACATGTGCGGAATCCTGAAATCATTCGACGACCGGTGCGTTGTGGTTGAGAATTTCTTTCTGAACAGGGAGAATTCCATCTGATCCCCTCCGTCAGGGGAATTGATGCCCCTTTAGAATAATTAGAAAACTGAAAGTTTCATTTCTTCGAAGGCTCGAACGTTTGGAGAAAACTATCACACCTGTTTACAAGCAGACGGGATCCCTTCAGAAGAGGCAAGAGAACATTACCCTCGTTTTGAAGAAGTTGGATTGCGTCATCCCGATGTACAATGTTGCTGAACGTCTCCGACCCACCATTTGCAGAGGTCCAACGCAAGAGGTCAAGGTGAGGGACAACCCTCAATTCTGGGAGCTCAATTCCGGCCTCTCGCTCAGAACAAATCTCAATGAATCCCACTCTCTTCCCAGGAGTACATCGATACAATAGAAGAATTGCGTCAAGCATTGCAATTTTTCGAGAAGAGTTCGCCGTTGAACGCGGAAGTACCCGCACTCAAACAACTCATTGATCAGGGCCAAAACCTCCTGCTGCAACATTTTGAGGTAACCCATCCTCTTTTCCCCCCAAACCACAGCGGCTCTCCATTCTTCGACGAAGAATGTTATTTCTCCTTTCCTTTCTGGCTGAGACTCATTCTCCTGCTCTCTGTCGAGGAGAGAGAACGAAACTAAGGGATGTGATTCTCCAGGATCAACTCAATTCGAATTCGCGTCCGCTCCCGGCACCGACGATACACGATTTGATCGATATTGATGAAGAACTTCGGAGTTTGGACTCGACTCGGAGTTTGGATCAGATTCCAAAAGAGGTTCGTGCCCCTGATTTTACGACTATAACTATCAACTGAGTTTAGGTGGGCTCTACGATCAAAGAAAATTGCAGGTGCAAGATGAACTCCGCGAAATGGCCGTTTATCTTGCGCAATGTGGACAGGAAAGTCGTGTTATGGAGAAATATGGAGCCGTCCGCAGCAGAATTCTAGTCCAGAGCATTTCGAACCTCAAAGACCATGAGAAGTCTACGAGTGGTAGCAGCAGCCATATGATGACCATAGGTGTGCTTTCTTATCGAATGACAACTTTTTGCGAATGTTGCTCAAGCGACGACGTGACAATTGATTGGTCTCATCGTTCTTCCCAGGCGTGTCTTCAAGCCCGCTTCCCTCTCGTCGCTCAGGGGTGTCTTCAGTGAAGGATCCGAGCGGTGCAGGAAGGAGCGTAGGCCGGAAGATAAGGGACGCCCTTCGGCGAAACGCGGGTTTCAAGAAGAACTCTACTGATGCCGCCACTGGGAAGTATCTCACTCTTGGGAGAGACACCCGAGAGGAGGTTGAAGTAGAAAGCTTCCTGACGTCCGTCAGCGCACTCTTGAAACTTATGCAAAACGAGGCCCAGCTCCTGAAAGCTATTTTGCCTGAAAGGTACGTCCATCATGATCTTAGAGGATTGCATTTGCTAAAGAATCTTGGATCCCGCTCATTGCCCGCTTTTGCAGGAAACCGAGTCTCATGAGTCCAACGGAGGCTCAGAATGCAACTTCTGTCGATAAAGCGGTTTTCGAACATGTCGTCCAAGCCGCAGTGTCCATTGTAATGGCGGAAGGCGAAAATTTAGATAAGGTTCGTGTGAACTGTCTTGAGATGTTGAGATGAAATTTGTTCTTGAGATGAAATTTTATGATGCGCTGATCCAAGCTTCGCATGAATCGTTGAATTAGTGTACCCATTCCCCTCGTCGTGCAAGCAACCGGTATGTAAAACTCTCGGTACGGAACCAGATCGACTCCGATGTGGTCGGACGCATTTGGGAACCAAAAAATCTCATATCCCATATCGTTCATTCATATTGGCCGCATTTCTCTCGAACAAAATCATGATTCATTCATATTCGGACAGATCGTGAAAGAAAGCGCAACGCGCCATGAGTTCCAAATCGTTCTGAGTCTCTTCCCGGCGCTACAGCATCTCACTCAGCTGAGGCCTGAATATGAGCAACTTATGGAAGGTTAGTGCGGTTTCTCTACGCTCCTGTAATCGCACATCTTGAGTTGGCAGTGGCGTTCATTGGACTGACTTGATTACCAGGTTGCACTCAGAAGGATCAGCTGTGCAAGGCCTTGGTCAGGATGCAAACTACGCTAAATAAATCGCTGAATGAGTTTGTTGGATCTGTCCGGAACGACCCTGTGGTCAAAATGCCCAAAGACGGTACCGTCCACGAATTGACATCCAACGTCATGATGATGCTCGAGCGACTCCTGGCATTTGTGGACATGGTGAGATTACTAAATTCTCCGTCTTGATTCCACGTGATGCTGACGGATGAAGATGGGCCTGATGCGATGATTCATCTTCCTTTCGTTAGGTCGGCAACGTTCTCGTGGTACCAGATTTGAGGAAGCTGTCGAAGGCAGAAGACCGCAACCGATGCACACTGTCGCAGTATGTGCATCTCGTGCTCAGTGCTCTCAGCTTGAATATCAACAACAAGGCCGCGAGCTATACCGACGAATACTTACAGGTCAGATTCCTGGGGTCCAAGATTTGCCGGCGCTTGATCTGCAGCTGACAGAGCGTTCTCGGCCTAACAAAAATCCTGACTGCTTCACAGGCGATTTTCCGGCTGAACAATTTACATTACATTTATCAATCGCTCCAAAGGAGCGGTCTCCTGGATGTCGTTCAAGAGTTTTATCCGTCGATGGGTGAACACTATTTGGAGAACCTCAGAGAAGAGAAGCGGAAGTATTCTCAAAGTTGGAGCACAGTGCTGCATTACATCGTGGATGTAAGCCCCCCGATACCCTTCCTGCTGCTTAATATGTGATCCTCATCTCGAATCTCTGAATCCATTAGATATCCTCATAGGTTGACCGCAGTTTGACAGTAGCGTCTCCTCGGGGCTCGACCGATGCGCTCAAAATGAAGGAAAAAGACCGACAAGCCATCAAGGAGAAGTTCGCAGGGTTCAACAAAGCCATCGACGACATTTTACGGTGAGCTTGTTCTCCTCCAAACGTTGACTTGCTGTGCCTCGTTCTTCTTACGAGGGCGGAAACTTTCGTTTCAGAACACAGAAGCAGTACGCGGTGCCTGATGCTGAGTTGCGTCAAACTATCAAGCGAGATAATGAGGAATTCATCGTTCCCAAATACAGGTTGGTGCCACTTCGACATCACTCAAGATCAATCCGCCTCTCCGGTGGTATTGAGCGTGTTCCCGGATTCAAGATATCTCTTACAAATAAGCGCTTACGTGTGGTCGTTTGATTTCGCAGATTATTCTATAACACTTACGCCGATGTACCGTTTACGAAGAAACGGGACAAATACGTTCGTCATTCACCAATCGAAGTTTCGGACATGATAAAACAGTTCTTCGATACGTCTGCCTGAAACTTTCGAGCTAGACAATCAAGAGTTTGGACGAGCTGAACCGCTCGTGAAAACAAACAATTTGGATAATATATGATGCACAGTACCTCTGGCATATAATAAAACTATTGAATTTATTTAATCCTTATGCAATGACTCTTGAGACTCATCTGTGCTCACTCGGCCCCCGATGAATATGTCTCTCGAGTGCAGTCTTAGTTTCAATGGAGAAACTCTCCGATGGAACCGCGCTTCCCATGTGTACAGAAGAGAGAAGAGTGAGCGAGAAGTCTAGCTCACTGAGCTCCCGCTCAATTGTGGATCTACGCTACCGCGTCGAGAGTATTGAATGAACCTGTGATTCCACGAGGCGGCCTTGAGACCTCGTACCGAAGGAACCTCGAAGCTCGGGACCCGAAAGAGTATTCGTAGATTCGATCCGCCGTAGACCGACCGCCCGCCATCCTAGAAAGCAGACGATTCAGCAATCGTAAACAGGAGGAGACTGCTTGCTTTCAAGTTGGACTGTTTCTGCGTCGAGGAGCGAGTCAGCACTCTCTCGAGCTACTGTCTTGGGCCACAACTTGGCCATCGCCATCCGATTCAACGACCGGTTGAAGCTGATTTCCAAGGGTGAAGCGGCGATCGTAACTACGATCGGACTGTGGCGGTCACCGGTCGCCGGATCTCTCCCCAACGACTGGATGCATTTTCAGACATCGTCAATATAAAACCGTTTGGCATTACTGCCGTCGTAGGCAACGCGATTATCCATTGGGTGTTGTTACCAGGAGGAAGGATTCAGGACGGCATTCAATCATCTCTCCCTCATCGATCTATCGCCAACGTGAGTGTTCGATCCTGATCACTGATTTCGAAATTGAATCTGTCAAGCTGTTCCTCATATCATACGGCAGCCGGCCAGTGGGTCAGTGCCGAAAACAAGGACTGAACGCGCAATGCCCAATCGACGACCACGCATCTTATCTGCGCTCGGATAAACGTGGCGTTCTGCCTCTAGGCAGAGACTATACTACCAACCTCGCAGATACCGTTCCGACGTTGCCCGACTGCGCCGAAAGATTTTTTCGAGAATTGTTGGGAGTTCGGATGAATACATTTTCGAATGGTCTAAGGACCGACAGCTCATACCGGCTGCCTGTCAAGTCACACCAGCTGTTTACCAACACGAAGTCAGCAGTCTCCTCGGAGCCGGGTGTTACCGTTGAAGTTTTTGACGAGGTTTACATGGTTTCGTGTACAACTCCAGGATGGCCTGAACTTGTGACAATACATTCCTCAGTGAGTGAATTTCGGCAATGACGCAAGCTGCCCTCATCCAAGGAATAGAGCTTCATGCTCGGACTCTCGTGCCGTACAAGAACGGGTCGGATCAGAATACTTTTCTAGTCGGGACACAATCGCTCCGGCTGGAAAACCACATCCACCGTCTCACGTTTGATGATGAGATTTCGAATTCATTGGAGAAGAAGAGTTATCCGCATCCACTTGGAGAAATCTGGCATTTGGCAACCCATGCTGAAAGTCCATTGATCGCGACGTGTTTCAATCGAGTCTCAGGAGACGGTTGCGCCAAGCGAGGAGCTATTTTCAAAATTCAGGACGAAACTCTCGATCTGCAGTACGAAATTCAACCGCCGGCGGAGGTCGGCACCGAAATTCGGCAAATTCAATTTGAACCCTCTGCAGGAAAATCGTTTGCGGCGCTAGTGGATTGTCAAGTGGTCTTCCACGACGTGGACACTCAGCAGGTTTCACAAAGTTCAAAAATCGAGGCAAAGAACACTTTGAAGACCTTCGCCTTCGGTTTCAATCCCCCCGGTGATCTCCTTGCGCTCAACAGTGATTCCACCTTGAGAGGGCTCGATACGCGAAATCTCCAGGAGTGCTGGTCGGTTCCGAACGCGCACACAAATCAAATCAGGAGTTTGGATTTCAATCCGAACAGACCGAATGTGTTAGCAACGTCCGGTGACGATTGTTCCGCGAAGTTCTGGGATTTGAGGAATCTTGAAAAGCCCGTCGTGAATATGCGCCACCATTCTCATTGGGTGTGGTGTGTAAGATACAATCCATGTTACGACCAGCTGGTGCTGACCGGCAGTTCTGACTCCAAAGTGCACTTGCTGAGAGTTGCCAGTGTGAGTTCAGACGAAGCCAGCCAAGAACAAGAGGACGTACTCCTTGAAACTTTCGATGACCATGAAGATTCCATCTATTGCACCGAATGGGCCCCGAACGATCCTTGGATATTTGCTTCGATCAGTTACGACGGTCGACTCGTTGTGAACCGAGTTCCTAAGGAAGAGAAATTCAGAATTTTGTGTTAGAATGACTAATTTAACAATAAACATTATGATATCCTTTGAAAGTGGCCGAGTCAATGACTGTTCGCCTGAAGTTGACTCCATTCAATCTGATAGAGATCCTCCTTAACCTGGAACATCGATCGTCTCATCTACCTCCTCACTATCGCGGAGGAGTCCCGGAATCAGCGAGAGCAACCCAGCAGCGGAGGCGCAGACGGCGCGTCGCATCCCTCACGGCAGACGGCGTTTTACACTTCTTTAGGAGGAACGCGAGTATCTACCCTTTCTCCAGCGCTTTGATTACGAACAGACAACCACAGACAGTCCAAAAGGGCCCCTTGTTCCATAAGTAAGGCGTACGGTTTTCATTGCTGTTGTAGTGTGCTGTTCTCTCATAGAAAAGGTTTGGTCCCTGGGTCGTGACCTTCTGAACATTCCGTCGATTTCCCGATCCACCGGTTCCAAGGGTTCGAGCGCGAGTTTCATGCCAGATTTTTCTCTAGGTTCGCGATGTTGGGTCGCATGCAGATACGTCGCCTCGCTACGCTACCGCCGTGCAAATTCAAACCGGAAACATACAGCGGACCGAAAGCAGAAGACATTCTTGCGTCGCGGAAGAGGAACATCAATCCATCCTTAACCGGCAACTTGCTCTACAGTAAACCCCTGTATATCACTCAAGGTCACATGCAATGGTTATGGGACGAAGGAGGTCGGCGTTATCTCGATATGTTCGCTGGTATCGTCACTGTTTCCGTTGGCCACTGTCATCCCGTCGTTAATGAGGCTGCCGAGAAGCAGCTGAAGTCACTCTGGCACACGTCGAACATCTACCTCACCGGACCCATCCATGAGTTCGCGGAGAAACTTACGTCAAAACTACCAGAGAATCTCAAAGTATGCTATTTCGTCAATAGTGGATCCGAAGCCAACGATCTCGCCATGATGCTGATGCGAGCTCATACAGGCGCTTGGGACATTGTTTCGTTGCGGAACGCGTACCACGGCATGACGCCGTACTGTGCGAGTCTCTGCTCTGTCTCGAGTTACAAGCGACCTCAAGCAGGGAACTTCGGAGTTCATCACACAATGAACGCTGACCCGTACCGTGGGATATGGGGAGGCAAGAACTGCAGAGACAGTCCCGTCCAAACGGATCGTACTTGTGAATGCGTCTCGGGATGTAATGCCGCCGACATGTACGCCGCCCAGTTCAAAGATCTCCTGGATCACTCAATCTCATCGAAGAGAATGGCTGGCTTCTTCGCCGAAAGCATACAGGGCGTCGGAGGCATAGTCCAGTTCCCGAGAGGCTTCTTGAAGCAAGCGTACGATATGGTCAGAGCTAGAGGTGGTCTCTGTGTTGCTGACGAAGTACAAAGTGGATTCGGTCGACCAGGTTCCCACTTCTGGGGTTTCGAATCTCACGGCGTCATTCCGGACATAGTCACCATGGCAAAGGGTATTGGAAATGGCTTTCCATTGGCAGCCGTTGTGACAACACCGGAGGTGGCAGCTACGTTGGCACAGGCGAATTATTTCAACACCTTCGGAGGAAACCCGATAGCGAGCGCTGTGGGGTCTGCTGTACTCGACGTTATCGAACAAGATAAGCTTCAAGAGAATTGCTCTGTAGTAGGAACCTACCTTTTGGAAGAATTGAGTCAGTTGAGATCGAAATTCGAGATTGTTGGCGATGTTCGCGGGCAAGGGCTGATGATCGGCGTAGAGCTCGTTGAGTCGAAACAAACGAAACAGCCGTTAGACTCGAAGAAAATGGCTATGATCATGGATTTGACGCGTGATAGTGGATTGCTCATCGGTCGCGGGGGAAATTACGGGAGCGTTCTCCGGATTCAGCCCCCGATGTGCATCACGAAGGCCGACGCGGACTTCACAATCGAAGTATTGAAAGATACTATTCAGAAAATTTGAATATGTACCATGATCTCCAGCTCGAGCAGATTCTTGCTCGCCCTCAATGCGATAGGTAAAAAAAAACTAGCTCCTGCCAACCTCCAAGGAATCAACAGTTCAATGAACCGAATAAAGATGAGCGGATATACCACGATCAAGATGGTCCGAGACGTTTCTTCCACAAATCTCCCCACATACTTCCAAACTTTGGGAATCCCGAACGATGCCTGAAGTAGTTCAATGTCGATGTTCTTCTTCTCGATAGGAGAATGACCGGTGAGGAACCCATGACTATGAACGGAGTACCTCCAGAAGCTTCACCCCCCGCTGCGGAGGAGGCGCCAATATCAACCGAGCCCGAGAAGCCTGAAGCCGGTCTCACAGAAACTCCGGGCCCCTCTTTCAAAGAAACTGTACGGAACGAGGTCCTGGAAGTGTTGAATCATCTCAACATAGTCAAAGACAATGGTAAGTGATAATCGAGGCCCTTACGATCCACTCCGAGCTCACTCCGAAATTCCCCTCAATGGACTCTTTCCGGAATCGAGCTACCGCCAAGAATACCTCATGAGGAATCCATCGAGCTATGGAATTACTGGCTCAGTTTTCGTGACCATGATACTCGCATCGGAATTCAATAATTTTGTTTTGCACATTCAAGACTTCGTACCGAAAGCCGACGGAACATGGGTGGAAGCTAAGTGTCCCGCCCGGGTTGACTTGTTCGGTGGGTGGACAGATACACCTCCGATCTGTTACGAGATGGGGGGCTCGGTTGTCAACATGGGAATCCTGGTGGATGGAGTCAAGCCTATTTCTGCTAAGGCACGTTTCAATAGCGATCACGCTAAACTAAAGCTATTGATGATCGAGAAGACTGGACCAGAAAGATTGGTGGTGGTCGAAACTATGGAACAGCTACTCGACTTCAGCGACCCCTCGAGTGAGGGAGCCCTACTCAAAGCCTGTGTTGTCGCCTGTAACATTTTTGACAAGAGCAAACCGTTGAAAGATCAGCTGCTCGATGAGTACAAAGCCGGATTAGATATTGTTTCCGTGACTCATCTACCCCACGGAAGCGGTTTAGGTGAGTCTCATCTCTCAAACATAGCCTGTTCAATTTTTTAAATCTATCGAATGATTCCATTCCACTCGAAACGCCGATTTCGCTGTTATCGCTGTTATCGCTGCTTCCGATTTTTCAGGCACGAGCAGCATCTTGGCGAGTGCCCTGTGTGCCGTGATATGGGGTGCAACGGGAAACCTCTTCGATCGAAAATCGCTCTTGCAAGTTGTTCTCGCCGTAGAACAACTTCTGACGACCGGCGGTGGTTGGCAGGATCAGGTTGGCGGGGTTTTGGGAGGCATCAATCGAGGGTTCTCAAAACCAGGACCATTGCTTCAAGTGAAGTTCGAACCCCTTCCTGTAGAGGACGTTTTCGTTGAACTCATGGAACAGCACTTCGTTCTCCTGTACACTGGAAGAATCAGATTAGCGAAGAATATTTTGGATATTGTCGTCGGCAGGTGGTTTGAACACTGCCCTGCCATGATGGATTGCTTCCGCAAGCTGCACACAGGGAGCATGCAGATGCAAGGGGCCATCAAAATGCGCGATATGAGCAGGGTTGCTGCTCTGTTCACTGAATATTGGGAACTGAAAAAGAAGTTGGCCGAGAACAGTGAGCCACCGGAAGTGACTCAACTCATCCGAGTCGTTGAGCCATTTTGTGTCGGTTATTCCCTGTTGGGAGCAGGCGGCGGTGGGTTCCTTTGCGCGATCACCGCTCTACCAAACGTGCATGATGAAATCCGGACCGAATTGAAGCGGAACTCAGATTTTGACAAAGTCAGCGTGCATCGTATCAACTTGGATACGCACGGTATACAGCTGTATAGAGGGACGTCCATCATTCACATCTGAACCTGAGGGCGAAGCCTGTCTTGGGCGGTTGAGTATGTGGCGCTCAACTGAGGATTGCTTCTGGAACCCACAGTATTTGTATCATTCCCTACGAATGCTTTTATTGCTTTCAATTGCGTTGTTATTTCCATCATCATTGTCATCAGCCCCCTTCACATGTCATTCTGTGTAAATAAGAGACAAGGAGCGGAAATGTCTCCCATGTGGAACACATAGCAAACTTGTGAGATTTCTGAATAAACCAAGCAACCCGCTTCGAAACTTGGAGTTTCCCAATACTCACGCTATCCTTTCGACGCTAGAGCGCATGAATTGTTCATCTGATAGGTACCACCGACGTTCTGGCTTCGTTCAAATTTTCAGTTCCGTACACTTTCCTGCTCGAGTCCCTTGTGCTCCCTCAGTAGCCTGACTGCATCATATCCCATCCGCGCAATGTTTTGAAAGCCATTGTAGTTCATTAGCACTAAACCGATCAGATGAGCGTCTCGGAGTTGTCATCCCCATATTTCACAAGTAAAGTTTCGGCTCGAGTCTCGGGCCAGCTCTGATCAATATTTCAGTTTCTGACGCCTAAGAGCCGGAATCGATTCGCAACGAGGAACGGACCTCCCGTTGAAATCGCAATGGTTTATACGCAACGAAACCGATATGGCTCATCCAAGAAAGAGATATGGAGGATCTTTCCAATAGGTGTAGCCACGAAGAGAGCTCCGATTTCGTGCTATCCGGGGCAGTTGCCGTTTTCTCGAGTTCTCGATCGGGCCTTCAAGTGGGTCTCCATCGCCGAAACACGATCAAAATTATGAATATCTTTCAAAATACATTCATGCAAGTATTGGCGAGGAATGACGGTCTTCAACACGCGAGAAATCCTCGTAGACGTGTGCTCCTCGGACCTGCCATGTTACAAAGCATTCAATCTGAACATTATCATTACGATCGATTCTAGTCAGGTTGCACTTCTAGGCAGCCGGTCATCCGCCCACGAATATCGAATTATCTGATGACTCGTGATGGTGGAGGCCCTTCAAATATCTTCCGAACCGCAGAAATCACAGCGGTAGAATCTCCAGAAGCAACGGAAGACTTTTCTCAGCTACTCACTGACATCGACGGCTCCGAAGTGGCCAATTCGTGTAGGGACATTTTGTGCAGCGTACGCTGTGACAAGTTTGTCTTTTCTCATGTGCAACCGTTCACAAAGAGCGGGCCATTCACTCCTATGATTCGGAGCTACAAGGAGTCGAACGGCAGCTGACCCGCGAATCGACCACAGTTTGCCGCTGGCAGACTCTCATTGGCGGCTCGGCGGATACCATGATCCCAACCTTGAATGAGCTTCTTCCAGTATCATTTGAACAACACTCTCCGCACCGTTCCCACTGCTGAGTACTTTATTTCCGCGGTTGGCCGAGAGTTTTTCCCAGTGACTCTGCATCGAAAACTGAGGGTCGAATCACATACCACAGGGTTCCTATGAGCCGACACGAGGACAAATCTACAAGAAAGAATGAGTACTGGCTATCGGAGGGCCTGGATCATTTCGGAACGTTAGATTCGTCAACCTAGCTCCCCAGAAGTCCACCAAAACCGCCAATCGGGCTCGAGCGATCAGCAATAGAGCTCTCTTAGGCAGTGTCTCCCGAGAAGTCGTCGAAGCACGAGTACACCACCGATTTGATTGGAAATAATTTTCACAGACGCACTCTATCAATTGTGAACAGTCTCTCTATTCAATCAGACTCCTCGCCCTTGGCCGTCGCCCGTCTTTCGAACGGATTGGTCGCCAAAGCCCTGACGAACATCCAGGCCAGGTTCCTCAGGGTTATCTGACGGGGTCGATCGCTGAACCAAGCGAGTGCGTAGGCCGGGGCTCTCCCAGTGTTGTGTGCAGGGTTTGAGCTCGGTGTTGAGCTTGCCAGCACGTGAAACCTGCTGTTATTGAGGCTGAGACGGCGTGAACAAGATTCGTAGGAAGAAAGAAGAGCCAGTTCGGACTCGGGAAGTTGCGGATTGCGACGCGGAATACGTTGTGTTGGTTGGAAGTGTCCTCTGAATACGCCGCGGCTTCAGGGGTGGGTCGTCATCACCGTTCACGAGAAGAAGCATCTTCCCTGACCGCTTTTCCAAGCACTTGCACAGTAGTCGTTTCAAGGAGCGGTTCGGAATGAGATCAAGTGAGTTTTTCAATGTATATATTGTCGGAGAGCGTTGCGATAATCCCGAAGAGGCAAAAATCTCACCGTTGACCACCTGTTCGCCGCGTTCAACGAGCGGATGCCTGATTCGGGTTTTCGTGAATGACCAGTATGAACAGCGAGTGAGGCTGTGGATCATCCGCGGCTAATACTCCTACATCATCGAGGCTGAGGTCTTGGATAGTTTCCGAAGAGCTCCAGTCTTCCGACAACTTCAGGCGTAATACCCTGATCGCCCCAGCGCGGTTCGATGACAGGCGTTGCGTTCTTATGGCGCTCATTGGTAACCTACGAAGAAGGTAGAAATCGATACCAGGTGTGGCGTATCCTCACGAAAATTTTCAGCTCATTGGAGAAATGAGACAGTTGGTGTGTCATGCCTTAGGTCAAAAACAACTTGGTCAAAAAGGATATCATCAAGTTCTCTCGCGTCACAACAGGGCGGAGCGGGTTCACACCTGTGTATAGTCGAATTTGCTCTTATACAAAACATGCGAAGCCCTTAAGTTGAGGAGTGCCACTAAGAACGTCGAGAATGTCGCTCTTGGATGATACTTGCCCCGTAGCAGAGCGATCCCGATCGCAACCCCGGGTGAGCCCCCTGCAAGCTGAAGGCAAGTAACCTCAGTTTTCCTCAGAGTCCGACGGCACGTAGAGCGCGTTGTCTATCGCCCTCTCCAGCTCCCGCGGGGGCCCGGGTCTTTACGCGGAGATCGAATAATTGCCCGGAATAGGTACATATTTGGTGCCCTTCAGAAGATTCGCAGCGAATCGCGACTACTCGTACTCTTAAACTAATCGGATCCTGTGGAATCGATGAGTTTCTGATTGCGGATCTTGGTGTTCCAACGTGCAACTCCACCTGATCCGAAGCAGGAGCACGCCCCATTGGTCAGCTGCCTCAGAATTGATAGATGCAGAATCCAATGTAACAAGCTACGGAGCGCTTGAGCGTTGATGCTGGCATGAAACTCAAAGCAAGTCTCCATTGTCAGTGAACGACGACTGTGACCCCAGTCCCATCGTGATCCTTACCATCATCAGCAACCGTAACGTTGGTCAGCTGCCTCTTGCCAGCGTTCCGCTCAATTTCACTTTCGGAGACTTCGTTGCAAGCGGCGCCCCCTGTGGCCATCGTTGGCATCAACTTGCTCAGTGCTCTGTGTTGTTCGGCCGACGCGGGTGTGCCTTCCATAGTCATTCACTTTGGATCTGCTTCGCGGCACTGCAGCAATGGATGAATACTGTAAGATCAGAAACTCCGTGTGCCGCGAGCCGGTGCCTCGTCGATAGAAGGCTCCCTCAGACTTTTGGTTCCGTGACGCGTTGAATTGTTCATCCACCGCTCTCGACGCATGATAGATGACATGAGTTTGGAGTACGACGAGCTTCCACAGCTCGAGGTTGACGACCATGAAAGCTCAAGTAAGAGTTACAATGAAGAACTTCTAATTTGACGGCTCTATTCGACAGAGCGATGGTCGGCATTAATCTGCGTGAATGTAGGACCTGCCGCTGTGATGAGCCTGACAGAGTCTGTCCCCGATCAGATGAACGGTCTTGTGATGGTGCAGTTGTAATTCGCTGTCACGCTGTAATGCTGATGGCGAAGCCCTCTGATGTTTGTTTTGTTCTCTCCACTCGGGTTGCGCCGCCACACCGGGAAGAGGGAGGGATGATGGTGTACGGTATCAATGCTTGCGGGAATGGTAAAAGACGTCAGATAGATATCGATCACCTGAAATGAGGGACTTGTCCTTAACCATATCGCACCTAACCTAAAATGTGGCGTGTGAAGGACCATTCGTCCCCCATAGGCTCCATGTTTAAGGGAATCATCTTCTACATACGGTCTAATGCAGAAGTTCCTTATCTGACGTGTCCCTCGTACGCCCGATTCAAGGATGTATCTTGTATCAGCCGGTGGTTCATTGGTACAGCTCGAGCGAACCAAACTCTTGACTTGCCGAATTGGGGAGCGACTCCTAGCATCTTTTTGTCATGCGTCAATGATTTCACTCATTGGTCATGTTGCCCAGAACATTCAACGTCTGATGTGAGACCTCGCTCGGATGCCAAGCCTGGCATTCGACAACCGATACGTGAACTGGTCACTCGCTCTGGGTCGGATCTCGAGAAATTCTAAACGAATGGTAGAAACTGCCGCCAGACGAGTGTGTAAGGGTCATAGACGGTGAGCAAGATGAACACCCCATTATATCATGCGACTTGGATCCTTAAGCTTCTCAAACCCGTTTGCACAGAGCTCCCAGTATGTGTTTCTGCTGTCCATGTCAATGAAATGTCACGCAATCAAAGACATAACTGTTCGGAAGTCAAGAACAAAGTCCGAACCACTCCTTCATTTGACACTGCTGAGATATTAATTTCAGGTGAAGACGCTGTCTCGAAATCCGACAGCGCGAGCACCTCGGAACAGAGAGAGCGCTTCGGGAGCCGTCTAGAGGGAATTCTGTACTGCATAGGGTTCGCGGTTGGTATCGGAGATGTCTGGAGATTCCCGTTTCTCGTATATCAGAATGGCGGAGGTGAGTTCGGAAGATGTGGTCGGAGATACGGATACGGAAATGGCTCGGAGGAGGTTTAGTTACAGACTTCCGGTGTCCACGAAGGTTTGCTTGCCTCCGCAAAGTCGAGACTGAGTACAGGGATCTGAAGTTGGACGCCTACTTGCCTAGTAAATTTGTTCATCCAGATCCGAGTATCTTTGAGTCAGAAATTAGGCCATCTCAATCTCTTCGAAACTCCAGAGCTCCTCGACCTTGACACGATTGGGTCTATTTTGCGTGTCCGAGATTCATGATATTTTTTCGTCTTTCGTCGGCCCGGAATCTGATGCGGGAAAATTGTCCTCATTGTCCGTTCCCGGGGAGATGCAGCACGGCGGCACACTGAGACTGGATATGATTTGCAGGAGCCTTTTTCTTCGCTTATATCGTACTCATGTTTTTGATTGCTGTTCCTCTATACACCATGGAGCTCACCATTGGACAATTCTCCAGTCGTGGGCCCATTGAAGTTTGGAAATGCGTCCCCATGGCAAAAGGTAGGCGAGTAGAATCAATCGTAGAAAATATCCTCCGTTCGATATCTCGGCCTGGCTGAAGATTAATTATCGTTTCCGCAAGCGGAAGGGTTCAGCGAGCAGAAGTGATTGTTGATGGATTCTAAGAACTTTGTTCCAGGCATCGGTTACGCCATGGTGACCATCTCTTTGTTGGTGGCAGTTTATTATAATGTGATTCTTGCATACACATTGTATTATCTCGCCCAATCATTCCGTTCGGTATTGCCGTGGGCGGACTGTTTCGATTGGTGGGGAGCAGACAAAGAAACCTGTTTTGTTCGCCATAAAGGTAATTCACTGACCCGTGTGCCCTTCTGCAACGATGACCCTGATCAGAGAATAAGAGGACAAGTGAGAGCCTACCAAGAGGGCCCCCATGTCCTGCCCCAACTGGCAGGACAGGGTTCTTTCAAATGACTCGTTCAAGATGAGAGCGAAGTTCTCATATAGTAAAAGAGCACCTTGTGAGATGGTAAGAAAAACAAAGCCCTTTTCAGATCTCACTCTGTGCAAAAGTGTTCCTTGGCTCCTCCACACCAAGTACTCGAACACAAACGTCTCGGGAGTGACGGTGCCGATTTCCCTAGACGATTCCGGCAGCACGTTCCCGGTTCCTCTCGTGGAGTTCGCAGCATTAATGACCAACTGTAGTAATGCGACGACGTCGGCCGCTGAAATGTTTTGGGAACGACACGTTCTCGAGCTCTCGTCTGGAATCGCAGAAGTTGGTGGCTTGAAATGGGACCTTGTGGCGTGTTTGTTCGTTAGTTGGTTAATCGTGTTTCTTTGCCTTATCAGAGGAGTGTCATCTTCCGGAAAGGTTAGAAGAAATGTATTCGAGGACCCCGAATTGATCAAGCTACCTAACCGAGAGATTATCACAGTCATTTTTCGATTATCGGCCAGCGATGAATTTATATGGTACACTAAATCGCTGTCTTTCACAAGGTGGTCTACTTCACGGCAACGTTCCCCTACGTCGTCCTCACGATCCTTCTGATCAAAGGAGTCACTCTGGACGGCGCTATGCTGGGCTTGGAATACTTCTTAGTTCCCAAATTTGAAAAACTCAAATCGCTCACCATCTGGCGCAAAGCGGCCGAACAGCTGTTCTATTCACTGGGCATCGGCTGGGGTGGACTCATCATGAGTGGGAGCTACAACAGCTTCCGTACTGTCACGACAGTGTAAGTTTCTCCCTCGGAACGGTCTGTAGAAGTTCATCGGTTCGAATTATCCGAATGGAAGAACATCAAATATACTCAGCGCGGAATCTTCTTCAGAGACTCGATCATTGTGATTGTGGCCGATCTCATCACATCTTTCCTCGGAGGGATCGCAATCTTCTCGGTCCTGGGTTACATGTCGGTTACATACGGTGTTCCCATTGAAGACGTAGCCAAACAAGGACAAGGCCTCGCGTTCGTCGTTTACCCGGAGGCTCTCACGACTTTCTGGTTCCCTCAGTTGTGGTCTGTGATTTTCTTCGTGATGCTTTACTTACTCGGGATCGATTCAGAGGTAAGCAAATTTAGGCCACGATGACCGATATCTTGCACTGACATATGGAATATGCAATCGTCCCGGCCCAAAGGGATCTCGAAGACAGTGTCGCAAATGGTCCGAAATGAGCGCCCAATTCCGGATTCATTACAGTTCCCGCTCGTCCAAACGGCTCTCACCGTCCTGTCTGACGCTTTCCCCATACTGAGGAGGCATAGAGCCCTCACTGCCCTTGTCACATGTACAGCGTGCTTCCTGTTGGGTCTGACCTGCGTTACGAGAGGAGGACAATACGTTTTGAACCTTCTCGACACTTACTGCGCGGGAATCTCGCTTTTGACAGTGGCGACAGCGGAAGTTGTCGTGATCATGTGGATCTACGGTACGGCGAGGCTTGCAGAAGATCGTTTATCCGGTGAATAAGTTCGGTCTCGCCATCTCTTCAGTTGAGCAGCTCAAAACTCGGTTCCTTTCCTCATTAGGTGTCAACAAATTCTCGAACGATATCAACTTCATGCTCGGGGCGAAGCCCAATATACTCTTCCGTGTGTCGTGGCTGATCATATCGCCGACATTGTTGGTGGTTCTCATCGGCTACTATTTCTACGAATGGACGCCGATTGTTTACAACAATATCGAGCCATATCCTGTTTGGGCAGACTACCTGGGGCTCGCGTTCGCTGCCGTATCAGTCATTCAGATCCCGATTGTTGCGCTGTTCGTTCTGCTCAGGAAAAAGGTGAGCAAATGGCATCAAACGCGGTAGATAAACTAATTCTTCACCTGAACCGTTCATGGGAACTATTGTCAAGGGTTCACGAGGATGCTCATTTATTTACCGTTCAAAAATGCGATTGCAGAGCATGAAGGCTGGTTTGCGGCCGCATGAGGAATGGGGACCAGCTGACAAACATCTACTGAAAGACTATAGAAAGCTCAAGAATGGATCGGGAGATCTTGAGCTTCGGCTACGAGCGCAGAATGGAGACGTCTGACTCAACCTTGGGCGAAAATCAGTTTCACCATTCCAAAATCATCTCAACAAGCACCAAAGGACTTATTCAACGATTCGCGACTGTAAATTCTCACTCGCGCAATGTATTGTGCATATATCATGGATGCACACCGAGCTGAATAGAAGAAATTGAGAGTTGCCTAATCCCTCCCGTCCAAGTGGCTGGATGCACCATGCGAGGGATTCAACATCTACTCGAGTGGCACTTGGTTCTGATTCTGGGTTGTGGCATCTGCTTCCATATCCTGCTTGTTACCTCAGGATTGCCCCAACTCTACGGAGCCGTAAGGACCCAGAATCATCGAGCAGAAAACTAGCAGTGGTTCATAATGAAATCAGCTGCCCGGGAAGATCGATGTCTTCCCTCTCCTGACTAGGAGAGGCGAACATTGCGCACGGAAACGGATATATTCTGTAGATTAGGGGGAGTTTCACGGCCTCCAGCCCTTTGACGAGACGATGTGATCGAATTTATACCCAAAGATTCTCGATATGTGATTCAATTGATCCCGGATTCTAAATCTGTTTCGTGATGAGCATATTCGTAGTGCCGCTTCGAAGCGAAACGCTGCCTCCAACTAGGACGTCAGTCGGGATGTAAGCTGCCCCGCCCCCGGATCTCATCCCTGATCCGGACTATATTTTACAATAATAACGGAAACTGATGTTAAAAGTGATTTTGTCGCATCTCAAGCGGGAAAATAAAGAAGAGGCAGAGCGGCCTGGACATAGCGCGTCTTTCCCGCTATAATTTCCACCGAAAATGGGTTATTATGCTTCCCAAGTTTGGCGGGTGCACAGGGTGGTGAGTAGAACGGTGAGTTTTCGTTTGTTCCTCAGATTGGAGGCCTTCAGAAGCAGGAGTGTGAGACAGAAAACTCAAGTGGCATTTCTATTCTCCGTCCCGGCGGCATCGAAGAATCTCAAGGTTCCATCTCGAATTTCCAATCTCAAAAATCCATGAGGCCGATGCAGCGTTCGACTAACAAAGGAAGTTTCAGAATTGTACATCGCCGATTCGAACCAGATAGGGTGGGATTTGTAGGTCTACTTGAGACTAGAAAAACCGCCCATGGAACATATTCCCCTTTTTGCGCCGTTCGCGAGATAGAGCGCCTTGAAAATCGGTAATTTTAACATGGGCTCCTATGGGAGCCTATCGGGCCCAGGAGAGCCGAGCTCCCGTAAGTTCTGGAAATAGCTGTGGGGAGGACACACGGATCAGGAACTCTACAACATGCCGGGAAAGAACATCATGGTGAAAGTCTTCCCAAAAGGCTCAACGAGTATCGTGCGGCCTTTGGATCTCTATTGTTTTCGACTCTTGAAGGATTTTGCGAGGAGACTTACTGAACATTGCTCCATGCTCAACTTTCGCGTGGATCAAAGGAATGACATTCTACGCATGCATTCGTTGATACACAATCAATTCCAGAGTCCGCAGTCCCGACCTCATTGGCTATGTGCTTGGCGGCTCGGCGGATTCGACGTTCCCGCAGTGCCGTTTCCGACCATGTCCCAACTACCTTTCGAATTCGACAGTGATTGCGAGACACCAACGTGTATTCGAGCAGCATTTATCCGATGCGCACACTGCCAGAGAATCCCAATATCATTATCATTGTCTTTGATTCAATGATGTGAAACCTGACAGTTTGTTTTTTCTTGTTTCTCTTCGGTGGCGCCACCGTGGAGTGGCGCGCTTTTAAAACCGCGTGCCGGTGCACTGGCCGGCGCCAGGATACATAGAAACCTTCCACAACTATTTCCAGAACTTTCTGGAACTTACGGGAGCTTGGCTCTCCTGGGCCCGATAGGCCCCCATAGGAGCCCATGTTGAAATTTCAGATTTTTAAGGCGCTCTATCTCGCGAACGGCGCAAAAAGGGGAATATGTTCCATGGGCGGTTTTTTTAAGTCTCAAGTAGACCTGCAAATCTCACCCTATCTGGTTCGAATCGGCGATGTACAATTCTGAAACTTTCCTTGTAAGCCCTGCTCATGGCAAAATTGGAGATGGAACGTCTCAACGGAGCCAATCGGAGATGGAACATCGCTAGATGGGAGTGAGTCTCGAGGCGGGTGTCTAAGCTGAAGACAGCACCCAGGTTCTCGGCTGGCCCTTCGGAGTGGTTCCACCCAACAACGTGTGAGCAGACGCTTCGCAATCGCAGGGGTTGAGCCTCGTGGATTCAGAAGAGGAGTCGAGCAGACTCTAGCAAAGCCCCTCAAACTATGTCATCGAGGTTTTGCTGAAGGGCGTTCTTGACACCTGCCCTTGAGATACGCGTTGGGATCATCTTGTTGTCCGCGCACACGGGTGGTTGGTCCTTCAGAGATCTCGTATCCCAGATCGGTAATATACATGGGAAATGGGATTCGCCCGACGACAGCCTCGCGTTGAACCCTGAGTCGAGGTTGGTATAGTCAGAAGAGCAACTGCCAACTCCTACGCAGACAGACCGAAGAATCGAGCCCTAGTAGCTCAGAAAAGAGCTAGGGTTGATTGACAACGTCAAAAGCAGCACAGAAATCGGTGGAAATAACTGAACACTCTTAACGGGAAACGTGCCCCTACTCCACAAGATTCGGTCTAGTCCAAAGCTTCACATAGTCCGGCCTTTCTTTGCCTCCGAAATTGCACCATTGACGAAATTGATTCTGTGACGCCGGTAGCATCGTATATTTATTGAGTTCTGTTCCTGTCTCTAGAAGACGGTCCGCTCTTTTTCGAGTGAGAGAAAGAGGGTTTTAGGGATGATGTATCAAAAGTAGAGATCGCAGCTGAGCTCAACGAGCTATAACTTCATGATTCGGGAATATACATGCGGGAATCGGAACTTTCGGAGTTCTCCGTGGCGATGTCGATTCCATGTTGAATGTACAGTGAATATCTCACGAATCCGCGGTTCTCCCGTTGCTCAGCAAAGATCGCCAGCTTGCTTGTCGCCTCGAGTGATAGTGAGTCGGCAACCTTGTTGATGCTCGGTCCAGCGGAACGGTCAAATGGAATTCGTATTGCGCTTGAACGAATCAGAACCGTTCCAAATGAATTTGATGGTCTTGAGTTTCCATCCATCTCCGTAGGTGTCGGCTGATTTCATGCCACCTGAAACACAAGCAGTCGTTCATTCTGGACCCGATTCTAAGATACCCATGAGGGGAGATATTGTTTCAGGGGGCTTCCTCAAGGAGTATTGGATGCCCATATTGGTAACTCCCGCCTCACCTGTTGCCCTTCTGCATGTCAGTTTGAGGACCTGTTGACACTGTTAAATGATTGTCCATGGTGTGGGAATCGGATTCCAACTGACTTTGTGCTTCTTTGACCGGTGCTACAGTGTTGGGGTACTCATAGTGTTCCAGATCCATCGGTGCTATAACACTGAACGCTTCCGTTCCGGCGGCCAATGCAGCCAGAATCACTGGAACGAATATGGTTTCCTTTGAAGCCACCTCTTCCCACGAAAGCGAATCAGATCCACATGGGAAAACTCAAGATTTCATCGGATAACCGACTCATTGATGGGAGTGCCTGTCGTTTCCGCAATGAAGTACTCACGTAACACTGAAAGTTCAAGCTTCATGGTTCCTCAGCTCTCTTTGATTGGTGATCTTCAATATTCGAGTGGATTTGATGGAAACAACGAATATCTGCTAGCTTTATAAGACGCTGAGGAGCGAGGGGAAAGTGGGCAAATCGGTGGAAAAAAGTGATCAACATGCTTGTTCAGGAATACGTCCATGACTCTGGGATACTCTCCGCACATTTTCCGTTGGACTCAAGGAGTTTCTCACCACCGCTGTGTAAACAAGATAAGATACTGGCGACTAACCTCATCGTCAATACCTGGAGGACGTGCTCGGCGATTACAGCGGCGGATAGGAAGCGGGCTATCTCAGTCTTGAATCTGTCATAATCTCATTATTTTTTCGAACAACGAGAGCCGATTATGATGGATCAAGTTTCCGAGAGGAATCTTGCGGGGATATCCCCAGAAGAGCACCTAATTGAGCCCAAAATGAACATGCTGCGAATAACTTCCAGAAATTGAAGGCACATCGATTGTCTTCTGTTTCCTGTGAGTCTCTAGTTAGAGTATGTCGTCGCATAGATAACGCCCGTAGTGTTTTTCATCCGTGAAACTCCGTAGTACCATGGATGTCATCCAAGAGAAGTCGGAGATGTCGGCAACAACATTAGCGGGTCACGTAAGACGTTTCCGTTGTTGATTCGGCCTAATTGACAAGGGAAGCGAAGGATCTGATATGGTATGAATGGAATGAAGAAGAGGAATTCCTGTGATTCATGAGACCATACTGATCCCGTGGCCCGTCTTACTTTGCCGAACTATACCCTATATGACCATACCCTCTCAAAGCAATGCCTCACGAGGATTTTCCCGACGTGTGCGAAGTCCGATTCGGGACAAGCGATCGAGAGCGAGTATCGAAATGCAGTTCTGATATCTGGAATGAGTCGGTCCCATCAAGCCTCATCGGCATTGCGAGGATAATGGGGAAGTCGCCTGTTCATTAGGATGTTTGGAGTGAATATTTCGCTGTACTATGGTCCCGGTGTTTTGGCTCAGCATTCAACCCGACTCTATCCATCCCGTGGCGCGTTCTTGGTGTGGAGCCAAGTGCAGTGTTAAGCGAAATTTCTCCGAGTGCGTCACAAGGTCGTTGTAAAGGTGCTCAGCTTTCAACAACAAACGAGTCAAAAAATAGCGGTCTTTCACTCTCATTCTAGGTACTGGTTCTCGAACGGCTTGAGTGTCACGTCGTCAGATGTCTCTCAGTTTGATGACAGTATGTTCGATCAACGGAGGATTAGTGTACTTTTGGAGGTTGGACAGCCAAAAGACGAAGTTCAATCCAGCTCCAAACCGAGGTTGATCCAGAGGTGCTACCCGACCTCGGGACAACAGGAATCATCGACCGGTTCGGAAACGGGAGAACCCTGAAGACGTCTATGGCCGCCGATCGGGCTTTCCATCTCAGCGACGGTGTCAAACACAAGTCGGAGCAGTAGCGTAGCGAGGGAAGGGGCGGGCGCTGCGGTCCACGCCGGACGGCTCGTCCCGAGGGGCGGTTTTCTGGGACTTTTTCTCCCGTGTCGGTCGTTACTTAAGCCCGGCGACGGTCGACGGGGGCGGCATTTTCCGATTCCCCACAGATTCCGACTTTGCGCACCGGGCGGCACTTGGTCCCGCTACGCTACCGAGTCGGAGCACCTCAAGCCAGGATTGTCGAGGTTGACAATCGGCTGGGTCGACGCGTCACGAGCGATGGGTTTCGCCAACAAAATTAATTCTGGACGAGCTCTTCTAAACGGATGCGGGAACAACCCGCAACGAGGATGACAGGAATCAGTGAAGTTCATGACAGCCCGCTCACTTGCCGTGTTGGGGATCAGAGTCCAAGCGACGCTACGGCAACAGAAAATCGAGCTGAAATCTAGGGTAAATGCGCGAACGATATTGATCATCTTGTCAATGAATAATCCATCAAATTAGGGATAAGAAAACGGTATCTCATTTCATTGAGGTGTGAGATCCCGTCAAGATATCCTGCAGCCGTCAATTTTCGCATTTTGCCCCCTCTCGTTCCATCTTGAGCACGGAGCTCGGGTCAGGAGACTACATTCGATCGTATTACCGACAGCGTAGCTTCACGTGACGGTTTGAAATTCGGTCATCATCGATATCTTGCGCATTTTCTGCACAACTATCGTCAATATACCTCTGAATGCTACTGAACATAGTTGGATCGAACGTTCAAAATAGCGCGGCACTCGGGGTACGGACCGGAGCACGTAGACGATTTCCCTGCGCGCGGTCAGATTCGAAAAACCAAATAGAGCGGTGTGTTGCTCGTGCTAGTGCTCGACGAGGATGGCAGGACGACGGGCAGCGTGATTGATGAGCACAGTCGTTCACGTTCCCCTATTCGAATGATTTGCTCGGTTCCAAAAGTCACTCTCGCATCGATCCCAGTGCTCTTCGCAGTTCGTGAGGTTTCCCGGACTAACGGTGGAAGCTTGCAGGATGGTGGGGCCATTGGCGACATTCGGGCAGCGGAAGGTAAACAGGCTATATACCGAGGGGTTCCTTATTCATTGACATTAATTGATCTCTATTTTACTGAGGTCGGGTGCGTGATGATGATATGCCCGTGGCAAATCCGTTGGAGGAGTGATTCTTGATTCAATGAAATCGAATACTCGAGTGTTCAGGCGGATGCTCCATTCGAGACAGAAGATTAGCGCAAGAAATTCAGCTCGTCCCTCCCAGAGAAAACATCTCAAACTTCATTCCCATAACCACATGACGATGGTTTTGCACGTCATACCAAGCCGCTTGCGAAAAAAGCATTTTTTCGGTGAGGAGTCAATCCGCGCACTGCTCTCCACTCTGTGAGGCTCGAAATCTCCGCCGTATCCAATCTCATGCTCTCTCCCTATACCCTGGTTGACAACATCGGTGTCCTTCGAAGTCTGAGAATCTTACTCAGAACGTTCATATCGGGGAACCGTCAGAACAAGTCGTTATTTTTCCTCCACGCTGCGATAGAAACCGGGTGCGACTTGCGCGTTTGGGCGCATTACGGGAAGATCACTACCCTCTATATACCTTGTGACAACCGTTTCGATTCCAGAGCGTATTCATCCTTCAACGAGTCTGCTCGTCGCGGCCGATAGGAATCCCGTTTCCGCTTCCGTCATCGTGGGTGAGCATGTTTTACTCGAGTATCCTGGCCCGAATCGGAATCCGCTTTCCATACCAGATTTGTCGGTCATCCTCTTGTTCAGTTCTCGAACCAGTAGGCACCCGTCGTCGTCTGATAGATAATCCCTGCTCCCTCTTTTGCAGAAGGGCGTAGAAAGCTCAGTTAACTGCTCGCACGATCTCGGTGCTCTTCCGGAATGGTCCGCAACGGCCGATGCTTGGGGTTCATCAATACCCGACGGCGATCCAGGAACATTGGGTCAATCTTCAAGAAAGGTTCTGTTTGGAATTATCGAGTCACCCAGCCCGCAGTTTCCAGCCAATATATGGAGCTTCCAGCCGCAACACGGACAGTCTCGGCATTACTCAACCAGAAATGCGAGTGAGTTGAAGCCAATTGGCTCTCCCCAACCCATTTCCTCACACGAGGGAATCATTATACCGTTTTTCTCGCGAATTGCAGGAATCGGCTGAACCCATCATTTCGGAGCCAACGTTCGAAAATTCGACGTTGGTCATTCATTTTTCATGATGTAATAAAACGAGTGAATTCATTTTGCAGCCAAATCAGCGAAGCATCCGGGGGCAAAGCGGACGTAAGTGCACTCGCGGGCTGATGATCGAGTGAGCCATTCGCAGATAGTTCAGGCTACTCGGCTCCCTGCTTGGATTATGTTCAATCAGGCTGCAGTCTACAGCCTCGCGTTTTTTGATTTCACAAGTTCGTTTCGGAGGATGTCGAACAGTGCGAGCTCTGAAATTTTCGTCATCTCGGCAGTGCTCTCGATTGGACTCCCGCGAATCATCTCCCTCTGAAGGACCATCACATCGCATCTAATGAGGATGCGCGCACGATAGTGAAGTTATGGGAGGAGACACGCCAAACAAAAAAGACCTACGCAAAGAAGCTCCAGATCGTCAACTTCCTCCGAAAAAGGTTTCCTGGAAAGTACAGAATCACGATGATTGGCTCTTCAGCCAACGGTTTTGGCTCCGACTGCTCCGATGTTGACTTGAATGTCCAAGTACGCTACAGATCACAATGCCGTGAAGGCTCTCCACGCGTTCATCTGAAATTTGTCGGAATGTCTGTCAACGATATCCTAACATGATTTATTACAGCCCGAGAATGACAAGGATCCCCCCTCGATGCGCTCAAGACAGCGAATCCTGAATTTCATGAAACTTCGAATGCGGGCGTTGGAGAACGTCGAAAAACCCTTCATCATCGGAGCGAGATGTCCGATACTGAGGTTTTACTACACAGAGACGGACGGGGCGTCGCACAAGCAGTGAGTGTTCTATCCGAAAGATTGAGGTGATTTCTCAAGGAGCACAGATCCCAATGCTGCCATGTTCCAGGCCTGCCTTGCAAGTCGATGTCAATGTCAGCGGTACCGTCGGTATACTCAACACACAGCTGTTGTACTCGTATTCACGTATGGATGCACGGGTTGCTCCCTTGGTAGGAGCTTTCAGACATTGGGCCTACGCGATGAATATCAGGGACGCAGCCAGAGGGTTCTTGTCGAGTTATTCGCTCACCCTCATGGCGATATTTTTCCTGCAAAGAGAAAACGTGTTACCTGTTCTGCATGACCTTGTCCCGGAATTCGAGACCGGCCGCGGTTTTAGGAGGGGGAAGAAGATCGTCTTGCCGGAATGGTCCAGCTCAAACACGCGAGACATCGGCGTTCTCTTCCGAAGAATCTTGAAATTCTACAGCGATTTCGAGTGAGTTGATTCCTAAATCCAACTTGTTCTCGTTGGCCGGATGTGTTGAGTCTCAACTATTATCTGCGCCACCTGCTCTCACTATTCGTCTTCCCCAGCTTCCATAGATACTGCATCTCTGTGCGGTACGGAAAAGCGCTGGGGTTAGATGAAGCCGTAAGGATGGACCCGAACTTGGCGATCTCTCCAAAGCGCAGATCTCGACAGACGTGGGGCTTGATTAACATTCAAGAGCCTTTCAACTTCACGAATACTGCAAGGTGGGCTGAACACGTTGCTCTTCGAGACAACAGATCTTAACGAACATGGAGTAGGATAGGACTAAAGTTTCTGAATTCGAGGCGTGAAACTTCGTTACTTTCAGTGCGGTGACTGAGGCGAAACGCTCTAAAGATGTGAAGCAAGCTCTGACGCATAGCAATGAATTGCTCCAGCGAAGAGGAGGCGTCCGCGAACTGTTCGGAACCCCGAGTGAGACCTGAGGATAATGAGTTAGAGTCAATTCTCACGATACAGAACAGAAACGCAGCGTTCCAACCCGCACAAATAAAGTTTGCCGCTATTTTGCCGATCGGTAGGATTCGTATCCCCATGACAGGATTACGGAAATGTTCTCAACGTTCGCCAGCCCTGTTCGAGGAATCGATATCTTGGTGCTCGTCCAGGAAGGACGACATGGTTGCAGCTCTCCGCAAACGGAGCGTTGCCAACAATTTTTTACTCGGAGAGACGATGCAATCGGGTCGTTCGGGAAATTGACATTCTCCCCGAGCAGGAAAGTCATGAGCAAACGCTATCCCAAAGTCCGGCAAAACGGAAGGGACATTCTGTGCCCTTGAAAGTTCATACTGGCACACTGGCCCCGATTCACATTCATAGTTGATAATATACATACTTTGGACCCTTTGCGTACCTGAACAAAATAAACGAACCGTATCTGTCGCGAATGTCGCGAATCGTATCTGGGCAACACTGTCGACGGATGACCTCTCAAGCCTTCGCGGTACTCGGCTTTCAGGACAAGCGAGGGACACCAGGGCCCCAGTTGGCTGGCGCCCGAAACCAGTCCTATTCTATATGAGTGCTTCCGGGACGGCCGCAAGGCGCTTGCACGGGATTTTTTCCAGGAAGGGGACCAAGGGCACTGGAGACAGGAGAAACGGATGATGTTGACTATTATGAGAAACTCTGGCTCGATCGCAGACTGTCGAACACTCTCGTGGCGCCCACCCAGCTCGCAGTCCTGCCGTTCTCCCTGATGCTGGCTCTGATCGACTCGCGGTGCACTCAAATGCTCTTCCTGAATCTGGTCATCCTATGATTGAAAAGCCTGCATTTGCGGCGCTGCCCCAGGATGACGGTCGTGATATCGCCCCGCCCTCCTGCTAATCCTCAAGGTCTGGGTCAAGATTGATCAGGATCCATCGGGGGAGGCATGCAAAGGGTGATCGCTTTCGTATGGCTAGGGCTCGGAGTTTTTCACGGCATTTTTCCGCAAATTCACGGCTTTTTGCCGCGAATTCACGGCTCCCAATGCTTGTCTGATATCGCTGGGAAAAAATGCTGTGACTTTCTTGGGTTTCGCGCGGCCGTGAAAAACTCCCAGCCCTATCTCGAATATCCTGATGAGAATTCTCTGAAGTGGTGTTTTCGAACATCGCGTGATCAAAGGAGTCCTAGACTATGTCGCAGTTCGTACAGAACGCAGGACCTTCCAGTTTCATTTATTTCATGGGGTGCCCTTGTGACCAAGAGATGGAACAGGTATGCCCTTCGATGCCCCAACTGACACATCTGAGAAGACATCGTCTTGCCTCCAAATCCCGCGCACGGAGCACCCTCAGACCGAAAAGCAAGAAAACGCAAAGTCTTCGCTCGAACACCGTGGTCATTCTGCGTTCTCGTCTGGGTGCGTATACGCCACGCGGGATCAGATTTCGAAACCGCAATGAAAATGGCACCCTTGAGTTTTCGGGGAATCAGCGTCACGTGATTCAAGATCAATGGAGCCACCTTCATAAACGTCGAAAACATTTGTTGGAAAGATTTTTCAGCGCATCATTCCTCGCAGCCATTCAGGACCAGCGTTTCTCGGTGTCCTGCCGTCTTGATCGCCGCCGACATCTCCCGCCACGAAACTCTTGAGGCCCGGATTCTCCGGAATATGACTTACCATTCGGAAGAGAATTCATGAGTCATTTCGTGGGGGATCGCTGACAACCGTCTGGAGGACCATGAAATGTTCGAGATCTCGACGATTCCCGATCATAGAGGAGGAGGAAGGGGGCACCTAAACATAGAGACTCAGTCAGTCAGGGAATCTCGCTGCAGCCACATGTTTCTTCACTCGGAACTTCATTCCGATATGATCTTGACGCAGATTCGGCTCGCAAAGAATCTCTTGCTCTTAAGAAGTTTCCCCACCACGCTATTCCAGCGCCGTGCTCTCCGGACGCCACCAAAACGCATCGGAATGGACGAACTGAACTGCTGGTGGATTTCAGCTTCCTGGAAGAACATCAACAGTCCGAATCGGAACCTTGTATATGTTGACGAGAGAGTACAAAACGAGCTTGGTTACTTAGGCCATCAATGTACACTACATTGTTGTACCCAAAACAACCACCTCGAAACTTCCCTCAGCTGACGATTATAACCTTTTTATCAGGACTTCATTGCAAGCGGCTTCCAAACGTACATGTGACGGACCTTGAGCGGCGACTTCATCAGAATGTCTGCGACTTGGTTTTCCGACGCGACCTGCTGGACCCCAAGATCTTCATCCGCCACTCTTTCCCTGATACAGAAGTGCCTGTTTGAGATGTGCTTCGTCTTGCGATGCAGCTCCGGGTTTCACGATAGCCTTGCCACTTGCACCGTCCTTGGACGGGGCTGGCTTGGGGAGTTGGCCGTCCATCACATCGAGGTTTCCGTCGCGGTAGTCCAACGAATCCCGCATATTCCTCTTTCGCAGAGGCCAGTTTGACTCTCCTGCGAGAGGTTTTACATGCTTCCTCGGATCCGTTTCTCCAATCTTCAGAGTGCTTGAAGCCGAGTACCATGATACAGTCAAACCCGCTTATAAGAGACCTCTCGGGAAAATGAGGATGGTCTCTCATTCTAGGGTGTCTCTTATATCCGGAGTCTCCAACATGAGGTCCCATCGATACAGGAAATCCGAGAGGGTCCCTTATATGCGGTATTCTCTCATATCCGAGTCTCTTATAAGCGAGTTCGACTTTAGCTTCAACAAAGCGGGAGCCCTGGGTCCATAACCCGTTTACTCTTCGTTGTACTTGCATACAAGAACAGAAGTTTCATTCAGAGCTCCCGTCACCGGCGACTCCATTCACGCACGTAAATCTCATCCGTCAGATTATCCGCACATCTCACATGCGAATCTACTCTGCGTCAGAGCAGGTTCACGGCCGCGGAGAGTTCCGACTCCCAACGTAGTAGAAGACGACGAAGTCATGAGCCGCACGCCGGCGGCCGGATTTGCTCTGCGAGTCGTCTCTCTACTGAGCTGGAAAATTTGGACGCGCTCCATTGTGAAATATGATGGGATCATTGCAAGCGTATGACCTCCTTCTATCAAACAGAGTCCAACATCGTATCGTGTTGCATATAAGGATAACTTGCGATCGCCCAGTTTTTGAAACCGTTGCCGGCGCGACGAGCAACCGACCGCGCGAATCGCGGCCGGCTGGTTGCGGGTATCGCGCGAATGCCCCAGAAGTCCATGTTATTGCAGGCATCAAGCGACATTTTGAACCAGGTCAGCTATGGTCAAGCTATGGTATGCGGGTGTCTGCGTCCGAATGTATCACACTATCGCACGTTACGCGACGTTTGAGGAGAACGAAGTGAACTTGAAGCGAACCGTGGTGCTGAATTTCTCCCGATGAGGTTTGAGGAGGACTATCCTGCACCAACCACTCCCACTCAATTGCTAGCCCGTCGTGCAGGATGAGCCAAGCATCCCTCAATTTCAGGCGCCTATGCTCTCGGAATGCATCTCCGACATCATTGGGGGGCGTTGAACAGTGTCCCTGAACATCGTTACGTACATCTCTGATGCCGCAGCCATGAAGTATCTAAACGCTATCTCAAGGAACTACCAAGTGGCTGGAAGTCTTCCGAAGAAGCGTCGCCTGACATCAGCGTTTGAAAACATGCTCAGGCGGCACGTTCTGGTACCAGTTCCACTCACCGCACGCGCCGTTGATTTCTGCCGATGCATAGCTTGCCTGCTTCGGTGCCCTCTCTCCAAGGGTGAGGGAAGTCAGCATGTTCCTCGCAGCGCTTTGCCTGCTGCCTCACTCAAGCCTCCTCTAATAGTATTCCGTCAGAAGAAGTTTTTCGAGAGTAAAGTTGGTGCTGGTTCATCAATTAAGGAATCTCTGAGGCTCTCGCGGTTTCGTTGCTGGACACTTGACGGCTCCGTTCCCAGCCAACAAAATGCGGGAGGTGTTCTTCACAGTGTACGTTGCAGTTATAAGTGTCGGGAGTGCAGCAGCTCTAAACTGCGAAGTCGCGCGACAGCATTTCCGCTCGAGAAATTTCACTCTGTTGGAGAATTTCCGAGAGCATTCCTCGGGTGAGTTTTTACCGATGAAACGCGACTGCTAGAGTGTTTTGATGGGTTGCTTCATGCGCATAGGGAGTCCACTTTATCTTCCGCGAGGCTACCACTTGTTGCTGGAACCGCTATTCGCAAGGATACGCAGAAAGTCTATTGTCGCTCCAAGGGTTCTGTGACGTAGATCTATTTGGCTGGGATGGAAGAAGCAGTAGCACCGGTTGATCTCGACCTCGAAGTCGGAAGTGCAACGTCGTCGCCGTTTAGGAACGACAGCATCAGATTGCCGCACTATTTGAACGAACTATAGTGCAAGGTTAGGCCAACTCCTTGAGATCGCTTTTGTTTATCTCAGCAACCAGGACGGGTTCAAAGATCTCCCGTTTGGCGAGTCGACTGTTTCGTGCACACGCCGATCAAGTGCCACCGGAAATCATCCAGAACTTCAGCCGCGAAGGATGGAGGTGGGCGAGCTGATCATTCGGCCCTGGAGCAGAGCCGCAGTACGCTCGAGAGGAAAACAGTGTGACCTTCACTTTGCGTTCTTTCGAGGCGGCACAATCGCCATCATGCACCGCGAGTTCACTTCTAAGGCAGCAAGCTCCGGTGAGTCCGCGAGCCGCGGAATGATGATTCCTTTGAGTCTGCAGAAACGATTCGTGCATTCATATCTTCAGTGTCCATTATGACTTGGAATTCCGGCGAAAACGCGGTTCGTTTCGTCATTGTGCTTCCGTGTCTCTGATGCTGAGTTTTGCTCATCTTCGTCCATGGTCTTTATTTTCGCCGCAAACGGACGCAGTTTATTCTAGGCGTGCTGGGCGAAATCGTTCGGGAGTAAGGCGGAGATATCGGGTCATCTGAGTGAAGCAAGAGACCACACAGAAAGCTAAATTACCTCAATGAACTCGTAAACCCTCTTCCGACATGGTAATATTCCGAAGTTGCGGGTGTTATTATCCCCGTTTTGAGAATAAGTCAGGTGGTAAACCAAAGCGCCCGTGGCGCGAGAACGATGAGAACCTCTTTATGGTACGTCGGAGGGAGTTCGACTCCACTACGGATTCTGGAGCCATATTTTGAGTGTCTGTCTATCGATATGGCCTTTGGAAGGCATCCGAGAATGAGGTGCAGTTTCCAACGATCCAACACACTCAACGAGGCAGAAAGCAGGGGGGAGATTCCTCTACCACGACTTTTCGACGGCTCATTATCGATTTGCTGGAAATAGACTTATGTAATTCATAGGCCTCGGTTAGAATTACACAGTCGGCAGACTACGCTAACAACTGAGCCTTTTGTCGTTTCCTCCAGAGTCCTCTCTGTCGCGTAATCTGGATGAACGTAAAACAAACTTGTCGGGCCATAAATAACTTGGAGATTCTGCATTTTTCACGCAATCAGCTCCGAAGCCGAGCGTTGAGGCCACGAGTGTCACTCGAGTACTTTCAAGATTCGATATTCGATTCGAACATGATCGGACAGCGCTCCGTTGAACGATCCGATGACTCAGTCAGTTGATCAACTGAATCTCCCGAGTCATCTTGCCCCGGGGAAGCTATGAGAAAAGTCATCCCATCACGACGAATACTCCAGATGTAATTTTAAACTCAGAACTTCCATTGACATGGACGCTTCCTTGAGCTAAACTCTAGACGGCTGATGAGGAATATCGGATTCTATGAGCGCGGCCTCACGGTGACGGATGCGAATATACTCCTGAAAGTGCCGGCAAGATAAACGCGGGTGTCAAAAAACTCAGGACTAGATTGTTGTAAACCCCTTTCAAGTTCCGAGGGGTTTATGGCTTCTCGTTTGAGGTGTCCGACGCTGGCACGAGAGAATGTGAGTGAAGAAGTACTTCAAGCTCGAATGCCCCGAAGCGCGCTGCAGATGGGCATCCTGATAGGTGTGTGAGCCGTCTCATGCGTGGATACAGAAACAGCGAACTCGCACAAATTGTGGGTGGATCGGAAGCGAGCGTCTCACAATCAGAGGATGAGATGAAAATAGAGAGCGATAGACCGACTGACTAGCCGTTCTGCCGACCCAACAGCCAGGCGGGCTGCCTGGCTGCTTGCCGCTCGTACGAATGGAACACCGACGATGAATTTATGAGTATTCGGACGAGTTTGGACGTTACGCGTACTTTGAGAAAGCAAGCCTTGAATTATCTCATGTAATCGCTGAGAGGAAGCTAGGCGACCTCTTTTAGGCCCTGACCGTCCCGAAAACGTTGGCTGATTGGAACCGACAGCATATTGTCGTGTTTTCAATGTGAGCTCTCTTCCTTGGAAAACGTAAGCTCTACTCGGCGCTTGGGACCGTCGGCTACAGATGAAAGGAGGAGAGTCCCCGCGAGGACAGAATCTTCGGCTCCGTGGAGAGGATTCCTCACGTCCGTTGTAGTAATAGCCCTGTGTTTAGGGAACCCGCCTAATTACCTGATAACGTCGGGGAAAAACGTTTCGGTAGCCATAATCGGTCCTGTTGATAGGCGGCTTGGGTCGATAAGAGCGCCTCTTTTGCTCGAGGGATCATCGACAGCGTATTGGCAAACGTTGCGGGTGTCTACTGGGCGGAGCGTGTTCGTGTGCTCTTCCGAATTAGCATTTTGTTTGTGACAAAATACTGCCGATTGCCACGAAATCTACGGAGTTGACTTCTGGAGAGAGGAATGCTCAACAGTCGAGCCTCACTCTGGTTTCTTTGAACGCTTTTCTGGCAGCAGTTTTCAGCTGAGGAGGCTTCAACGAAGGGCGCGTTGTTGGCGCTGTTCGAGCGAACTACTGGCTCGGTTCAGTGAAATGACGCCCGACAAGCAAGCGACCGAGCAAGGAACCGACCGACCAACCCTACTGGTGGCAGAGCCACGTGTGGTTGAGTCTTGCCGGCCGGACGTCTCATTGCATTGTGGCTGCGTGGGCTATTCGGCGGCTGCCTGCCTGCCTGCCTGCTTTGGTAGTTTGCTCAGACTGGTTGTTGGTTAGCGAATGCGCGGGGGGTTGAGCGAGTCTTTCTGTGTTGAGGGCTCGGTTGTTTTCTTCTGAGGATTAACGAGTAAGAAACTTCGGAAGCCACCGAGAGAACATATCACCTCGCTGAATCGCTCCGGTTATCGAACGCCTGTTTTTGTCGGAGACTGCAGATTGGGGCCGAAAATGAACACGAGTTTTTTTCTTTGCAAGACGAAAGTGCCGTAACATCCTCCCGCTGGCCAACGGGAGAAGACACCCGTCGGTGTAGATTCGCTAGCTATGCTGGCAGTGCCATCTCGAACAAGAGCATCGTAGTGAGACGCGGCTTCGGTACAGTTGTAGGGATTATTCGCGAGGGAGGCTTCCATTCGGCAGCAGTCCGCGAGATGCGGCTCAGGGTCGGTTGACTCAGCCCAGGACTGTGGCACGAACCGTGGAAGAGAACTTGCTCAAGAATCTCGTTCTCTGCAAGAAGCGCCCATAATTTGAATTAACGCCCGAATCAAAATGGAAACCGTCTGATCAATGCGTCGGAAAGCATCGGAAAATCAAACCATGCTCCAACATTTCTCGGACATCTCCCTCATGCTCAGCATCTTGGAAATCAGCGATTCCTGCCACCTAGTTAGAGAGCACAGTCGAGTGGAATCTCGAGCCTCATGATCTCCCTATTGGAGCATTACTCCCGGTCGATGGAATGTGACATCAGATATCGACTCGTACGGACTTGTTCCATGAATCCAAGGGAAGGAGAATCGTATCATGCAAGCATCACAGCCTGGAATCGGGAGCTCCACAATTACTCCATCGGGTACAGAACGGAGCCGCAGCAGTCTCAGTTACTAGATGTGTCATGGATCGAGCTTGCATAACAGGATATCGCGAACGAAACCATCTCAGAATCTCGGCACAGACATCGTCGGATGGTGATATTTGGCGCTCATCTTACATCGGAAAGCAGTTAGCGGCTACAGAGTTGCTTCAGTCAGCAATGAATCTCGACAACGGGAAGACTAGACCTTAGTCGATGTTATTTACGAGCGTAAGGATTCGAGAGGAAGTTTCTCCGCCTCACTCGAATCCTCCGCAATCGTAGTCTTTCCGATTGAGTTTACCGAGAGGACTCTGGAAGAGATTGACGGTTCTCTTGGGGATTTTGAGACGTTCTCAACTGTTCCTGGAACTATCTCCAATCACTGCTCCCCTCTCGAAGGGAGTGATCCTTGCCAATCAATATTTCAAAGACTTCTCTGATTCTGAATCGTCAAGTCGTATGGAACTCTTGTGGATTCTAATAAGACCAGGAAAGCTCCGAGCGGGACATGTGTTTCGCGGTTACGGAACTCTTCTTGTCTGGGAGCGCAATAATTTACGGATGACGAATACCAACAACAAATCCAGCGACGAGGATCGGACAGAGACCTCATTGTTATCCGCCGTCCTACCGGTGGGAGGACCTCGGCTTCTCTGACTCGCTTCCAGTTCCGCCCGTCGGCCACATGTATTGACGGACCACCAGATGTCCATCTCGAAAGAACAATGAGTTGCGGGCCGCATACAGGAGAAAAGTGGATATTCAGGCAGAGCTCCCATTTTCCGCGCTTGCGCTCATGTTAGCAAGCTCAATGTTGGACACTATAAGAATCAAACTCCGTTACGACCCCGACATTCCGCCTGGTTTGATGAGGTGGAAGCGTTAACTTCAGGCAAAAGCTTTTCATCATTCATCACAAAAAGTCGTATCGTTCTCGCCATGGGAAGATCTCAGGCGCTGATTACGCCACGACCAGAGTTATTTAGTACATACTCGTTTTAGGATGTCACCATTGAATTGATGTACAACCGCGCTTAGTTGGTCTCCGTTCGTTTGTCGCTTCTGGCGGATCATGTCCCCGCCACTGACGCACGCTAGGAGATAAGGCCGTTGAAAATGCGATGAAAGTGTTCGGTTCCGCGCAGATTTTGTGTCAGCAACCGGTCGAAATTGATCGCATGCTGGTCTGTCAGATTTTTTCCTTGGATCCGCCGAGACAGAAGATCAGGGTAGAATGGGCCGCTCTAGGGAAACCTCCTGGAAATAGGGGCAATTGAGTTCGCGGACAGGAAGCGAACGAGGAGACGTATTTATCTGCTTGTTTAGATAGTAGTCTCTCAAACGACGACGGCAGCAACAACAGCAACACAGGCGACAACGACAATCTCATTGTGGCAATTGTCTTGTTGGGCTCGCTTCGTGATGGAGGACAGCACAGCGGGTACAGAGACGTTGTCTCCGACGTACTTTGATGTTGTTGATTTCCGCCATTTCCGAATGAAGAAGCAACGAAACTCCATGCATCCACTCCCGGTTATCACCTCCAACCGCTCAGAGAATCGTTACGGATCATCATCAGTCCTGAACTGATGCTCATTGGGATCATTGGAAGACTTACGTAGGTAAAAAATAGCCCACTCTTAACTCTGAGTTCGGCAGAGAAGCCCTGATTCAGAATCTAAAGGTCTCCTAGGCTTCTCCCGAGACGAGCGCGGCTTCTTTGGAAGAGTTGTGCCCGCGGCGCGGCGAAATTACACTCATGGCGTGAGAGCGGCTTCTTCAAGTGCCGTCAACTCGGCGCATCGTACTTGAACTGCGGGGCTTGCGGATCCTTCGATTCGCTTTCAAAACCGGGTGAGACCCAACACGAAGTCAAAGCTGGGACGAAAGTTCGACAGTTGTCTTTCTTCGATATGGAAACCAACCAATGCGTTCACAACGTTCCCTCGTTATGATATCATCGTAGTTCAAGCTTAGCTGCGATTGGGCGCTTTCGAGCGACCGAAGGGATCTTGCTTTCAGAGAAAATATTTTTTTGAGGAGCCTGCTCAAAGCACGAGTTTAAGACCTTGTGGCTTATCACGCTCTTCGTTCGGTCCGCATTTAGTGACGATCCGGGTGAAGCTCTTGTGGGATCTGAAAAGAGTTGCCCGTTTTTCCCTTGATCAGTTTCGGGCTCTTCATTTTCATGGACGGATCATCTTCTCTCGGCTGGATGAAGGAGTTCGTGTTTGCTGGATTTTCGGTGGTTTCGGCTTGGGCCGGCGGTGGCGGCACCGACTGGCCGACAAAGAGATTCCGTACGGAGCGCTTGTGGTTGACCCAGATGAAGGGCTGGCATCGCTCGAATCGCACTACGGCCGGCATTCGCCTCTTCAGTCCGTGCTCGTACGCCAGCTTCGAGAGGAGATATTCAGCCGAGTAACACGGCTTCTTACCGTCATTTGAATTCCTCGAGTCTGGAGAGTTTCAAGGACGTTGATCACGTCACAGGAGGAATGAATTCATGAGCTTTAGTTTATGTGGCCCTTATAATCAATAGATCCATCGCTAATCGCTTCTGTCTGTTACAGGGACCGTCTGCGGCAACACATCCACATGTTGTTCACCGGAACTGCAGGAAGAGATGAAGCAGCGAGCGTCATTGGAGCTGAAAGAAAGGCTCTCGTTCATTGAGGATTATCACCGACAAATGTCTCAAATCGAGGTCCGCATGCTCGGTGAGTGACGGCGGCTGTTCGCCGAGACCACAAGACGGCGCTCTGAGCGCGAAATTCTATGAAACCTAGGAAGGCTCAGGCGATCTGAGTTCAATTGACAGCAGCTAGTCTAATGTGGCCGACATGAGTGAGTCGAGTGAAGAGCGTCCGAGAGCTTAAACTGGAATATTCATCCGCTAGAACCTGAAAAATCTATACGCAGGCCTCCAGACTCTGTTTACCTGAAAACAACTTGGCAGCTGGCGAATGGGCCAGAAGTGGATAGTCTGAACTTTTTGCTCCGTAAATATTCGGTCGGTCAGAGAAAAACAAACGAGGATTATGGTAACGCTCGCCCGCTCGCGGAGCGATCAAGACTAGTGAGGGACCACAGTGTTCCTGTGGAGCAATCGATCTGAGGAACGAAAATTCGGTCCCGTAAGCCTGTTGACCGCATCATGTCATCATGTTCCTTCATCGGCCATGTTCATGAGTTCACGCGCGGCCAGTTCGAGTGAGCGAGATCGATCTAATCAGCAGAGGAATGGCAAACATGTTTGGCCTGGTCATGAAGACCGCAAACTATTTGAACGTTTCTGTTACTGGCAGGAAAACGCGCGATAATCACAAGCAAACGTATCGCATGGCTCAGTCTAGCTATATTGACTATTTGAAAGGATCCTGTTCTCCCAATCACTTTTTGGTCTCATCGGGCGACGATTCAGCTTCAATTATTCGTAAGCTGGGGAAACTACTGAGAGTTCCCGCGCACCCACAAGTCTCTATGAAGACCTGGCACGGGCAGCGTCAATGAGAACCGATCATATAGCTTGACTCGTTAGACGGTCAGACACTCGAGTTGCTCGGAAAACGCATAGATTCTTCCTGCAATTGAACGATGACGCTCTCCCCACCCGAAACATGGTCTGCTTCCGGTCGCAACTTGGTAGAGATCACGGCGGCGCGTACGTCGCATCAATTGAAGATGCTCGTCTGGCTGTGATATTTGGCGAACAAGGTTTTTATCCATCGCTTGGTCCAGCCAATCTACCTCTGATATCAATATCCGGACGGACATGGAGGCGATGTTATCCGCAATCGACTATTGCCGCTTGGTGTAGGATAAGCGGAGCGGAATCGTCTGAGAGGTCAGAGGTCGTTTCTGGTCAGCATCATGTAGAACCAACACCAACTCCTCAAGCTTCCTAGTCCCTCTTCCTACCTGCATCTTCATCTAAGCAGCTTCAATCGGACGCATGTCAATCATAGAATTGTTCGAGGTCGTGACGAAATTATCCTATGGACCAGGACTCCGAGTATTTATACTGTCTCCCAACGCGGCTCGACCAGTCGGCGAGCCTGCATACCGCATATCCGCCCTAGCTCGATGAATGGACTTTGCTCCGTCCATCAGGTCGGATGATCGGATAGGCCGCGACCTGGGTTCATGGGTATTGAGTTGCAAAAGGTCAGACCGATCGGCCGTGGCTATGAAATCCGGAGGATGAACAGTTCCACTGTGTGAATAGCGCGCGCTCGAAGCTAGCCGGAATCCATAGTAGAATGCTCAATCCATTCGTTCATTGTAACCAACGACAAAAGTACAATGAAATTTCCCTTCATGCACTCTTCGCTCACGAACACACTCGCCGGCTGGTTAGCACGCAGGCATGCACGCTAAGAATGGCCGCGTGAAAAAACCTGTTTGTAATGGAATGCACAGATTCGCTTGGAGTCTGTCACGCGTCTGTCACCACCTGTTGAATGACAATCAGTTGATCAAGATTCCTGGTAGTGTTAAACACTCCGGCCTGCACGACTCGCGCGCAGAGTAAATGATCTGATGTTTTTCGGGTGAATCTATCGCGGCTGTTCCTGCCACTGTCTTCATTCGTCAGCTGTTCTTATGAAACATCGGTTGTTTTTTTTTCGTGAGACCTCTGCGATCCTGGCATGTCCGGACAAGACCGTTGTTCCGGAGGGAGGATGGAGAAGACTTCTCTCGCGGCGAGTTCGACATCCAACACAGTGGGCAGGCAGGCAGGCAGGCGGCCTTGCTACACACGAATCGGTATGTCGCCTCGGGACAGCCTACATGCGTTCGTTCCTCCGATCGCTCGCTCGTTCGTTCATTCATTCGATCGTCCCATGATTTCGATAAACAGGGACTAAAGCCGGGTTTGCTTTGATGAATAGGGGAGGTCGGCTGAACAATGTACCTCACTGCAGGAGGTGATGATTTTCGTCGAAGATCTGTACGCGATCGACGCTCTCTCCTACCCTCTTTCTCTCATCCGTAAGCGAGTCCAAGAAAGAGAGAGATTCGCCCGAATTTCGGCACCGGCACCCTGGATTGGACGAAATGGATCTTCTGTACTCACTAGAGAACTCGAATTTTTTCGATTCAGTGAGGAATGCTCACCGTAGCTAAATTCAAACTTGTACTGGCTTATCGACGGTTCTGCTTGTAGAAGCTCTAGAGCGGTATCGCGGTATCAGACTGTAGCGGTAGCAGGAGCCACACCATGAATTTTCTGGAGCTTCAACCCTCTGAGTTTGATCTTCTCACCGGTTTGTCTGATTCGATCGCAAGACGCCGTTCCGCTCACGAAAGTTTAACGCGTTTTGCCCGAATTTTCTGTCATCAACCCGAGCATAGCCGTCGCGTCGGGGACAGCGATGGCGGTGGCTTCGACAGCACCAGCGGCAGACGAGGAATATCATGCCATCCGGCCTGTTCGCATCGATAGGACGGACAAGAAGAATCCAGTCCGCCGAGAAACACTTTAAAACGCGCCGCGGCCAGACCACACATTTCGGTACTCGCGTCGACACCGCCGCCGTGCGCTGAGATGAACTTTGGGCTGCTTGCTCTGGAGAACTCGTCAGTCTTCGAAAATTTCGATCCGTTCGCGTTCCGGCGGCGTAAGCCAGCGACTAGAGGATGCTCTCAAGCGCTCAAGTACTCACAGCCGTACTCGTTGATTGAATGCCGTGCTCCTCCGCTGAATGTATGTCTTCGGATGACAGACCCCCGTCAACCGCTTCATCATGGTTTCCGCATGATGTGTCTCATCCTAAGATCAACCAGATCAATTTGTTCAACTCACGCGAACGCGCTCCCTCAGCTTTCGCATGGTTTTGGGAGCGGATTTCGGAAAGTTCTTAGACCAGGAATCAAGATATCCCAACCATCATCATCTGAACAATGTTGCTGGGCTCGCGCAACTACCAAATTTCAGATAGTGTGAGGAAAGTAAAGAGAGAAGAGGACGGCTCAGGAGATGAGCGATGGCTTGAGTGACTCAGTAAGTCTGAAATAAATAGGGATGAAAACAGCGAGAGAGTTTGAGGTTGGGCAGCTCACTCTACTGCGGGCTTCGTTCGTGAGCTCGCTCGTCGGCAGATTCGCTGCTTACAAGAGGTGTTAGCCTCAGCCTGGGTCGGCCCGTCCTTCCACTAGCAAGCCCTGTGATGTGTCTCTCCGCGCCAGGCCTCGAGTACATCAGAGTATATCGAGCGGGCCGCCGGAGCCCAGCCACTTGGTTGTTCGTAGAAGATGTTGCCACTATCGCTGGTTACGGCTTGCTATGGCCTTACAGCTGTTGCTAGGGCTTTTCTGTTAACTCTGTCGTCATCAGCGGAGATGCTCTGGAAACAGATATGCGTTTCTGAGGCGCCTGGTGGGCACGTTCGGGCGCCGCGCCAAAAAGAACGCCAGGAACGATTCAGGCCGCGTAAGGTCGGACCGAGTTATCATTGGGAGCAGAGTGTTTCCATCAAAAATCAACAACACTCATTCTGAACTTTCTTCGCCGCTTGATGATGTGGCCGTGGGCCACTCGTGGGAGAACGCTTGCGTGATTTATCAATTGTTTAGAGTAGCATTATTTCCACGCAAATCCCCGTTTCGTCATGAAAAGACTCAGCAATATCAAATGTACAGGCGCCTCTACAGGACGCTCAAACTGTCGTGCAACATGGCATCGCTAAACCTAATCTGATTTGAGATTTTGGGAATGCTAGTCAGTAGGTCACTGGGCTTATTGATGGATAGATGGGATTCCAAGAAGAGAATGCGTCGTCCCCAGCTTCGCTCATGCCTAAAGTTATCGCGCGGCTGAAGAGGATTTATTAGTCCAATGAAGCCTATCTGATACTTTTATTGCGCGACAGACAAACTGAGGCGATTGTCAATTCCTCAGCGGAGGGAACCTTCTCCTCAATCTGAACTTCCGTTCATGGTGGTTGAGAACTCAAACAGCTTTAGAATCATGTGTGCCGATGACCGTACGGTTCCCCATGAGGAAAGAAAATCCACGAATATTGCGAACATCGAATGCTCTACTGAAATTCATATCCAGGGATTTCCTCAGCATAAAATTACAAAAGAGCGTTCAACACACGTTCAGTATGAAAAGACGGATGCTATCGAGTACCCGTGACAGTTCCTTCACTATCAGTAAGATCCTGCCTCACTAAGTCGATTCATTGAGCCTTCGAAGTACCCACCTTCAGTTCTACAAAAGTCTGTTGATTCAGTCGAGTGTACGTAAACGATTTTGTCGGAAAGGTACACCCAAGTGGGGAGTTTTTGATTAGTAGTTTCGTGCCGGGCTCCGAATAAATAAATACCTTGTAAGAGAAGAATGATCAGCCATCTATTTGATTATCTCTGGGCGCTGTTGAAGTCGCTCGGTACCCCAGAGCGTCGCTTTGGCATTTGCCGCCAGTACCGCCGATACTGTAGCTGCTGCCGCCGCCGTCGTCGTTCTCGTGGCGGCCGCTTAGCAACTGATGTTTTTCACTTACGGCGCTGACCGAATGAGCGAACCTCCGGCCGGTCATTGCATTCGGAACACGCCAAACAAATCGTGAAAGGTATCGGGTGGGAAGTCGGAGAACGAGAGGACTTGGCGTCGAAACGTACTCGGCACGCGACTCTCCCAATGTTAGCGATTCCCAACAAATTTTGGCTTGCAGCTCCACGTGGTCCGAACAGGGGAATCCGTCCACGAGGTGATACCCACGGGCTTACATAAACCTTTCGAAGCGGTGTGAGAGCGTCAAGCACCCTCGTGGAACGATAGGAAATATGATTAGCGGAAATAGAGAACATCTCCCCGAAATGGTGGTGTCATCTGCTGCCATCGCATTTCTCTTGAGAATTAATAGACCTCTGACTGCTCTGCGCCTGGTGAAAAGAGGTACAGTTTTCTTCTCAAACATTGCTGCTTGCTCGCCCGCTGGCGTGCGACAGCGACTGGGACTGCCAATTGAGAGTGAAACGAGAATCCTTCTCCGTCGTTTGCTCAATGTACTCGCCACGTTGAAGCGGTCGCCACGATCGTTTTTGCGACTGATATTGTCTGATTCAACTCTTCTTCAACTCTTGTTCTTCAACGATTGCACTGGCGCTCGATTTTTCTCCAAAATATCGAGAATTCGGATTGACCACAGGACGCCCCTTTTGAGTAATCACCAATCCGACGTATGGTGGCAAAATACTCACTTTGGTTGGAATCTGAAGCATTAGGGTTCTCTCTTAAATGACAAACCTATTTAGATGAGCTGTAGCCATTCCCCGTTCCTCACGCGGAACTCCGGTTTGTTGACCCATGCTCGTATCGCTCCACGAATTATGCGTTCTCCGCATATTTCCGCAAGCATGGAGCGGTCGTTCGCTCAGCTTCCCCGGAATAAAGGACTCTATTTTGTTTTCAGATGCTTACAGCGAACTCTTTGCAAGGGCTCAACAGCATACCCTGGCGACTCTTCACAATGATCTGAGGTTCATCGCGCATAACAATTCGGTCGAGGTATGCGACGCGCTAATCGCTTTCGAATGATCATCGTGTAGGCTGTCTGCGTTCACGGTGATTTCCACTAACGTCCGTTACTTTTTTCCGTAGGCTTTCTACAAAACTCTGAAGACTTATTTACTGGATGGCAGTCACCGGCATTCGGACGACGTATGTTTCTATTGTCCGCAACAAGTGTTTTTTCTTCTACACTCTGATTAGGGAATATTTGAATGCACGAGGATGAACTCACGTTCGATTTTCTTCGTTTTTAGGACAGTCCGAACGTGATCGGGGTGGCGCTCAACGGCCTTTTCTCTGACATATTCGTCTCCGTTTACGGACAGACAGCCAATCCTCGGGAGAGGGATTTCAGCAGTGCGTTCAAAAGCTGTCTCCGACAACAAAATTTGGCTTTACAACCTTTCGGCGAAGTGCCTCAGAGGTTGGCCGCATACTTCACGAAGAGCTTTCACGTGGATCATTTGGTCATGAAGTCTGTGAGAATGCTCATTGAGGTAATATAGATCAGTGCAAGATTATCGGCTCTTTTCGTTATCCGTTTTGTCGTATGCTCATCAATTCAGCACCCAATCTGAACTACGTTCACTCAAACGAAGAAACGGGGATTCAGTAAGCAGGAACTGATCATCCGAATCTAATTGCAGGTTTTGAAAACGGCTTCTGAAGCGAATGTGACGAATTACCCCGAATGTTCTCGGGCGTTTGCTAATCTTGTTCACTGTCCGTTCTGTCAAGGATACGCTGATTTGGCTCCCTGCAATAGGTTCTGCATAAACGTAGTTAGAGGATGCTTGGCACCTCTCTCCGATCTCAACTCTCCCTGGACTTCCCAGGTACTTGGTCTTGGGACGGCTTCACGCTGAGCATCCTCCTCGGGAGAGCTCCTCACAAATGTCTCCATTCTCGTCTATCATTGATACTACTCCCACAGGACCATAATCTGATGAGAGAATATGCACGGTTTCAGGTCGAGAGGACTATCCGGTTGCTGAAGAAAGCTCAAGAAACGAATTACCACGTGGAGATCGGATTGCTGCTCATTTCTCAGAGGCTCTTAGATGCTGTACAGTACGCCATGGACAACGGGATTGAAGTGGTGAAACGGGTTCAAGCGAGCTGTGGTGATCCTGACGGAAAGGGCGAACTCATCATCAAAGCTACCAATGACTCCTCGCATCAGGTTCTTAGTTTTGTCCACGTTAAAGTTCCCCTAGATTTTGATGTTTCTCGTCAGAGCTTCAACATCTTAAGCTGGATATCTGAAACAATATAGTATGATTCTTCCAGTATCTGAAACGCGCTCTATCGAAAAGAACCGCCACCGAGAACGTTGAACTCCTCACGGGCCCCGCGAAAAGACTGCAAGAAACCACCGAAATACTGCAGGGGAAATTGCATACAGTCCTCGATTTGTTTGGTGCGTATTCACCGGAGCAGTTTGTCGTGGAACTCGTGGGCAATCTACTCGATCTAATCTATTCCTGTCAGGAGGATTATCGGAGGAATGACATGTCATCCGCTCTCAGGGCTTCATCGAAGTATTTTCCTAATTTGTGTTTTTCTCACAGAAACGATGTCAGAGAGGCTATGCCCTAACGTCGCGAACTCCGACTGCTGGAACGGATCGACTAAGGGAGACTACGCGAAGACAGTCACCGGACGTGGCGTAGGAGCTCAGAGGCTTAACCCAGAGGTCAGTTCGTATCGGGATGTCGTGTCTGTTGCCATGAATTTCATAGCGAGGCACGCGATCAACCTCCAAGACGCCGATGGTTCCATGAACGTCGTGTTGACACTTTTTTCGTATTATTTCAGGTGTTATTCAACGACCGGATGATTCCGAACTACGTTAAATTGGTTGAACATTCTCTGCGTATGAAACAGATCACCAGCGCGATGAACCACGCAGCGGTTTTCAAGATGAAGCCCGAAATAGAGAACTACCAAGTCGAGACTCGCCAGAAAGAAACCTTCCTCAGTGACGGCAGCGGAGACACGGAAACTGGGAGCGGCGACGATGAAGGCTCAGGTCAGTTCCTAGTTCTCTAGACTAGTGTCACGATTCCAAACTTCTCCGAAGGACCATTAGGCATGGAATTTACCGTCTCGAATTCACAATTCAGGCTCGGGAGCCAGCCCGCCGGATGTAGACGCTGAGCCAGATAACATCTCACCTGGATCCGATATACGGTCAAAGAACATCACTTCGTCTACGTCGATGACGACAACGACATCACCTACGGTTTCAACGAATCCACAACTTGATGAATCTGCAAACAGATCATCAGCTCGCTATGCCAAGGCGAACGATGTGGTCGCTCTGCTCATACCTTTCTGGCTCTTGCTTGTCCCTAGATTACACTTTTAAACGTCCCAAAGTTTTCCTGTAAAAATGTATGTATATCTTAGATTAAGTTAGATCCATTCTGCCTCCCGCAAGCACCAGTTCCAATCCCATGGTTGACAAACGGGCTAGAGTATTCGAGGGTTGCGGACTCCGAGCATCGGAGCCCAACGTATTTCGGCCGCATATTTTAGGTCAACGCTCAAGGTGAAGAAGCTACATGCCATATGGAAAGTGCTCTGGTGGCTCGAAACAACCGGAAGTTGCCGATTTGACGGTTCAAATAGCGAGGATGAATGAATGTACGCATGCATGTATTATTACACGCGAGTTCGGGTACTGTGGGAAGGCGTCCATGAAGCACTTTGTTGCATCTGCCTGTGATATAGCGATAATTTTAAAAAGTTGGGCTGCAAGCCGCTTATTTTGTACTCTTGTAAATCCTTGAAGACAAACCTATCATAACGAGCATTGCCTGGTAACTTGTTTAGGGTTTTCTATTGGTGTGCAGCGCGTTTGGCCCGTCGTTGAATTTTTGATGAGTGCGTTGGTTCTTCCGGAAAGAATGTGCCCATGCGGCGTTCGGAGTCGCTCCGGAGACGCATAAATGTACAGAAGATGAATTATTACTTCAATATCGAATGTCATCAAGCTTTGGGTAATACATACTTTGAAGATGACCATCAGATGCCCATGATCCGAAAGTGCATGATTCGCGGAGATGTTATGGTCAAAGCAAAGAAATTCGCAGAGCTCACGGCGTTTTGTCGCCGAAATTATCGGAACTTGGAGGAATCATATCGTGGGCGGAGTCTTCCGGGTATTTGATCCATGAGTTTCGCTGTTATAGGAGGCACATTCATCAGAATGCGAATTGCTGATGGACGGCTGGTTAGTTCTACGTGGTCCTGCTCAGCCTCAAATATGGGACGGAATGCTGTATTCGAAGTCATGGTTCATTTTTAACTCGATGTGAATAAACGTTTCCTGAAACCTCAACATATTCGGAGATTTCGTTACGTGAGAGCTCAGAATTTCCGGCCCCGAGGCACAGAAAGTGGTCCTTGGTTGAGATTCAGATCCTCATTTCGACAGGTTCTCGCGGAAGGAATCTGGCTCGTACTCAGACAGCCAATTCAGATGTTCCTCGAATCGCCTACCCTAAATGATTTCATTCTGTGCGGGAAAACCAAGGACGATGAGTAGTTTCGTCTACCGTCATTCGAGATCCATGTTCTGGTGTAACATCATGTTTCAATTCAGTTCAACCAATCAGGGAGATGTTACGTGTCATTGCGTTTTTTTGTGGCTCCCAGAGTTTCCTGTTTGCCCCAGATTGGCTAGCCGATTTCATTATCATGAGTGGGTCACGTGAGTGCGGATGAAGATCGCCTGAAATCAGAAAACCAAGGCCTGCGGTCTTTTCACCCGATGACCGTGACAGTGGACCCGCGATTGAGCAAACTCATTCGGATTAGATATGGCGAGTCATCGAAGAATCCACCTGCGTCAGCTTCCCGTGCGTGGACGGCGATCTCGTGTGGACATGCGTCCTATTGCCAACGCATCGCGCGTCTCCGTTCCAATGTTTTCACTCGCTGGAGCCACTTACACAAGGAATGGCATTCCGATTCGATTCTCAATTTCAAGGCTTATTTATTAATAAGGCAATCATGGGGGTGGTAATCCACATAAGACGAGTTATTGAAGCTCGGGTGAGACACGGATATTCCTGCTCATCTGCCACGCAAACGATTTTCGGGAACAAAATGAGTGACGGACATCTTAAGTGCGGAGATCACTATGAGTGCGCTATTCCGCGCTCCTGGTTGGTTAGGATGTCTTCTGGTCATCGGCACAATACAGATTTCTGATAATCTTTGGGAGACAACAGCCAGTGTCGAGAACACACAATACATGGAACGAAAGAGTTCATGTCCCGCCTTGTAGATCCCCGACGTAGCAGGGTAAGCAACCGACTTGTGGTCGGCCACTCTGACTCTGAACAATCGATCAGAGAGGAAACTTTGGCTCCATCGGGTGGTTTTGTGATGCAATCCCTCTTGTCCAACAGTATGTAGCGGTCAACAAATGCGGTGATTCTAGTCCTGGGTCATTCCCAGGAGTTGTGTGCAAGTAGATATCCGGGGTACCAACCCATGTTGACGAGGGTCATAACGGAGGTTGTCGCTTACGTTAGGAACGATGGAATATGCGTTGGAAGTGTATCCTCTGAAGCAATATACGCCACGCTCCCCAACGATATCGGTCGGCAGTTCGAAGCGCGGTCCTGGGGCTCCTTCCTATGGACCGCCGCCGTCACCATGTCAGGACGGAATAAGGAAGGTGCCATTCCGTCCTAGGAGATCAACATAAGTAGTTCAGACAGGAGCAGCGGGAAAGTTTTGGTAGAGATCGGCGGTGTATGATCAGGTTCGAACGACCACATTGACTATAGACACCTTACAGCTCCATCAGGAATGGCGAGTACTTGATACATTTTCTTGTTGGAGAGTGCTAACGTTGTTTCTATTCTGACGTTGAAAACGGTTGCATAGTAGAAAGCAAGGTGACTAGCTTTCTTCGATGGGGAATCCGTCACAGCGTGTGGAGTTACAAACGGGAACCGGCTCAAAACATCTCATCATCATTATTGGAATCGGAAGAGGGCGCCTTTCAGTTCACCATATCGAGATTTTACGCTGTTGATCCTGGATCCATCTCCTGGTGATCCGAGGCGCGATGCGTTTGGTTGCGAGGGCAAAACTCACTACCTGCACCCGCAGTTCCCTTGATGTTCCGAGCTCCAGAAGCGAGGGCAAATCTGGCTGAATACGGGCTACTGGAGCCCTCCGCTCTCTCCGGGATTCAGACGAGACCGCGTGATGGTACCTTGATCGTGACTACTTCAAACAATGGACGACTCGATCCGTGGGAAGAAAAAAGCTCGCTCTGCAATCAAGTTTCTCTGATTGGTCGATAGGAAGACTGCAGAATCACATTCTGGACATGAATGCGACGAAGCTCTCGTTTTCTCGGTTCGCACCAGCTTTATTCCGGCACGATCATGCATTCCACATTCAAGCCACCGGTAATAAGCGACATAAGTTGCGTATTTGTGGCTGTGAGCTACGAAACACGTCTATAAAGCGGAGCCGAGCAAACCAAACTGCACGGTCCAATGGTCACACACATGTGTGAGCCGGTGCTGTGCCGTCGCTGTGTGTGTCGATATCGTAGACACTGTTGAGGGCTTTCCGAGCGCGGACGAGACAGCGGCCCAGAACAAAGCCAACATTCCCAAGTTAGTTCGGACGCCGCATACACGGCTGAGTTTTCGTCTGAGGATATTGTCAAACTTCAACGGTGAGTTGAATCGAGAAAATCTGTGGTGAACAAATATCCGAGTTGGGATTCTGCCGCGGATTATCTGGCTGTCTGAATAGGGAGGACTCACAGTGCTTCAGTTTACCGTCGCGTTCTGACTATCCACTTCGGCGTCGATCGCTGACAGGTTCCATTGAATTCCACGGCGGATCGTCACTCTGGTTTTCAGAAACCAGTGTCGTCGCCAGACTGATGAGCGTATTCTGAGATGTGGTGTTTCTCTCGCGGAGAATAACGACGTTGAACCAAGTTCGAGCAAATGAACAACTAGAACGGTAAAATGACAAAGCGCGTTCCTCGTCACCCGTTGACATTTAAGATCTATGTACATATATTTTCTTGCTTTTTGAGTGAGTTACTGGTGAGATGTATCAGAAAGCATTCGGAAATAGCAGGGAACAGAGAATGCGATACCTTTTCCAACCCTGGTTTTTCCCATCATCAAGAAACAAAACAGGACGTTGCGGAAAGCTCAGAGCCTTGCGCGGGAATCGCGCAGATCAGGCTAATACTCACAATCAAGCTGTCAGAGCCTCAGTTTGTTAGATCCAGGTCATTGTGCGCGTCGAGTGGAGTCGTGTGAAGAATTCATCCAAACAATAAACTTTCGGCGTTCGGTCTAATATATTCGAGCAGCGATTTTCCCCGCTTTGGGTGGAGGAGATCGCCTCGTGAAGGTCGCCACTCACGTAGGCCAAAACAATAAGACTTATTGAAAGAAAGATACGAGAAAGCCGGTTTACGATATTTGCTCTCTGAGAGCTCAGTCGGCAGCGTACGCTCTTCAGGGCAGTGAGGATATTCCCGATTGTCAGAAACAGCCTCAGTTTGCATGGTTACGCTCTGAGTGCGGCCGGAGCCGTCCTGGCAGCTTTGGAAGTCCGCCTCTGTGCCCGAAGAATCAGTGAGGGCCGGAGATCCAACATTGAACCAAAAACAACACAACGTCTGGAAAATCTCGATCGAAAGATCAGGTTGCCGCCGATCAGTACGTATTCGGGATCTCGTGAGAAGTGCGTTTCACTGTTTTGTTTGATGTTCGGGCGTTTCCCTCCATCCGAGGCTCGGGAAATTCGAGTTTCCCAAATCACATAGAGATCGCGCTGTTCGTCATGTGAACTTTGTGAGCGTCTGGCAGCTCTTCACTCAACATTTACTCGTCCTGATTGCTCGAGGAGAGGGTCTCGAATGAAGCTAATTTTCATTCCGGGCACGGAGACTTTGGAAGCTTTAGAGTTATTCAATTCGAATATGTGTTAGCCAGCGGTTATTGGGAATGTGCCCATCTAGTTGACGAGTGCTGCCGATGGCTCAGAAGAAGAGTCAGCAAAATCGCGGCGGCGATCGGATTATCGTGGTCATTACAAGCCCAACTCGGAGCGCGGTTGTGCCCGTCGCGCTGTGTTTATTTTGACGTGAGTCAAGATACAGAGCTGCTGTCGATAGCTGTTCGTGTTGGAACAAAAAGTATCAACTATCACGGATCTGCTAGCAGAACAGATATCGATCATGATGCAATTCTAAAGGATTGAAACAGCCCCGATCGTGTTACGAGAAATTTCAGATGAAATTAGCATTCCTCAAAACTCGAATCTGATTCAGTGGCTATCGAGGGCTCTTCCGCTGAGCGTTTAGTTCCCGGTCAAGAGAACATACGGCCGCTGTGTGGCGCACCAGCAGAACAGTGTAACCAGAAATGAGTGGTCTCTCCGGAACTCTGTACGCATGAGGGTCGGATCGGGACAAGCGTTAGCCACGTTCGATGCAATGAGTCGAACGCACTCGGAAAAAGCGAATATTGTAATTGTCGATGTTCATCTCTCAAGGCTGTCTTACGAAATTCCACACGGTGAGTAGAAACGGTGAGTGACCACTCGACGAGCACTGAGCATCGGCCGTCCTTCCTCTGATGGTCTCCGAGCTCTGCCAAAGGCTTAACCGTGGGTCAGCTCAGATTCTGGCTCTTTCTCTCTCTTTCCGTGTGTGTCGAGCTGACATTGGCCTCACTAACACTCATTCTTCCTTCAAAAAACTTGTTGTTCTAGGCAAGTGGCGGGCGAACGCTAATCTCGTTTTTCGGCTGCACTACAACTGATTGGATCGTGATCGAAGTGAGCTGTGATTACCTGGTGTTTGACGGTTGCTTGAGTGCTTCGAACTACGTCCTGCATCTGTTGGTGGTGGTACTCAGCTGACACTGTCTTCAATGCCGCCATCGCCACCACGACATCTCGTGAAATCAACCGCGGTGCGCTGCCCTTGCTGGCTCTACTGCTGTCGTCGCTGGTGCTGTTAAACTCGACTCAGGATGTCCCGGCCGAAACTTCGGCGATTTCTCTCCGAATCTTATGATTTCAAGCAGCGACCGTTGTTCCGACGACAAAGTCTTTGTGAAGTGGTGTACGAAGAACCAGAGTTCGTTGGACTCCTCGGCTATCAAGAACTTCCCGGCTCTCCAAGTATATCTAAAAAGGTATGTTCTCGGCGAGATGCTTCCTTCGAGAACCTGCGGGTACAGCTGTCGCTCCACTCTCATCGGGCGACGAGGGTGGGTGTTCTTCGGTCGAAGTTGATTCCCCTCGGCACGGAGTGAGTAATCAGAATTCGTTCGTTATCGAGGCGCAGCGAAGTACATTCTCCCTGAACCTTTTCGCCCTCGCTTTTCGTTGAGGTTCGTAACACTGCGAGCAAACAGCGAGGTTATCTATCAGAGAGTGTTGTTCGAACGCTACATTAATATCGATCGTTCGACGGGCTGGCTCGCTGCCTGTCTTTCCAACGAAATGAGTTCCGATCTGCAGATGGGTTCTGCTTCGTCTTGAGTTTGCTCTCGTCACGATTCTGTCGGACGTCTGGCAAACGGAAAACTCCGGTGTTCAGAACGTTCGCAGCAAGTATCCCCAGCGTCGCGTATGGGCGATCGGCGCAAGCGCCCCCACGAACACACGGCCTCGATTCCCTTTCTCCCGTTCGACCCTTGCCGATCCCCACGTGCGCCCCACGAGTGCCGTACAGAGAGCGCTCAAGCCACGCAAGGCTTCCAACTAACCTGGACGTTAACGGAGCGTGAGGTGCAAGTCTGACGTGTTTGCGGAAAGTATGCTGCGAATCCAAAAAGTGTGATTAGTGTGCCGAACCCGTGTGTTCCGTGTCATCGTTAACAACAAGATTCTCAGTTGCTCGTGGTAGTCGTCAAGACTACCAATTGATGTTCTATCTAAAATTTGGGCAAACATCATAACGGATTTCCTTCAAAGAAGGAGCATTTACCGGAGAAGTAGCCGACGCTCGACAAGGGTAGGTCCTTCGGAAAGCAAGGAGGTGGGCCGAAGCGTTCCACTCTGCAACGCTCTTGATCTGCGTGGAAAGTTGTCCCTGATGGCAACGCTCCGACCAGAGTTGCCGGCACAGTGGAGAATTATTGATCGCTGTCAATATCGAATAGCTGTTGTTGCCCCCGCGTGGTTTCGACGGATGCACTGAACCCCGAGAACCGTGTAGGACATGAGAACGAACGCCTCCGTCTAAAAATTGAATTCGGGTGGAGCGAAAAGCTAATGAAGGCAGGTTTCGACTCGAACAACGAAGGAAATCCGGTTCCGTGTATTGTACAGGACTGTGCCTGGTTCTGAGCAAACCTGCGAAGATATGGCGATCCACGGAACGACCGATACCATCGTGAATAATTGATGGATATCGAAAGCTCTCAATGGCTCGCGACAGCTGTCGAGAGCTTTGTATAAACGTGTGTATGCAAGCCGCGAATTGTTATCTGTCCCTGTTCAGGGCTTTTGGAAAAGTTTGTGAGTTTTTGTGTGCGACACAATGATCACGAACACCCTGCAAAAACGAACTTTCCGCACGACAGAGTTCTACATAATTACGGGTCGAGTTTCCGCGACAGTCACCCAGCGTCGGCGCCTGATTCAGTATCCGCATTCAGAGCACTCCGTCGGCAGCGGTTCCTGGTATTTACTTTTCCGAATTATTTTCCCTTCATCGCCCCGACCCTCGACCCCGTTCTCTTGAAATAACAGCTCGAGGTTGCTTCAGAGTTTTCTCAGTGGACGAATTGGACTGAGCTTCGGCTTCGAGATTCATTTCTTTCGATGTCGAGTCCCAGATCTCGGGGTTCGCATAAGAATATGTGCGACCACAATGTCCACAACTATTCGCATAGATCCGATTCTGGTAAACGAGAATCATTCCGCTCTTCATTGCGGTTGATTTTTGTCAACCATCGCCTGAGTTCTGGACCTCGGACTCCCTGATGGAGGCTAGATGAGAACACAAAAATCGTCCTCACGCTCGAACCAAGGAATTATGAGAGCCACCGGTCGACCCATCTTCGCTTGAACTAAACCGATCCGGGTGCAATCCATGCAGAGGTCGTGCCGCTTCCCCGCAGTTCAGGCTCAATAATTCAGGGCGATGATCTGAGAGTGTCCCAAGAATCCGTTGGAGCCTTGAATTCACTTATGTGCAAGAGCTCCTCCTGATTCGGGACTGGGAGCGAATCTGACCGCTCTTAGAGGAAAGATGACGGCGCGGCCGCGTTCCTCGGGAGACGCTCCCGGCGAATCGATATGGCGAGAAGAGTCTCATCTCGCGCGGAACAACGGAGCTTGAGGATTCCCACAGCCGTGAGAATCAAGGAGACAGCTCCTCACAAGCGGCGCGAACAGCGTGCTTCATAATGTCTGGGCTTGTTCCGTCTAAGCCTCCATGTAGTCTGCACGCGCATTTGTGATGTTAGCATACACTCCCCAGCGAAACTCATACAGCGCAGTAGGGAGACGATTTCCTTCCAATGTTTCCGAGCACGATGGGAGCTCGGCCACCTGTGTGGCAAGCTTCTAATTTCCGCATTTGGCGCCCGGTCTACGGTGTTTTGGCGGTTTGCTCAAAGCCGCGATTAAAAGTTCTTTCTGTTACTTCCTCCTTTCTCGAAGGATATGAGTGGTTGCTGCCCGGCTGAGGAGAACTCATATTGAGCCGAGCGATTGCAGAGGCTTTATCCGGATGTTTGGAGGAGCAATCCAGGACCTTTCGGAAGCTTCATTCTCTGTTCCTCCATGTGTTCCCATCCCTCCCCAGCTCTCGCTCCCTCCGACTCTTCCCTGAGGGAACTCAGTGAGTCGACTGGATAATGTTCGGATTGGTCCTTAACCTCCAAAAATGAGTATCGCTGAAGCAAAAGCCGAATTCCCACGGGTGCGAATCGGCAACCGGCCACAGCTCCTGCCCGTTGTTCCGCGGTTCAGTCTTGACCAACAGAGTTAACGCAGGAGTCTCGAATTTGTTCGCTACCATGGAATCACACATGTACGCTCATCCTCTGATCGATGAGAGATCCTACTTTTCCCGCCTGAGCGATGTTCTATCGCATCTCGCGAGCAGCTTGCCTTCGATGTACAAGGTTCAGAACTTGTTGAGCTCGAGTGGGGGCGGGTCACGTCAGCAAAGTTTCACTCGCTTCCATTCAAAAACTGGCGATGAATGCTTGGGAGAGTCGTGAGAAGTGGTACTTTCTCCCGTTCCCTCCCACTTGACGGCCGGTCTCCCTGTTCCAATTGCTGAAAGGATTGAATGCGGAAGTTTGAGGTCTACCTTCCGAAGACCTCCTCCGCACCAGATCCCGCGAACTTCCTCATCCGCCAACGTTGAAGCTGGACGTCTTGACGCTTTCGAAGGCGAGCGAAACTGCCCTCATGACTCTCTCTGTCTCTGCCTCCATCTCGCTCTCTCCAGCACACTCGCGATCAGGATACCTGCAGTGCTTCCGCTGAGTCCGTCCGGGAGTTCGTCGGCTTGCCCCGAAAATGGCGATGGAGCGGGGCGGGGGGACTGACGTCTCCGCTGGCCATGATCATTCCGATGGAACGTCTAATTGCTCGAGGACCGGAGCATGCGCTTCCAGTGGATACCTATTTCAGTCGTTACTCCCCAGATGCCGGGAATTTCCTCATATGGGATGCTATGTTGAGCAACGGCTGAATGAGCGACAATACAGCGTAATTACGTAGACAATAGACGTATGTCTCGCCGACCAGCAAAAGTTGCCTTTATGCCTCGCGATCGCTCTTCCGAAGCGGAGTCCGAGCCGAGCTTGCGGTCCATTGTTTTAGACCGCAAGCGAACTCAGCGAGCGTACAGGCGTGCGTGTAAACCGCCAGTCGGCCGACAGACAGATGGGCAGGGAGGCAGGCAGGAAAGAGGGCAGACGGACGGACGAACTGGACCGAAAGCTCTCGTGCGTCCGCGTTTGGGAGTGGTACTCAGTACGTGCGTACCGGAAGACGGCAAAAAATCTAAACTCAATCATCTGGCTGGAGAAGTTATGATATTTAGAGCGTTTTTCCCAACGGCATCTACGTGGGGTCTGACCTGCAGCTGATGCATCCCCGCTGCTGCCGCCTCCGGTAATAATCTAATGACGCCGCGGTATTCGCGGAAGGTTTACGCGCGACAAGTTGATGCCTCCTGCTTAATGGAGCTCGACCCGCCCGGGCCCTTCTGCAGAGTGGGACGGTCATCCGTCATAGTGTTTAAGTCCACTCCATTCAGCCCAGAACCCGGAGCCAATAGGGCTGAGATACCGGATGGAATGACTCTAGAGTCTAGACTATTTCTGACCGACTTTCACTTTCATTTGCAAACTGATAACAAGAGGGGGGTGGGGGGCACTCGATCGAGACTCGCAAAACGATTGAATTCGAACAAGAGTCGACGAATGATGCCATGAGACACGAATGACAGACGCGTATGTTCAAGCCATTGTTTCGCACTTGGTTTTCCCAAACTGCCCGGCAAGCCAGGAGCCACGTACTCCGGCATCTGTGGGAAGCGGGACCCCCAATCGACTTTAAAGGGCGATTTTCGATGGAAAACTCGGAAACAACGGTACCTTACGGAATCATTAATATCGTTCTCACGTATCCGAAGTTTGAGCCGGTGCCGTGATTCGGCTGCCGGGCGCAGAGACTTCTCTCAAACGAGAAATCTTGGGATAGTTATGGAAACCATCTCCAGGCATCGATGGTGGTCGGTGATCGAATGAGAGAAGATCATCCTTGGTCTTCCCGAAACGAACATAGGGTAATCATGCAAGGCGACGAAAGTCGTGCGCTTGGTTACGCGTCCTGGAATGAAAGGTGAACATGATTTACCGCGTCAGCATGTTCGCGTGGAATCTCCGAAAACTGCGTTCTGATACTGCCAAGTTTCAGCAACACTTCTTAAGGGAAGCGTCCCGCTCCTCGGAACACGTAGTTATCGACAGCTGGCGTTTGCAGCAGAGGATGTGAGCGTTCCCCGCAAGCGCAGAAAGCATGCTGATTAATACACCTCACGAACTCCAACCGGCTGCAAGCCCCACGTTCGCGACTTTGAACTCAAACCTTTCGAGAATGCTGCGACAATTTTTTGCTCGGGTTCTAAAACTGTCGCACGACACCCGCCGCTCAGCCGTCATTAGCGACGCGACGCGACGTATCCACATGGAGTTTTGTCGCCTTTTCCTCGGTTTTGTCGGAACCGGTGGCAGTGAAAAGGCCCACGGAAACGACTAGTTCCGCATCCGCTGTGCCATGTGGGGCGACTAGAGAATGGATGTCGCGCATTCAGCTACACAGTCTAGGACGATGAGGGTTTTTCGGAATGGTTCCGCTAAAGTTCCGCTCAGAAACACGGGACGTATGCATGGGGTCGTCCATCATCGATGGACATTGTGTAGCATGAAGTCTATCATTGATTGAACATCCGTGGCCCCCTAGACACGCAAAGTCGACCACTGGCCCAAAAACACTTACTTCCTTCCAATCTATCCGTTGCTCGACTGCTCTTGCGTTCGAGTTGGGTCGACGCCGCGCCGTACGCTATCCGCCGGGCTCAGCTCGAAGCTCCAAGCCACACCCGACGAGAACGACGAGAGAAAAAAAACGAGTAATGCTCGATTTTCACGCGACCAGCCCGCACAACGTTGCCTCGTGACTCGTGACGTGGGTTACGCAATGTTTCCTTTCTCGATACACCCATTTTCATCTTTATTCTGCATCGTATTCTCAATAAACTGATCCGATCGGTATGGTGAATTTGACATTTCTTGAAACATTGTTCGACACATAGGTTTCGGGTTTTCGAGGAAAGTGCTCCTCAGCTTGCCCGATCACGATGGAGTCAAGCACGGCAGGAAATATTCAAATCCCTGAAAGCGGAGGGGAATTTCGAGCACCGTTTCTCTGCAACCGAGTAAAGAATCCTTTCGCATGGATTTGAAATCACAACTCGGGTGGTGGGGAATAACGGCCAACGGCAGGAAAAGTGTGGCCACGTGATTGCTCAGCCGACTAGGTCTTTCAACAATCGAGTCTTCGTTATCGTTGGTGGAATTTGCGAGATTTTTGAAAAGAGCGGAACGGCTGATCGTACAACGAACGATCGACCGTTGCAACGCAATCAAGAAGTTCCACGTCGTGTGGAGGAGACAGCCAGGAGCGGAACCACACGTCTCAGGCGGTTTAAAACGGCTGATTGGTTTCACTAATTGTTCCCAACATTAGTAGAGCCGCCTCGGGGTCTTCCAAAGTAACTTCGCTTTTCGTCCTTGGGATCGGACGATTTACCGCCGCTGCCACCGTCCGATGCCCGTGTCATTTTCGAAAAACTAAGTGGAAGATAAGTTTGCTCAGAAGCCTCCTTTCGGCAGTGCTTTTCGTGTGTCTGGAGTGTCGAGGTGCTGAGTCTCCGGGTTGTCTTTCTCGGTTAGGCACTGCGCTCCGTGTGCCGTCTTGATCCCTAACGCTGACAGGAACAAGATCGAAAGAGTTTTATGACACTCTTTAGTCTCCACATCCCGGATGCGGCAGCCTTGTGGTCGCAAATTCCACAACTGAAGTCGTTCCCTTCACACGGATCATGGAAACGTTGAATGAACATTCGATGAATCAAACCTCAGTTTGGATCCCGCTCTTTGTGCCTATTGCCGACTGCCTTCAAACCTTCTGAATTCAAATCCTGGGACTGGCCTCGTGATGTGGACACGTGAGAATGAATAAGAAGATTCATTTTTCTCTGAATTTGCGCTGAGTTTCATATGCGTGGCTAAAGAAACCACTGAGCCGGGAATATCAAACCCACTGCGCGGCAATCTTTCGACGGAAGGGGGAGGTGACATATCCGAGCGTTTTGCGAGAAGACGATTGCCCAAGCTACCCCAGCAGAATAGAATGAATGAACGCACTCCCGGAGTTGAAAACTGAATATGAGACCGCTCCCATTATGTTTGAAATGCTTCCTGATTGCTATTATGAGATTTTGGGACGATTATTTCACGCTACCATTGTATCAACAACGATCGTCCAACCCAGTGATAACATCCTGCATGGACTGCGTAGGGTGACCATGGCGAGGATTGGACGGAAGACGCACGGCGAGTCGTGAGGCTGTGGAGATGACAGCCCTTGCCTTGTTCCAGGATCAACACCTGGAAACACGATGTAACTCCGCTTACGACCCACACGATGGTCTCAAGGCGGAAGAACTCCCTAAAGGTTGCCCGAGTCCCCCTGAAGTTGTGCGACGGAGCGTCATTGCTTGGCAAAGCATCTCCACCTCAACCGCCAGCCAGGGTCCCGGATAAATCTTCCATGTAACGCACTTAAAACCTTCCCAAGCCGAGAACGGTCGCAGTTCTCGAGCTGTTCATTCATTCATTCTTTCGTTCATAAACGCAAAACACTTGGTTTTCGCCGATTCTTCAACAGCTGGATGTAGCCGGAGAGGCTTACAAGAGTATTAGGGTGATTTTGCTCACACCTCTCCACGTCCTATCATCAGATTCCGCGGCACGCCAACTGGAATTTATTTTGGAAGCCGAGCGGGGTCTGGAGAATGTCACCAGGCTAACCGTCCGACCGGAAGACCGACCGACAGACCAGGCGACCGACTTACTTTTCAGACGGCCCACCAAAAGTCGCTCACGGTGGATTTTGCCACACGAGCCTCCAACCCCGACTCCCCCCCCTCGGAATGGAAGCTTTGTGGCCTGCATTAGGCTCAGCTTCATTTTGCATACGGCGTTTGAGCTCGGAGATCATGGAAAAAGTAGAACGCTACTTCGCTTTACGCCGCAACCGCTATGGTGGTGGGAAACAGGAAGCACAAATAGGACAGCCTCGCACGCGTCCGGTGAAGGAACGATCGGTTAGCCGGAGTCTTGCTCGGTCGGAACAAGAGACGGCCTGAGCACTCGGAAATACTAATATTCGAGTGCCTCGCGTACGGGCGAAGCGTTATCAGCAACAAAATGTCAAACGTGGCAAAGCCTACCGCGTCTCAGAATTTCCTTGTTGTTTTTCTTCGAGAGTAAGCTCATTCCATGCACGACGCATCTTCTCAGCCCGCGAGCATTTCCTCTGTGTGCCAGAACCAATAGAGTCAGTGTGCCGCATCGGTTTCCTGGTCAGATGCCGGCCGATCGTCGGCCGATTCTGTCTTCATAGGACTCAAGGATTCCACATCGTGCTCCGGTCGCTTTCGTGCGTTGGAGCCAGCTCTGTCTGCTGAACGGCGGCCTTAATGAAGCGATGTCATGCTTGCCCAACACGGCGTGTGATCGTCCTTTTTTTGAGCTCGCCGGTCGAAATTATCGACGACTGAAATCGTCCAGGCCCAGAGAGTATAGGCGAAAGCCGCGCATAAACCCTCATATTTGTGAACGTGAATTTTTGCGAGCTATTCGCGTGTCTTTGCTGCAGTATCGAAGTTCGCAACGCTCCACGGAATTCCGCGGTGAGCTGCGTCACTCGCGGCGCGGCGTTCCGCAGCCATCAAATTTTGGAACGCGAAAATTGCTCAGCTCCCGGATAGAGGTCAGGGAGGCTCAAGGAAGCGCTCAGATAGTTTCCCATCGTTCCTCATCCACCCGTGATACTGTGATTTCCCTTCAACTCATATCTTCATCCGAAAATTAGAGGCGCGTTCAGCTCTTCCCGAAGTTTGGGACGGCTTATGTTCGCTGAAAACGGCGCAGTTCCACGGCTTCTGAGAATATTAGAGCGGATCGCGGCAGTTCGCACGCTCCGACATAATAATTCCACGCTATAGAGTACGGTTACAAGGGAATTTCCTTCCTTGACATTTCCCCTGGGCGGGGTGTTCGCGGTATCCCAAGAATTTCCCGCCCCCCGCGAATTATTCACATTTCGCCTCAATAAATTTGTGTCTAGTCCACGCACTGTGTCGTGGACTCTCCGAAATGGTCTCTTCCGATAGTCACTCGTTCGATACAGCTCGGAAGATTTCTCTATCGATGCAGGAGTCGTCATAAAAAGTTCCTAACCACAGTTGATTCTGTCGCTGGGCGCGACCCGACACGTCGATATTAAACTTTCGGCTCGCGGAAGTACGTAAGACCAGGCCAATGGACGAGTGGACGTGCATGTTTATGAATATTAATCAGCTCGGCTCCGTGTGAATTTCGCTGTTGGGATCGCAGTATAACCTGTACAACGATCTGACGGATTCGCGGCGGCCTATGGATGGCCAGCTCGCGAAGAAGCTGGTGAACCCCCACAATACTTCGCAAGAAGACCGAAGGCCACATCGTGTTCATTGATTGCTGCGCGAGAGAAACGATTGATGCACCAGTCAGCTGCTGGAATTACGCGGATCTATCTTGGAAGTTTCTTCCGAAATACCGCGTCTGCCCGCTGCCCGTATACAGTGGAAACACTTTTGGCGAATTAGGCGGCCCTCTCAAGCTTACTACTGAAAACGGAGAAGCCCCAGCTCAATGCTGATTATCACTTGGGAGTTATCGTTGCAACTGCCCGCGGCTTGATTCTCCAAGGGATGCACAAATCTCTGGCAGAGTAATTATCAGGCTGTCGAATTCTAATGAAAGATCCTCAACTGTATTCGAGATGTTTTGTTTGCTCAGTGCGTCTCCTTCGTTGTTCCCTTTCTCTCCTTTTTCCTCCTCGTTACGATAGTCTGTGCGATTGTGCGCAACGGGATCCCCGCGAACTCCAAATGTTCATGATTACGACTCATCTGCCTTCAATGGCTTAATTGCGCTCTAGGGCTCAAAGAACGTTCCAAGGTCGTTTCCTTTTCCTTTGTTCCGGATGCAGCAGATGAGCGAGAGCCATGCAACCGCTCAACTGATAGAAGCGCTGTCCGTACTGATTGCACCCACATCGGAGCGAAGTCATCAGTCGAATAAAATTTCATTTACGAACCTCCAGTCTTCTCCTTCCTTGACTTCGGACACCAAGGAAGACTTCACCCGGAAAGAGTCAAAATAACAAACACGGGATGTGTCGGATAAGTTCTCAGGAATTTGTGTCGGCTGACCCGGTTGTATCGGATTCCCGTGCACATGCCGTTGGGCGGCTGCTTACCCTTCCAAGACTCCTGCCCATCATGGGCATGAAAAAAATCTCGATGCTGACAAGCCGATGATGATAATGCCGCAGGCTCAATGCCCAACTAGCAGTCTGGCTGTAAAAACGGTTCCACGCCAATATTGTCGGAAAAGACATTCTCGCAGAGAACCGCCTCGATTTTCGCCTCCGGCTACGTAACTTCCGTCGTAGGGAGAGAGAACGGGCCGATTTCCAACTCCGGAGAGAGAGGTGCGCGGAGTCTCCTCCCGCGTGAGAACAAGCGAAAACAGCACGCGACTCGAATGAATAGCTCGAACGGCTGCGCTCGCTGGATGCACCGAATCTTTGCTCGGTTTCGCTTGAGCTCGTGACTCGTGACACAACCATTCGAATTAGATGTCGCTCCTACGGTATAATTCACGGGGCGAGCAAAAATCGCGACTAGGACCAGAGCCGCTGATTTGTGTCGTCAGCTGGAATCAAGTTCTATTACTGTTTCTATCTCCAACAAGCCCATGCAAAATTACGCCGAGTAATCTACCATCGAATGATCGTCGAGCACTGTTCGACAGGTACAGGTTGGGGGCTTGTGGAACGCCTGATGTGGCATCGCTCGTCACGTACGCATGGCTTCGTTCCCCGGCTTCGAGAGTAATAACCATGATCGACAGCGTGCACTGAGGTCGACACGAACACGGGTCAACAATGGAAGAACACTGTAGCTGTCGTCGTTGATGTTTCCTTATCTTTTTCAAGCTTCGAGGCGCGTTCCGGGACTGAGGCGTCCTCGAGGCGTCCTCGAGGCCTCTAAGGTTACAGAATATTTTGAACGGTAACCAGGCTCGGCTCATTACGAGGACTCACCCACATATCTAGATAAACGGAACGGCAGAAATGCCCAAACGGAAACGTGAGAAACGTGTACGAAGTCGGCTTCTTCATGAGCTCAATCTGAACCGTACGTGATCATGGCTGCCGGGAAACGGGCAAGCGATCGAGCGTCTGTGTGGGCGGTCGATTGGTGGTCGAAACGGTCTCCCAGAGCACGCATGGATACAGGACTCTCTTCGGATGGCCTGCTTGACTTGAAAGTCGCATTGAGGCTTCCGCGCGATACCATCATTAATCGGAATCATTTCTCGGGGAAGTTTATTGCTTCTCACTCAGAAACAGACCGGGAATGGGGGTTGGAAGTGGGAATGCAGGTAGCTGCTTTCCGGTATACACCTCTTCCTATCTGTATGTTTGTCTCCCATAGAGAAATATGCATGCTCATAGTCTCCGTGAACCTATGCTGCGCTATGCTGGTACACTGGCGGAACTGGCGAATGACACAGAATTTCAGGTGCTGAGAACTGGAGCCGACTTCTATTTTGAACGTTTCCTACACGCGAAGAATCGATGGTGGTCTCCGACTTGGCCTATAACGATGTGCCTAACACGACTATAGGGTGACGATAGTATTGAGCGAAAAAGTGGCAAAGGCGGGTAGTGACTACAGTCGGTCAGCGTTGCAGTCGAGTACAGGTGGAATTCAGGCGACTGTGACCAGCTCAGAGCCCATAAATACAATGGGGAAAAAACTGACATCGAACGACGAGTAGCAACGTTAGCTCGAGAACAGAATCCATTACTGAAGCCATCGAGATCATTGTAGTTTCAACACCCTGGAAAAGAACCGACAATGTCAGCCATTGAGAGACGAACCCGCAAACCTGATGCTGTTGCCAGCAAAATGAGATCCCGTTATTGATTCGTTCGTCAAGCGACCGCGTTGCACGACTTGCTGCGTCTATCATGGTCGTCTCCCTTCTGGAAAATGCTGTTGGTGGTTGGAACGCATGATCGTGCGGCCACGTGGACGGACAGACAGATGAATAAGTGTCTACCAGAGCGTGTAAGGACCAGATCCAGTAGGTCATTTTTCAAATCCCTTCAAGACGCCTCCGAACCAATCGCTATTGATCTGTTCGAATTTACTCGGACGTGGCTATGACCTGAAAGAAATATTCCCGTCTATCGCAAGAGTTTCCCAAGGTTACGCGACAGTGGAAACGATGCTGAAACCCGCTCGAAACCCGAGCTCGCCGTTGAGAAACAGCCGGGTCAAGATAGTGGTAACCATATACGGGAAACTTTGCACCTCTTGAATCCTATTCCTGGCGATCTGAGTTTCCAAACGGGAGAGGGCTCCGTCGTCGCTAATGGATCCACGCCATGGGGAATCCGCTTCCACTGCCCTCCCATCGTGTCGAATGTCTGTGGAAATCTCATAGATTTGAACTCGGCGAAACAGCGAATATGAAACTTTCTCGTGAAGTTGCGTCGTCGGCGCGCCCAACGTCCGGGGACCGTCGCCGCTGCCAGCGCCGTCTTATCTCGAGCGGTCGTCCGCTGCTGAACCTAAGCTCGGCTGGTTTTGCTCTCGTTGTCTCATGGCGCTCTCAACCGGGAGCCGATGAGAAAGATGAATTCGAGGACATCTCATCGTAAAAATGGTCGAGTTTGTGCCGATATCGTCCGGACGTTCTCCAGCACGTCAGAAAGCGTGATAAATAATTCATCGTAGACGTCTCAACATTTTAAAGCTGGATAATCCGATAGATAGATAGATGGAAGGCTGTCTCTGATCAATTTATCGGTCGTCGCACGATACCCGCGCGAGGGAACAACGTCCGTTTTTATCTGTCCGGGCACACATCCACGCTTCGCTGCCGATGTCAAATTCAGTCTTCCTGACAAGACAGGAGGGCATGTGCCGATTGCGTACCATAACGCAACCAACGCTCATGTCTATGGTGCAAATTATACACTGCTGTGTCGACCCTCTGCCGTCGTTTCTTCGTTAATCGTGTGTCGAAGGGTGGAGCACAGTCCATTTTGGCTGGAGCAGGAACGAGATCAAGGAAGGAAGTAAGAAGGGAACGCTTTGATAATAACTCGGCGGGATTTGTTCTTCCCTCGTCGGCTTTTTCTTCCGCTTCGAATCATTACCGGCGCGGTGCGGTCATCACGGCAGACTCTACATGAATTACCCATTGTCGATCAGCAGACCATTGTATTTCGATTGCGATGTCCACTGCAGGAGGCCTGATATCCCGTTGCTCAACTTGAAAACGTCGCACATGGCGCCTACGCTCTCCGTTTCAAGACATCGTGGAAAACTTGCACGGGAGCAAATCACATTCGCAGGCCACAAAATATCTGTGATCGCCTTCTCCAAGCTAAAACCAGATAACGCATGCATGTGGCGTGCACCTCAATGTCTCTCAGAAACATATTTCGTGTCCGGGTGGTCGTTTGGTAGGGTATGGTACGGCGCGGTCGATACAAATGGATAGGTAAAGATTTTCAATGGATTGGAGGTTTCCGGCGCCAATGGTTCTGTTGCCGCTGTTTTGCATGGCTAGTGTGGCAAACCTCCGCACTCAATAGAGCTCACGAACGTTCCGCACCTTGCATGGACGAGAGCTTCTATGCAGTGACGACGACGGTGGCGATGAGAATCGGTTATTTGGAGGCCGAACAGCCGAGCCGTGCTCCGCATATTGGGTACTGCTGTGTCATATCGCTCCATTTGTCCGTATGCTACCTGCTAGGTCAGCTCGTCGCCTCCTGGGCCAGTCTGTCTGTTCATCCCTCCGTCCTTTCGTTCGCTTGCTCGCTCGGCCGTCAACCTTTTCGGGTCGTGACGTCCGTCAATCCGTTCGTCGAGTGGTTCCCACTTGTGCCGGCAGGCGACCGCAGGTCCGCCAAGGGGGTGGGCGGACGTGCTGGCTGATCGCGCGGCCGGTAGGCGAGCGAGCCAGGCAACTGCACCGACGGATGACACAAAACTTATCGACGATTGCCATCGAGGTCATCCTCGGCGTGAAACAAATCCGGAGTGGCTCCGAGTGAGTGATCTGTTCCGTTGGAACGGCCAGCTGTTCCTCCCTCGTAGCGACGGATCGGCAGCGAATGTTCAGACAAGTTCCGCGCAAATCGTTGTCTACACCCGTGCATCAATCGCCTGCCGGCGAAACAATGTCAATGGGAGACCGACCCGTAGAACCACAGACGAGCCAACCGACCAAGTCAATGTTTCTGATTTGCTGAGTATGGAGAACCGAATTCCTGCGTTTAGCGTGACACCGTCGCTGATTAGGGAAGACTTCGGACCGAGTTCCTTCCGCTCACCCAGCTGATTTCGGTGGAGAAGCTCGTTCCTTAACTTATCGGCTCGCGTACGATTGTTCAAATCGATTACCTTTTCTCGCGTGTGTCGGCGTGTCTTGATTCAGTCCATGTATTCGAGTAAATATGGAATCCCTGCTCGTAACGCGACCGACCGACGGACAACAAGGTCTAGCGATGACCGGTGGTGTACGTGAACGAAGCGGATTGCTGCCTGCCTCACCACCAGAGGCGGAGGACGAGATATCTCTGACCGGAACGGAAGTGTCCATTGTGGTCAGTAAAGCAGTGTCCTGAAAGTCTTTTATTGTAGTTGGTGCTTCTCGATATCCTACCACTTATTCTCTCTCTCCGCGACCGCTATTGCTCCTTCTCCCTTGGCCGCCTATGGTATATGATGATGATGATGGCGACTTCTTGCACCATACTCTCCACTTGTCCAGGTTGAACTGGATGATTTCTGATGTTCACTCGAGAAGGCATACCCCCTTGAGTGAGAGCTACAGACTACGGCGGACTCTAGCGCCAAAGGAAACGGACCTCGAGCTGAGATGTCTCCGAAACCACTTGACGAGCAATCCTCCTGAAACCTTATACGAATCCAGTCAATCTCTTAAGAACCGCTCTACGAATCATTGGAACGTTTCTGTTGAGATTTCCTCTCAACAGTTTCCTCTCAACGGGGCATCATCCCACCGAGATCTTTCCTCCGCTATTATTTACGATCCCGGAGGACACTTTTAACGACAAGGTTGGTCATTGATTGCAGAGCTCGGCGACCAGTAGTGGATCCTTGACGAGGATCTCGGATTCCGAAGATGAGGAGCGGCAACGCAGTGGGAGCGAATTGAGTTCGTCTCGAGGATGCTTGCAATCCATCGCCGCTGATCAGGCTAGCAGATGTTCGAACAGCAACTCAGGTTGGTTGTTACCTCTCACGATCTCTCTTTCCATTTCCCCGTGCGTTACAGCTTGATTCCTCCTCGACGGTACTTGATGGAACTGACAAACTCCCTTCTCTGGGATCGTTATCTATTACTCACTCTCTTCGTTGAGAATTATACAATCGAAGATCAGCTGACGTTTGTGGTGTCGTAGGTAAATACTACACTAGCCACTGGACTACGTTCTGATACGCACAAATACCATGTCTCCATTGTGAATGCCTTATCCAAATTCAGCTCATTCGCTGCTTCTTTTCATTTCTGTCCGCTTGATGAGAAGCGAGGCGTCAAGCTTCGGCTCGGTTTTGATTTAACTCTGTGATCAAGAGTACTGTTCTGACCATAACACCAGTGGGAGCCTGGGCCAGTGCCTCGTAACGTGCGCCCATGCATATTGACCCCCCGGGGCGATGCCCGTATGCGACCTCCAATCAAACCGCTTGTTGGTGAGGTCCACGGACCCCCTTGGATACGCTAGAAGTCCATGGACCGAAGGTTCCGGACCTATAGGTGTGGAGTCTTTACCTTCGCTCCTCAATGTGAGCGCGACGCCTCGCCGTCTCATTGGGGTAAACTTCGGGATACATGCGACTCGTCATGCAGAGAACTCGAAATCTCGACATCGTTGGAAAGTTGGGAAAGTTCTGATAATTACGAGAACTCGACCTGTTCGTGCTCTCGGTCGCCTATGGCAGTCGACTGTTGATGGAGTTTCCTTTCATGCTAGGGTCCAATCGGAGGTGGACCGATTTGGTAAATGTTTCGAATGGCAATCGGTTGACAACGAAAATCGCTATCTCTATGGAGCTCATGACAGTCGAGATGTTTACCTCACCACAAAATCATTGTTTTTCAAGGACAATGTGATGCACCTCAAACGTCCAAGGGTGGATCCTTTGGACGAGCCGCGCTGGATCGGCAATGGAGGAGACTGTTCCACAGTAATTCCCAGGTCAGTTCAGTCATTGCGAAACTTATCTCATGGCGCTGTTATTCGTTGTCGCACAAGATGATTCGTGATTTGAATTTATTCCTAATCCACAGGATCGCAGGGATGAAAAAATCGCTGGGGAGTCCAAGGCTGGTCAAGAGAAAAACCTCCGTGATCGACGGCAGGAAATACTCAGCAGCGAGCTCTATGTAAGTTCAAATCCATCAATATCTCCTCCATCCGAATAGAAACGGCCGAAAAGTTTGAGGCTTTAGAACACACTTTGATGAGATGGACCGAGCTGCTCCCTAGGTGAGAGCAAAACCTATACAGTCCTCAGGAGCATCCCCCAGTCTACGTTTCTACGCATATTTTTTGATAAATCATAACGGTGGTCGTTCGCGAGAACGACTCCTACGCTGATCAGAAATTGAGAACGCTGTCGGAGCAAGTCGTTCTGTGTTGCAGAAGATGGTATCGGATGCGTGAAACTCTGTAGGATAACTCATGTGACAGAACTCGACGGTAGATTATAGATTGACCATATTATGAAAATAACTTCTCGTCAGCCAGCAACTGAACGAATGACACCAATCAACGCTCAGACATTCGCATGCGGCGCAATCAAGTTCTCGATCAAGGCGACATTTCGGTACATTCGAATTCATTACCAGCGGCCGTCTGATCGCGCAAATTTCTCAAAACTGCTGGCTGGCAAGTAGCCTGAACGAGCAGTCTGATTGTCGCTTCATTAGGGACGGATGCTTGGCCAGTGCCGCGGGAAACTGTCGAGCTCAGTGTCGAGGGCGGAAAGGCGTGTACCTTCACCTTCCGAAACCACGGATGGGACTCCCGAGACTCCCGCCGTGCTCACAAATCTTACAGCCTATCGCGGCCCAAGGTATCGACCTGCAATCGAATCGCGGAGAGATCACGGCCGGCCATAGATGACTGGCTGTATCCCCATGGGGAGTGGGCTGTGAACAGATAGCCCACTTCTGGTCCAATCAGCCCGCGCAGCATCGTAAACCATCTTTAGGAAGAGTGAGCTCGTTTTTGTTGAGCGGAGTGCGCAGAAGCTCCCCGACGCGAAGTTTTCTGAACGACACAGGTTAGAGAATGCAGCGAATTACGGCATCGACTGAATGGAACGCTGCGCTTTTTGGCTCTTCCCCAAAAAATGCAGCAGATCATTTATATCACTTTCTTTGAAATATGACGCTTCCGATCGGTTGTCCTCGACTACCCCGGGGACGCGTATTTGTGACATCCGCTTTACGCCCGCTCTCCAAGCCGCTGCTCCACCGAAGCGAACGAGGGATTACGTTCAGTTGCGCTCATCGCCTTTTATATCGACGGGAAGTTCGAGTGGACGAATGCTCCCCGCCTAAAAACGAATTAGTAGAAATAATTGGCTTTGGTGGAGGCGTGAAACGTTCGATGGTGAAAGTGCACGGGTTCTGGAAGTTTTGTGAAGTTCTCAGGAAGCCTCCCGAGAACGGATACGGAGACATCGTCGCCCTGACAAGTTGTATCTGATCGTAGCAAATCCCGATCAGCGAGGAGGATTTTGCCCATCATTCGTCCAACGACACGGCTGACAGTCGGAAAAACTCACCGCAGCGATGGCCGGTATGAAGGATCTATCGGAGACGCTTTGGGCATCCGACCATCGGAGATCCGGTTCCTGGCCTGCCGGTGTTTTATTCGGACCATGGTCGGGGATGAAACTGACGTCGCTCCGATGAGGCAATTTTTATTTCTCTGATCCGTCGCCAAAGCATCTCATGACGCAACACTCGTCGTCTTTTTTACGTCATAGAGCGGCGACTCGCTCAACCGGAAAACCTTGAATTTCACCACTGGAAGCTCAACCCGTTCCCATGGCCAAATCTCGATTATCGAGTGGATTCATTTCATCTTTTTCGAACGAAACGAAAGTTCTAAACCGGACGGGCTCTCCTCGGCATCGCTACAACCCAGCTGCCGAACGGGTTCTCAGGACGGCGTTGATAGGTAGCTGGATGACCCGTCTCCTGAACAGCAGCGGTTGGCAGTCTGGTTGCGTCCGAATGGAAACAATCTGTATTGGGTCTGTTTTTTCCCCCACACATTTGGATAATACGGGTGGGATGACGGAAAATTTAGGGAAGGCCCACTCGGACGGTGGCGCCATCGATGGACGGTAGCGGAACCATTCTCATAGGGAAAAAGTTTTTTTGGTAGACTTGAGTTTGCGTCTTCATGGAAGCTTCAGCTTCCATATTCAGGATATGGAACATTGCGGAGAGTTGACCCATGATGCTATGCTCCGCAAACACGTCGTCAGAGATCCGCATGCGTACATCTGTGGATTTGAGGACGAGGGCGAGGACAGAGACGACGCCAACGGCGGGATCTTGCAGAACTTTTTTCGTGCTCAACCCGCGCACGGCGATAGCTAATGCTACAGCTCTGAACACAGCTCAGAGTGAAGTTGAAATCAAAATGTCGCTCCAAATTGATGTTCTGAGTCCTCGATGAAGTAGCGCAGCAGGAGTCGAATGTTCAACGTTACTCTTTCTCCTCAACGCTTAACATACCATCTCGAAAAGACCTACCAAAGTTTCAGACGGATTATCATGGGTACTCTCCTACTTCAATCTGGTGTTTCGGACCGAGCTACGGAGCGCACAGGCGACTGAAGCCCTTCTCGAGGAACATTCGCTCTCGGTCAAAACTTTCTCATTTATAAAGAGTTTGAGAATTCGCCTCACCAAACCAAGAATGAAACCATGGCCCCAGGTCCATAGAAGAGCGATCCGGCACAATAGATGTTCTAAAGGCGGAACCTCATACAAGACCTCCTTCGAGCATGGGATGGATCGACGCTCGCTCGCGTGCCTTGAGCCAACTCGGAACGGTGCGTGGAAAGATGCATCCCGGGAACCGTATTACTGCTTCAGGAAACCTAGGACCACTCGTGCTCAACTGGAGCCGGCGGGAATACAATGCTTGCTTCCCCCAACAAGGTCCCGCTGAACAATCAGACTTCTCAGTGTCGCGAGTTACAGAAATCCAAACAAAAACTCCGTCTTGTGACTCGGTTACACCTCGTGGCAGAGGAGGGCAGTGTACGCATGCGCGCTAAAGCCCCACAGCAAAACAGAGTCAGCCTTGCCCCAGTCATGTGCTCTCCTCCAAGCAGAGAGGCCGGTGTGCCCCGTAAGGCGCGTGAGAATACTTTCTCTGTGCTTGGTGAATACTGTCGTGTGGTTGTTTTCCGTTCAATATCACCGTCTCGAATGGTCGACTGACACCGTGATGAGTGGAATAAATGTCGCCTCAACTGGCAGTGAACTCGTGCGTTGTAGTGTTGTTCTTTGTGGGTTCTCCATCGTCCGAAGTTCGGACCGAGCCTCAATCATGTAGACGCAACTCCGCGCGTCCTCAGACCACACTCGAGAAGGAACGATGTTGAAACGAGTCCACTCGCACATCAAAGTGCGGAAACCGGCATTCCTTGAAGTCGGTCTGTCGCAGGTAAACTATACTCGATCGAATTTGTTTCTGAAGAATGTTTCACATGCTTAAATTATCGTCGGAACCGTGACCGGTTGGAGAATGTTCCCTGTCGTCCATCAGGAATATTCTCAGTGAAAAATATCTATGTCGCATTCACAGAAGGCTCATGCACAGCTTGTCGGGAATGTTGACGAGATCCGCAATATGATACCTCCAAACATTATTCGAAGTTCGACACGTTGTGCGTCACTCGAACTAGTTGGAAAGAATAGACAGCCTCTCAGAGAGACTTTCGAAAACGGTTCGCATTCAGCATGCGGATTAGTTCTCACAGTCACTCCGTCTAAGCTGTTGATGATGTGCTGTGTATCACAACTTTCTGCCACTCGAGTCAACTTTTCGGACGAGCAAGCCGTGCAAATTGAACTTGCGGCTGGCTTTTGTTTGCGCTTTGGGGAATAGCGCCTCAATTAAGCTTTGGACTTGCACACCCACAGACAAACTCCTCTGGAAAGCTATTAGAGCCTAGAAATCGCTCAAGTGTTGGAGAGCCTGCGGCGAAAAAACTCGGTTTGGAGACAATCCACCCGCCGAAATTCCACGGGCTGAAATCCTTAGGGGCAACGTGCGATCGGAAGGGCTCCAACTTTGAAATTTCCGCCGGGAGATTTTTGCCGATCGAGTTCTTCCTACGCTAAATTTCCGCCGCGGAGTTTCCCCGAAAGCCCAGACAAATAACCACAGAATCCCTTTTGAGTCGCTCAACAACGCTGGCAAATCCCAGTTCTCTGTACTCGTTTCTCGAGAAGCTAGAAAGAACAACGTCCTCGGTTTGTCTGATTCTGATTCCGGTTTCTCCCCTCATCTGTCGTGATGAACAAGGGACTCGATTGCCAGTCTGGCTGCTCTATGAAAAATGATCCGAGACACGGCATCTCCTCTGAAGTGTCGTACTGGTCCACACAGATGTTTTTCTTGCGACGGCAGTGCCTTCTCCCGCACCTTGTCTGTTTTTCACCCTCTGGATGGCGAGAACGTACTGCTTTCAGGTTCCATTCAGAATTCGGAAAACCTGGGGCCAATAGACAGACTGCCTCGCGGACGTACTCGATCAACGGACTCCCTGGCGGCACATCGGTCCCATTTGAGCACTGCGGTCGAGTGTTCTCTAATTTACGGCTGCAAGTTCCACACCATCGGGCTCATTAAAGGCTCGAACGATTCGATTCGACAGCTAGAGTACCGAAACCGCTGCCCAGACACCGATCCTGTTGACGTATGGGAGCCGACTCGCCGAAAGATTTGTAAGAGCACAATATTCGCATTATCGCTCGACCTTCCGTCAGCATCTCTTGTTGCCCGAGGGATGATAGCTGTGCCCAGTCCGGCATGCATACATATATTTCACAAACCATAAGCGATCGCGATAGCACTCATGGTTGCATCATTGCAATTCCCATAAGGTGAGAATTGAACGAGTTCCGCTTCATTTCCTCGGGAGGTGCGCGGAGTTTCGAGGCGGTTACCTCAGAACGAGTCACGTCTGGTAACATCAAGTCGTACGAGAAGCGAGACTTGCGACGGTATTCGTTGACGCACCTATTTGAGTCGGTGCATGCAACCGAGCGGCTGGATCATGTACCCATTTTTCCCACATATTTGGGCGACCTCCATGTGTTGCGTAGCGATTTTTCTCGCTGCACTTCAATCGCGCCAGGAGCTTCCCGGGGTGTCGATACCATCAGTCGACACCGTACCGGGCGGCCGGTCGTCAGCTGGTCATCACACTAACTGAGATTCCTTCGCTATTCGATGACTCGACTCATGGATCAGATCTGCAGTTTAATTAATCTCTCAAACTCTCGCACGAACTTGCTCCGACAGATACACCGGTCGGGTGAGGCCAAGTCTATCGATCTGTCGTCTAGACCTCGACGAAGCAGGAGCGCAGTTTCAGTATATGCGTGAGAGGCTGCAAGGCCAGGTGTGCATGATGAGTTCCGCATATTATTCGTTTGCTAATTCATGAGCCCGTGTGGCGAATTGTTTCCCGTGTCTTACTCACCCGCGACTCTGAGTGGATACGTGGATACTCCATAGGATGAACGGCCGTCGATCGTCTCCGGAGCATTGACACCGCCCTAAGCGGAGAAGTCAGCCAGAGACAGGGGCGAGGTCCCGTAGTCCGGCCGCAAAGCTTTGCTTGCCCGCCCGATGGCTCGCTCGTCCGCCCGTCCGCTTAGCTCCGGGTACGGCACGAGGGAACAATGCGTCTTGTGCCGTAAATTCGTCACAATCACCCACCCTGATCCGTCACAATAATCCGTATGGAGCCGACCAACTATGACAAGTTTCAGCTCGATCACTGCATAGCAGCTGCGTGCAAGAGAAATTCGATGCTGCCAGCCTCTCCGCAATGATCATACTCGCGGCTTAATTCATGGCATTCAAAGCGCGTATTGAGCAGTTGCCTTCCGCGCATTCGCCCCCAGCGCAAAGGAGTCCAGAAGTGATTGAAATTTCATCGACAGCGACTTGGTCTGTCTGGGCTGACAAGTGGCTTTTTATAGTCGCCGAGCTACCTAGTTGCCCACTTACTTACCTCTGTGCCCATATACCTGTCCGCCTACTCACTTAGATACCTGTTCGACGGCCTGCCTAGCTGCATACCTACTGAGCTACCTCACTCCTCGCATACCTTCGAGTCAGCTGAAGCCAACACAGCTCTTGGAAAATAAATTTAAGAGGCTTATAGAGGTCTCAGGGGTGACTTAGGGAAGTCTCAGAAGCCTTCCCTGGGAAGGCGATCAAAACTTGGAGGTGGGTTATCAGTAATCGCGTATGCGGATCGCTTCGGGCTCGCTCTATTCCCGCCGGCATCAGTCTACGTCTGCTGAAGCAATGCGGCGACCCCCTGAGCAATGTTTCAGACCGTGGGCACCGCGACGAAGCACGGGGCTCGGCTCAGACGAACAGGGTGCGGATAGAGAAGTTTGTGCGAGTTTTTTGACAGATTATGAGCCAGGCTGATAAGAGAGACATTCCGTATGTATGAGGAACAAGATGAAGGAAGGTGCGTGCACCATATATAGAACCACCGGCAAACAACCATCACACAAGTCCGGTTCGTTCTCTTGGCTTGCTCCATCGCCTTTCCGATCCGACGCGGGGATCTGGCGGCCTCAGGTGAGTCGGACCAAGCACGTGAGTAAGACAAACCGAGCGAACAAGCCAAATAGACAGCAACTAACCGCAATACTCTCTTGCTCACCTGCCCTCCTGTCTGTTCGCAGAGAGCCTAGCTAAGAGCGCTAGTCTGACCTCTCAGAGACCTTTTCCGCCAGCGACGACAAGAATCCGATGGGAACTCAACGCCAGCTCTCAGAGATAAGGGCATCAAACTTCGTCAGATTCACCTCATGTTCTTCTTGCCTCTATAAGGGCTTCCCAATTTGAGAGTTTCCGGGGAAAACTTGGAGCTCCGAAGCAGAAGCGGACGTGAGATTGGGCTGTGACGCACGTTATACTAGTCGTCAGCCGTTCGCTCACGAGACTCGCCGACCACCTTCGATTAGCAACTTTGGGCCCAGCGGATTTGATCCGTGGAAGGGAGTTTCTATCCCCTGGAGATCCTTCATCTTCTCGAACATCATTTCGAAAGACATCATCCTCGCCCCAACAGGCACTCTCTGAGGCACGAACATATGTATAACTCGGGCATGGTAGGAGTTCGATTTCTACGGAACCCGATTGGAAATTATGTCTGGATTTCGTGAACTCATCATTCAGTGAACGTGTCAAACGAATGTTTAGGGAAACCTGATACACACTGACCTCAACGTCGGGTAGCGAAAAAATTTCCCTGCGGGAAGAATTGTCCGCGATGTGTTCTGTAGCCCTTGGTCTCTCTATCCCGACTCCTGTCTCGCGAGTGTAGAGGCAGAAGGAGCTCATCATTCGAAAACGCCTATACAGCAGTTCTCGCCAGGAATATTGAGCCTAGATGCCTGTCGTCTCGCTATTCCGAGGGCCGGAACGTTCTCTGGACAGTGAGCTGGTGGTCGACCGCCCCATGTGGAAACAATTGAGGACCAGAATCCCTTGGTCGAAGATCAGATTTCGTTTCGATTGCCAAATCATACCGTGCAGCTCGTGTGCCATTGAGGGGCGTGAGGAAACCCCACGGCAAATTCCACTGTCTGGTCGATATACAGGGACAGTCCCCCGTTCACCCAAGGTTTCCGAGGGCGGGATGAAACACTGTCGAGGATGAACGCCCCGCTCAAGCGATTATTTGGTTCGTCTCACCTCGGCCCGACAGATCAGTGAACATCCCACCGCCGCACCGGCTCTCATCCGTCGCCGGGCGAACATCTCATCAGAGCAACTGACGAAAATCCAGCATCCGGGTCAGCTAACCGGGGGAGAAATGAATTACCAAAAGTCGGGTAGCGAACAAAGTGGGCGATAACAGCTCGGTAGTCTAAGGATACAGAGGAAAGAATCACAAAGTCTGATATGTTGCCCTTGAGAGCAATGGGTAATTCGTCGCAGAACCTTTCTCGGAAGAGTTCGTTTTCGAAATGCCATCCGCAATTGGGCCACTCGTTCGTGTAACTACTGGATACCATTGACACGAGATTTCCCTCACTCACAGTCAGTCGCAAGTAAGTCTCAAGCCGGCGGGCGCGGGAGCGTGTGGGGCGCTCACATTCGGGCCGTCGTTCGACGGCGAAGCTGGTGGCCAGGCGAACAGGCTTCGGAGACTGACTCTCAGCGAGAGCCTAGCCGTTCACCCAAGCAAACGGCCGAGGGAGCAGCGAGGCGAGTGGGGCCTTCACTTTAATCTCCCTGTTATTCTACAAGAAATATTCCGAGTGGTCAGACCACCTCCTACATGCTAGACGAGTAGTAGCAGCTCGACCGAAGTTTTACGTCACCCCGGTTAATACGGCTCCTCAACGCGGCAACGCTGCACTGATGGTGGAATTGAGCGTTTCCCCCTTCTTTCACCGGAGAACTCTCCCGGGACGAGGCGAAATGCCGCCAAGAGTTTCCTTGGAGCCCCGCGTGCGAGCCAGGAGCGCGTGGGTGTTCTCGACCAGTTTTATCTGGCGAGGCTCGACCGTAGTAGTTCAAGTGGGCTGATTGCTTAATTTGATAATCGGTAATCGGTCGCGGGCGAAAGCGGCCGAGTCATTCCGGAACGATCCCCCAGTATGTGAATCGTTGAGTAGGTGTTCCGATCTCTTCTAATCCCGACGAGGAGCTCCAGACGGTGCAGCTGAATCAAAGGTAACAACTCCGCCATTGCGCAGTCTGTTCATCCAGAGGAGCAACTCGACTCCATCCGAGATTCGCTACAGCAACTGCGAATCTCACAAGGGCCTCTTCTTCTGCCTCCTCTCCGATGCTATTCTTTGAACATCGTATCCTACGTCACGCTCCAGCTAGGATCGTATCAGCTGCTGTTGTGCTCTTTGCCAACGTTGCCGAAGGCGAACTCACCGGACGGACACTATCGTCACGTAGGTCTGAGCAAGGTGATCTTCGAAGCCATCTAATCAGGCAGCTCCTGTCCGTGTCCGATGGTAACGATGAGCGGTGGTCCGAGTTTTCCCGCTCAACGCAGTTCCGCGTTCCGTTCGGCCATCCTCGTTCAATCGACGATACTGCGCCTCTCTAATTTAGATATCTGAATAGTCGTTCGAGCGGGAAGTTTTAATCGAGACTCCCGATTTCGATGCAATCATCTATTCGTCCACCCTCTGATCTCAGCATGTTTGAGCGTCCTGTCCGTTCACGGACACCTATTTTAATTCCCTCACATCCGAAGTAAGCGGACTCGATGGGACTTACATCAGTCCGATCGCGGGCAGGTTCACCCAAAAATCGGGATTTCATTCCGACTGGGAGGATCGACCAGTTATTGAATCGTCGATGATATGTTTGCGTGGCGAGGACCGGGCTTTAGCGAGTGCTTGACAAACTCGTGTTTCGGAACCTATCTCGGCTTGGAGCGGTGTCTACTCAGAGACTCTTCGACCTCAAATTGATCGCGTCGAATGCGTGCAGGAGAAACTCATCATGCGAAATCTTCATCAGGGCTTGGAGGCGAAAAGGGTGTCACTTCAAATCTTGGGGAGGCAAGAACTCAACCCTCTTCGGCCGCTTCGGTCGAATGCAATGCCAGGAGAAACAAAGTGGGCACATTAAGAAGCCCCAGTTGTTCTCGCAGCTCTTGGCTGATAGAGGATATTCAAAGTCTCAATGCACGAGTAATTGTGTGTGAAAGGTTGGAGTAGTGCCTCGTCTTTCTGACGGTTTGAGTGACGTAAGTTGAATTCGGTCGAGACAAGAGCCTCAGCTGGTGTGGCTCGGCGCCGTGTCGGACTAATGACTACATCTTCCGAGAATCGTCGTTGGTATTTGCACTTATACCTCTGCTAGTGCGCGATAGAGATTGGCGCACAGCACCGCTGCCGCGAGGGACAATTCGGAAACGGTCAGAAGGCGCATATCCAGCTGTCATGCTCACAAGAAAGAAGAACAAAGTCAACTGCTGACGGAGCGCTTTCAAGATTGCGAAGAATATGCGTTGTGATTGCACATACGCAAAGCTGGCGGATAAACGTGAAGAATGATTCCCTGCCCGAAGGGCTTGAAGCCTTTCGTTCAATCCCGAAGTTTCGCTTCCTGAAAATTCCTTCGCTAACGACGACGAAGCGTCCGGAGCGCTAGGGCCGAACACCGAACTGAGGTCACAGAGATTTGAAGAGTGTATCGTGTGTGACATCGTCCAAAAGACAGTGCTTGGTCGATGCCGGAATAGGCGCGGTACGCTTCCTCAAATCTTAACATTTTCAGGTCATTAAAAGTTGAGTATTGATTTCATGCGATGCACCGGTGGCATCAGGAACCTTGGAAAGATTGTCGTCCGAAAAAGGACATCACTTTCCTTGCAGCACTCTTCCACTCAGCGTAACGTTAGTTCCCGCATGAGTCTCGCGGGATGAATTTCGTGGTGCATCAATGGATGTTCACTAATTGCTCGACGGTAAACATCCCGACGCGATTCCGCGACATGGTCAGTGCTCCGCAACGGTAATTTTGCTTTGGGTGCAAACGTTGAATATCAACGCTGCCTACAGCACATTCAGTTGCTGGATGGAGCTTTCGTTCTTCACCGTTCGCCCATACTTGCCCGCCGAGCTAACGGGATTCTGATGCAATAAGTGAATGTGTGGCTGAGGCGATCGAGGACGGACGATTAGTGCTTCATTGGGAAGTCTGGCACGGTGTGCCGCGGCACCGATGGGCGTGCTTCTTTCGCCTACGGATGTTTTGGTCACAAGTCACAACTCACATCCAGTGTGTGGTTTCGAAATGCTGCGTCCAGAATCTACATGGGGCCGTAGGAATTTCGTCAAACAGCGTTTCAGCAGGGAACTTCGCTCGCATCGTTAGGATGCGTGCTTGGCTCTGCGTCGACAGTATTGTTCATCTTCCTGTATCTCCCTAACTTGTCGCTTGCAGGCGCGATCTGCCCGACACAGAAAACTACTCCCAGGCTCGCGTTAACAACTACCGAGAGCACGGGATTCCATCGCTGGCGCCAATGCCACCCTCGGAGGCTTTGCTCGTGTAATGTAATTGATCACGATCGTTTCATGGATTGTAGCGTCGTTCATCCATTCATCCATTGATCTGCTTGTGAGCACCTCCCGTCTCGTTCCTCGATCCTGGTATTGTTGACTAGGGATTGCATCCAGAGAACGGAACAGGCAGAGTGAAAGTTTACTCTCTGTCTGAATGTGAATAGTCGCCGCAGATACTGCTCTTGAGAGTTCAATACAAAGGTTCCACTGAGGAGACATGAACTGTCTCCTCCATGTCTCCAGAGTAACCGTTTTGAGATAGCTCCTCGCGCACGAAGTGTCTCAAAGATACTACTTTCTCCCCTCGTTGGTCCGCATTTCGAAGTCGGTGCTCGAACGTTCTATTCTTGAGCTTGTTCTTCCTTATGTCTTGATGACATCCTGCGGCTTTCCCCGTCCACAACAGTGGTTGGGTTATATTCTTAGAATCGCTCGCTGACGTACGACATCCTCATTCGCGAACAGGAAGCCTCCACGGCAGGTTGTTCCTCCCAGTTTCCTTGGTTGTTCTTCTTTTCCTTTTCAACGTACATCGCTTTTAAGTGGAGTTCTTGAGATAAACCTTGTTTATCGGAACCGCTGGACGAAACCCTCAGTCGACGACGACCCGCTCTCTCAACCGACCGCTTGCTCACGTACTCACAGACGAGCAAGCAGCCAAGGAAGCAACCGCTCGACGGACCGAGAGACCGCCGGACAAAAGCAACTGAACGTTTGAGTTTTATCCTGCCGCACTGCTTTCCCTTTATCATTGTCGCCGATCATGCTGCCTTATGCTCTGGGATCGTCTTCTTTGCGTCCCATTTATCAGGTGGGTGATCCTACATCCATTATTTCAAGACGCATACGTTCTGCCTACGTTGCCTCGCCATCGATCTTCGGTTTGCATTTGGAACAAAACAATCATTCTATTCATGCGCTTCGAAAGAATAATTTGCCCCAATATATAAACTCAACATCAGGGGATATATAGCGGGTAGCGGGAGCTTTCCATTGCTTGCGCCACAAGGAAGGAAGTACCCTTCCGCGAGACTCGCAAGATCAGAGCAAAATTCCCGACCCAAAATTTCTGATATTGCTTGGCAATGGCTATTCCTGTGGGAAACGGAGGTCTTGATGCGGGCGCGGGCGTTCCCACAAAGGTAACTCTCACTCTACCCGCAAGGGGTGAAAGGAATAGAACTATCATGTTGCCCCAAATCACTGTTTTCGAATCGCATGTCCGCTCCGATCCTGATCTACGGTTGTGATTCGTCGCACCCAGAACCTCTGATTTCGCGATGGCTCATAAGCCAGGAAGCGTAGAAACCAAATTTCACCTCACTCTCTTGCATTATATTCATCTTTTTCTCTCTGGAAGGGTGTCTTCTCTGGAGAGACGGGGGGAGCCGTTCAAATACAACGGCTCGCTTGATTAGTGCTGGGAAGATCATCTCTCTTCCCCCGCGTGATCTCTTGCATGGGGCTCATGTCCACTAGAAGAGTTCTTCCGTGCGGGAGCCCAAGCATGCTACGTTGAAGTAGCAGTCCTCGTGAGTTTCGGGACGAGTGGACTTGGCGTGCTTCGAAAAATTCCAGCCTGATAAGAAATGTCCCAACGAGGTTGTCGATATGGAAAGCGAGGCAGCAGATTCCGTCACACGCAAGACCTTCGAATTGTTGAAGAACAGTTGGAAGATGCCTCAGTGTCGATATCCATCCCTCAATTGAGTTCGAACATGCTCGGCATAAAATCGGAAGGTAGAACAGGAGAAGTCTCGGGCTGAACTTCTTCTCTCTACGCCCACGACGGGTTGGGCGAGGGACAGGTTTTTCTGGCCCGGAGAAGAGTCGGAACGCGGACGTGTCTGTGCTAAAACTTCTTGAATTTAGTTTACGATTGGGTGGAGATTCGCCGTTGCTTTTTTGTCTTGTAGAAAGTTCACCGCTTGCTATTCCGGAAGCTCACGTTTTTCCCTTCTTCCCATTTTTCGTCCACATTACCGAGAAACCATGCGAAACCTAACGGATCCCGAAACTTCCGTGAGAAATTCTATGCCCTTGCTCTGCGTAGCCCACCTGCGCGTCCCTGACTTATAATGGCGAGAATCGTTCATAACACAAGAGTCGAGCCCAAATTCTTTCCGTGATTTTATTTAGGACAACCATAGATCACAGAGGCCCGAACGCCCAACGGCACGCCTCCTAGTGTTCCCTGAGGCTGACCGTGGGTGAGCGCGCAGCCGTGAGCGGTCGGAAAGGCGTCGTTTTTGTCCATTGTGGAAGTTTCCCAGGTGGGAACGTCGGTGCATAACATCTTGAGGAACAGTTTTGAACCAACAGACCACAGCAATCACAGCGGGAACCTCTTCCCACACCCATTCGAACCAAACGCAAACGGGGTAGCACGAACGTTGACTGAATAACTCGAGCCCCTCGAGGGAGACATGATTCCGGACGCATTCGCTCGAATCCTCCGCTCCTTCCCATATTTTATGCTCCATTTCACCCTGGCGCTCATTCTTGATTCGATTGGTCGACGTGGTCGGAGAACGGAACAATTTTTCTTGCGGCGATTGAATCCAACAAAAGCTAGAAGTCGAAAATGTCCTCGTCTTCGTCGACCACTCCACTGACAGAGGTGGCGGAGGCGAGGTTTGTTGACTGTGGTCTTTGAGTGTCTGGTGAGGCAGCTGCGGTCGTCGTCGCCACCGGCGCGACCGCCAGATTCGATCCTCTGCATCGGAAAACTTCTTGTCCGATTCGCGCCGCAACGCTCAACTGACTCCCGAGATGTTGACGGAGCTCAGTGAGGAGTTCACTTCCGTAGAGATCTGTGTTGGTCAGAGCCAACATTAGAGAGTCGCGAAGCCTGTTGAGACGAATTGGAAGAGCCACAAGGTTGAACGCAGCATCGCGGAGAACCAGGAGATCGTCGAGAGCCAACTCGGAGTATGGTTTCCGTGCTCTGGAATAGAGAGACCCCGGCCGCGGATTGTTTTAAAGCGGGTCGAGTTTTTTCTTCGCTGAACACCCTCCAATAGTTTCCCAATGCCCCAACGAATTGAATTATTGGTGGCACTCAACCGCACGCTCGAAGAGAGAGAACACTTACACGTTCGGAACAGCCATCAGGGCTTGACTGGCCTCGGTGAAAATCATTTCCATCTCATTCATGATCGGACCGGTAGCCGAGTTTTTCTGTAGCAACTCAATCACGTAGTTCATTTCATCCCGGAGCTCCCGAACATCGTGGCCAGATCCGACCCGTTGAACGCAGGATGCCATCGAACGAATTCTCTGCGTTGGAGGAGCGTTAATATCCAACCACTCCACCATATCTTTGAAAAAACTGGATTCTCGTCCGGAATTGCTAATATTTACGATGCAAGTGAACAAGATCGATCCCCCGAGAGTGTGATCATTGGGCTCCGAGAAGTAATCAGCGAATATTGCCCGAAAACTCCGATCCCGAGAAGACAAGAGACAGCTCCGCTTCATTCAGCGTTGTGACCCCATCCGCGAGGATCTGTTAGAGTCATTCTTTTTCTATTCAACTTACCACGGGGATAAGTGACACGAGCTGAGAGGCTGAAAGAGACGAGCGAGAGACGTTATCTCCGACAATTAGTGCATTGTTATCCACTCCGCTGGCCCGAGCGGCCGTTCCCGAGCGTTCCCGCAGCAGCGAGCTTCTGTTTCTCACGAGCTCCGCCGACCGAAGTATGTCGGAACAACCGGCAACTCCCACTGCTCGGAATTCCATCGTACATTTAACCTACATTCCAGAAGCCTACCTTGAAACGATTGGCCGATGCCGTACCAGATCCCCACCTGAGCCTCTTCTTGCGTTTGGTTTGGAGTGACTTGCTCCTGGGCGTGGATTCGCCCGATCGGGTAGACGAGTACGATACAGGCCACTGCGAGAACGCATGCGGGACTTTTGTTAGCCATATTCCAGGGGTGATTCTCGCCGATAAATATCAAGCTCGAAAGTTCCTTCAGCGACGCCGAGAACGCGGGTCTAGGTTTGCACCAGATGCTGCCGAAGTCTATTGTGACTCCGAGCTCGAGCCGAGCGAGCTTTTAGCTCCTCGGATTCCGATGACTCTCGCCTGTCGACCTCAGTCGATCGCGTAAACACCTTCCTCGCATGATGATACTCTGTTTGGCTCGTGTTTACGGCTCATGTGACTTCAGCGTGTCACTCCCACCCTGGAAGTGTCAACGATTGTTCTGCTCTTGTTGTCGAATCAAGGATCGTCGCCCAGAACTTTCGATGACCCTCACATGAACGTCGAAGTTAACGGAATGACGCTCGAGGTCAAGTTCATTGCGGGACTCCACTGATGCTCATATGCGGCTTCGTAGACCGTGCTGCGAAGGAACGTCAATCGTAGCAGCGGACGATTGTTCCCGACTGGTGCATCTAATCAGCGAGTCGACGCGCCTCGAAATTGCTAGAAGTCGATAAACGATACTTCCTGAATACATCGCAGAACATGATGAGTATTAGGAGTGTACGCCCGAAACAATCTATTGGAATACGAATGCCTCGATCCATAAAGTCCAATATTGTTAACATCGACACTACGTACGCCGTGTATGCGTGACTCGAGCATTACTCGTCAGATGGAGCCTTTTTTTTTTCATGTAGTCCTGCTCCTATCGTCGAAGTCGTCCTGGATGGAAACTCGCTTGTTGAGATTGAGAAGGAGATATTCCTTGAAAGCACAACCTCTCACTTTCTCAACCGATGCGGGACTTCTGCTGCGGTTCTCTCGAAACAGCCCGATCACCCCAAAGGTCTCCGCGAACCGAACCAAGGACTATGCTCAGACCACTTCGGAAGTATCTCCGAAGTGACCGGAGTATTCGGATCAAAGCCCCGGAAATTTCCTCGAGCTCTCCTGTTGGGGGAGAGATGGAGATCTTCCGGCTCATGTTTTCACAGTGAGAAATATACAAGAGGGCTCATGTTTGAAGAATTTGAGGAAGGCTCAACCGAAAACGCCCGAAGAGGCTCGACGGAAAGAGGGACGATATGGATTGATCCTCACTGTACCGTGAAGAACATGGCGGGCCGATCGATTGGAGACATTCACGGCTCGAAACTGTTGCCGGCACTCAATCTCGAGTTAACATGCTTGAGCCAATCGTCGTGCTGAGGCTTCGGGTTCAGAGGCAACCTCCGGATTTTTCGCAAGTTCTCGACCAGCAGCTAAGAGGGCCAGAAAAGAGCGGGCATGAGGTTCGCGGACGATAAATCGAAATCACGGCAAATCGTACGTAAACTCGTCACCCTAGTAAGAGCGTGTACCGGGAGAATATATATCCCATGTCATGACTCATGACCAAACGTATGCATTTATGTGGTTGAATCGTCGGACTGTACGTCTCAACTTGGAGGAACAGCAATTCACCGAAATGACAAGTCAACTCCGGATTCTCGCGTTTTTCAAGACGAAGCCCAACCAGCTCAGAGTATGCCCCTCGCTTTACTTCGATGAAAATAGTTCTGCTCTCCCCGATGCCATAATCCATCCTATCGCGGTAATCATTCAGAATAAAGTGCTTCGTCGGCTGGTACAGGAATCGACCCGTAGCAGAGCGATGGAACGTTTCAATGTGGACCATATCGCAATTACTGGCTCGTAGCGAGGATATTTGGATTTCATTGTTTATGCCTATCTCCTCCCTGATCGAAACAGGATACAAGCGTAGTTAATCTCTAGTTCACAAAATATGATCCGTTGTAAGATGAGAGAGCTAACCAGAAGCGAGGGAAGTCTCCCCAAGAAGAGTCATAATGAGCTTGCAAGAGCGACGAGTGATCTGAAAATCATCTTTATTGTTCTAGGCTCATCGCAGTAAAAGTCTGACCCAGATAGACTGTTTCGATCGCGCTGGCAGCAGTCGGAGACGTGGAGAGATGCTGGTGGGAGCAGCTGGTGACGAAGGCCAACCGCCTGGTTACGCTGACAGACTCGCGGTGCCTGAAGGAATTTCAGAAGGCGGTCGCAGAATGCTTTTCAAACAGACTCATAAGGTGAGTAAACTCTGAGTGAAGCAGTCGCAGTTGCCACAGCAACAGCAGCAGTCTATCCGCAGCATCAACAATGACAAGACAACAAAGGATGAGAACTTTTCCCGCCTGGCCAAAGGGCATTCTCCTTTTCCCTCGTCGGAAACTCCGTCCAACTCCAGCAGTCAGCAGCTACAGTCTGAACGGGAATATCAGTCTCTGTGGAAGGCGAACCTTTTCATCGATTCGAGACGGAGTCCACTAGGAGCCGAATTCAGATTTTTAATCAACGGTCGTCGATAGAGCAGTCGGGGTGGACGAGAGCTCTTTCTTTCTCTTCCTCGGACGCTCTCCACTCGCGTCATAGCGCGCCTATACGAACTCTTCGAACGGGAATCTTTTCAAGAAGAGCTTTCCCGACATGTTATAGCATCAATGCGTGATGTACGTGAACTTTGGTGACCGGTGACCGGGAACCGGTGATCGATCGGACGCCGCCGAGAATTCTCACAAAATTATCTGTTACGCTGCTAGTCAGTCCACCGATGACAAGATTCTTCAATGCCGAAAGGACTTCGGCAATGTCGCCGCGGACCAAGGAGATGACGACCGACCGGTAGTTTCCGATTCCGCAAACTGGCTGGCAGACGTCCGTCCCTCCTTCAGCCTGTCTCGGCACGTTGCCGACGATACCAGATATAGGTGACATACCAACGTGGGCATCAGTCGAACAGATGGAGAAATGATAGCTTACGTTTTAGGGATGTCAGCGTCAGTGTGAGCAACTTTTCGTTGTTCCCGCTGCGATCGTTCGAGTCTCTCACTGGCAAGTGGCAGCTCAACGTCAACAAAGCATGGGCAAACTCGCTCGATATGGCGAGAAGCAGACGGACCCCGATGGTTTTTCGAACCCTTCGTGCCCTCAGGCCACTCTGTGATGATCAGACTTAACGCCGAGAGAAACCTCACTCGACCTCCGTTTTGGAGTGTCGTCTTTTCAGAAACGTTGAGATATCTATCCACTTGACCGGGCGGGTCAGCGGTTGGCGGCAGCAGCGGTGGTCAGAATGGATAGCTTGGGGCCTGGCTACGGGTGTGTGGTCACCCAGACATTTCCAGTGGTTCGTCCGCCCGCCGCGCGCCGCCTCCGGACCTGAGCGCCAACGACCGAGCGTATTTCATTGTTCGGCCCGAACGAGATTCGCTCTCGATTCTCTCCAAAGCTCATTGTTCACGTCCGGATGATCAGCTGAAGGGATTCGGTGGATGAAGTCGGAATGGATAGGGGAACCGTTTTTCGACCTTCGTCTCGTCATGGAATCGTGGCTGCGACGAACGGCCACTTGACTCGAATCACGCGGGCTAACTCTGTCTTCTCGCATCACCAGAGTGAAACAATTCGGAAATATGGAGAGGAGACAACTTCGGCGTCGAGCCTGCGGCCCCATACGCTTGTTCACGGAGAGGAAAAGGGGAGAAGGGGGGGGGGAAATTATGGACGAGCAACCGTTCTCTGGTCGGGGTGCCTCGGCGGTCTCCTGGAAGGACGCGAATCCGGCTGGATATCAAAGGATGGATCGTACAACTGAGGAAATAAGAAGTCAGTTCTCAGTTCCTGTCGCGTCTAAGACAACGACGGCAGCGGGATGTTTCACTCCGAATCGGTGCCGTCGTTGCTCCTCGCTTGAGACTTCGGGTTTGGGAGCTGTTAGTCGCCTTTACACGTAACTGGGACGCTTGGCCCGGTGCCAGAATTCTTCGGGAGCCTGAATTCAGTGAACGCGTTGGAGAGCGTTCGGAGCATCACCGGACAAAGTCCCCATCGTGCTACAACAAAGGTCATCAAACAGTGATCAACAACGAGCCATGAAACTTCGCGTCACCTAACACAAGAATCCTTGATTTTTCAACCATGAGAAAATTATTAGGCCGTGCGGAAATATCCCTCGATCCCATTATCCATTCATTCTGTTTCACATGAGGACTGACGGAGACTGGCTACGGTGAGTTGGAATCACAAGTCTCTCAGCTCCGTCCGGCAGTTTGGAGGAAACAGCGGCCGTTGAGCAGTTCAATATTCAAGCAACGATAGTGCGCAGACTTTCAGGATGGTTTCGCCGTGCATCGTCGGCTTTATGGGATCGGTGCACGCAACCAGCTGGTTGTTTCCTGCTATGATTGGGGATAGGAACACTGGCGTGTTGACATTCTTCATCCGCGTCCAATGACGTCGAAGTCGCTGCTGCCGCCGCTACGAGACAGCCGAATGAATTCCGCGTTTGCGAAAACCTGAATTGAACAATATGGATCCGCCAGAGAGCGTAGAGATCGATGCCGCTGCCCCCGCCGGACTCCAGCGATGGTGTGGTTTGAGGGAATTCGATTCTGTTCCGCGTTGGCAGACACTCGCCCCTGTGTGGGCGGGCATCCGCTAATCATTGAGTAGGAAGGCGTGCGGTGATTTTCTCCAAGCGGTCCAGAGAAATTGAACGATCTCTCTCTTTAGATGTCGTTGGCAGCCACGACAGCCGCCGCGGGAACGTGATTCGAATCTCTAGGAGCCGAGTTGAAGAAAACCAAAGTAAATCGCTGTTTTTCCAGGTTCCGAGTCAAGAGTACCTATCTGTGACCATCGAGCCAAATGCCGACGAAGGCCGCAGCGAGGAGATGGATCTCATACCGGTGGCGAAGGGAGTATCACTCAGGTTTGTAGTCCGATGATATCGTACTTCGGCTGTGAAATTTGAGCCGGGCGATGCCGCGCTTGTTTAGCTCATTACCACTCATGTCCACATCGATTCGTCCCGACAATTTTTTTCCCGTTCATTCTTCCTCCTCGCCAAGTGCGTCGTCGTACAACAGGTGACGGGTCATCGAAATATCGGCTTTTGAACCTCTTCGATGTCGAATCAGGCCTACGGCCCTGGTCTTCACTTGACAGCATGCCCAAGGGCCGACTCGCAAACGGTCAATGATAGACTATGGGTCGCGAGTACGTGATTGCTCGCCCTCTCTCGTTCTCGATGCGTGAGTTCATACCATTCGCGGTTCCGTGGCTCCGTTAGTTGCTCGGGGGGCTCCCCTTGGTTCGAAAATCGAAAAAGGCACCAGAAACGGAAGGTTTTCGAACGGGACGAGTTTTTGGCCTCGGGCAGCGACGACGTCAGCGACATCGTCAGCATCGGAACGATTCTAGCGGAGTCCGAGGCCGTCGACCAATTGCATGTGACTTCGAGCGAATCGATGACTCTGAGATAGCGAACCGAACTGCTGAGTTTCAACTCACCGAGCAGGCTAGGACCCACTGACCCTGTGAAACCCGGTGCCCAGCCGACGTGCACAGTGGTCCCGAACTCGGGTGCGCACGTGCCGAATTCCGAATGCTGTCCGAAAGTATCCCTCTTCCCCACAACTGTGTTAGGGAACATCCACAACGGAGCGACATGAGAAGACCCTCGCCGCGTGGTTAGATTAAATTCTTCATTCTCTTAGAATACCTAGCGGAATCTCGTTTCACAGGGCGCGTCTGTGATGACTGCCTTGTAAGAGTTAGCGACTTGGGATCCAGCGCCCGAGGACACCTCTGGAGGAGAGCCGAGCTTACAACAGCGTGTCACTAAGCCCGGCCGTGATTAGCTCTTTTTGCTGTAGATCTTTCTTCGTATTCCTCTCCGCTGCTTGCGAGCCTGTCTTCCCTTACAAGGACGTAGAAGGCACACGCGCGGAATTGAAATATTTTCGCCTAGTGTAAACATGGACAGTGGAGCATATTCATCAAGCGTGCTCAAGCGACTTTTCTCACTTTATCAGCTCTCATACCGACCGTGCTTGCCCGAGTCGATTCCTGACCTTGCAAGGGAATATTGAAGAGAGAGAGAGAGAAAGAGAGGGCAGCTAAAGGGCATGCCGTCCATGGGGAGCCTAATGGAAAATTTCGAAAACTCACAGACATACACACACACACACCCGCCGGCGGAGTTTGAGCTGGGGCTTGCGAGGTTCGGATGTCGTCAACCACGTAATTAATCGGGTTGCGTCCGAAATCATTAGACATATCAGTCTTTATGACATATTTTGCGCGACATAGCTGATTACATGCCACAGCGGCTGCAGAAAGTAAAACTCCGTCGGGTTCGGCCTCATGGATTGAAGCTTATGGCTTCCCCATCTTCTGACTACACAGCTCCTGGGCTACCTCGTGACACGGAAGTTCGATTGGCTCGCAATCGTATTACGCGGGGATTCCACGTCGCGTCGCAAATCCTCTACGTAACTGCTGTTTGCGAGAGGAATTTGATTACAGAGTCGAATGTAAATCATGACATATGTATAAGTGCAGCACATTCGCGGGCGAAGCAGTGATGCTGGTTGAGGGTCTTCTGTAGTGGCGAACCAATGCTCTCGTAAGTGTACGAAGCACTTGAGCACAGCTAACGCAATCGGCACTCGAAGAGCTTGGGGTAATGCTCTGATGAAGCACGAGTTCATTTGGAAGATATTGCTCTTCACTTGTCCGCTTCCACCCGAGGACAGGCAGCAGGAATCGGCTTGTGTTCATGTCATTCGACCATGAATTCGAGCATTATTATCCTTCGGTCGGACTCAAGCCTGGGAAACCCTAGCGGAGTCTTGCGATGGGAGGGCGCCTATTGCGGGAAGAACGCGTCGTCTTTTGGCTTTCCCTCATATTACCTGATTTCTACACCGCGCGGAGGGAACGTTTCGCTGTAAATGGCTCCGCAGGAATACGAGATGTTGATACATTCTGTACCGGTAGCTCGACTCCAACTTGTCAAGAAATCCCGAGCGGACTGCGCTCGCGTTCAGCCACAGTGGGTTGGCCTTGCAGAAGTGGCCAGCGCGGAATCTCGAGTACCTGTGTCAACGAATCCAAGATGGCGCTCATGCTACGAATCTTGGAAATGGGGTTCGAAGTTGTCTCTTGCATTCTTTGCGCCGTTTCTCGGCCACGTAATCGTCTAGGAATAAACGACTGCCCCTTCAGCGGCGTCATTCCAATGAGATTCGTGTACATTTGTCATCTGAACGAAAACGTCGTTCGGAATTTCCTCGGTCTGTTGCAGCATACGTTCATCGGCCATCATCTGACATGAACATCGTCTCGTCACTCCGCCCCGCCGAACAGGTTTAGCACGACTCTCTGGCGCACTCGAACGCGTTTTTAGCGTCTGGTTTTTAGTAGCGTTTGCGATGGTATCGCGGCATCTAGGGGAAGCATCCGCAGATCATCTTGGTCCCCAAGTCGCCGTTGTCAGGCACGTTCATTAACAACGTTCAATGGATGTATCGGGGCGCGTACGGTATCCACAGGTTTCATCGTCTCGATGAGCAAAATCGGGCGGAGTCCAGAGTACCTGAGACGACCCTCGGAGAAGAACGAGTCAGGGAGCCACACGCGTCCAGGATGATGGAAAATTTCCTCGTCTAGCCGATTGACTTGTTGAAACCTTCTAAGGACTTGAAGACTGCAAGCTGGGTTTGCTGGATCCGTAGCAAACCAGGAGGAATGGGAACTCCACCGAGGTCTGAATCATCGAGGAAGTTCCTGCGCTCTCTGTTGGGCTCTTTGATGTCCCCAACCACTTCTGGACTCATTGAAGGTTGTCATCTTTGTTAAAACATTCGTTCGATAAGCTCTTCGAGAAAAAGACAACATATACTTTTCTGAATACTGCGCTGACATCTCGAGTGGCCCTGCTGAAATATGGACGCATTACCTCGGTTTGGCCAGAGCCGACGACGAGACTCGGTGCATGTATTGTGTTTCTTCCGCTTGTTCAGCTGATGTCAGAGGATCTGTTTGGAAGGTCACTACAGTGGGGATGGACAGAAACCGAGGACACGAACTTCATTTTCGGAAATATCCTGCAGTCCGATCATACTCTGCTCAATGTGGAGTGCTTGGAGAGGACCTCATGCCTTCTACAATTACTCAAGGTCACGTAATCCTTCAGTTTTCCCCTGATGGGATATTAGTGCCAGATCCCAGGCTCCACCAGTCAGAAAGAATCCTGTTGAGCGAAGAATGGGTCCAATCGAATTCGAAACTGGCCATCCGCCCGATTCCGCTCAGCGATCATCCCGGAGTAGACAGGGGCCGATCCGATCGAGTTAGCTGGACTCGCCACATAGTGTTTATCCTTTGGCTATGATCGCGTCATTCCTTGCCCTGTTTTCGGAGCTCAAAAGCTTCAAAAAATTTCGACAGTCTAACCCTCTGGCTCGATTTAAGCGTCGTCGAACCGCGGAGAATCGGATCAGGGCTCACGTGCGGTGAGACACGACGCCCCATCGGGGAGGGATTCGTGTCAAGACCGACGATCGTCGACAAGGCCTTGGAAGAAATTCCCCGATCCTCGTTCGAGAGCTGCTGCTGATCCGAGGGATTCTCGTCAACATCCTGAATCTCGCCGAGCCCAGATCCTCCTCACACCAGAGCATCCCCTGTTATCACAAATGCTCCGAATGGAACGTGGAGGAGAATTGATCCGTTTCCGCATCAAACTCTTCGACTCCATCGCAATTGCCGTCCCGGTCAACCAGCATAGGGAGCTTCCCCTCAAAAAGTCAAGGCTTCGCTTAGATTTGAGAGCGCTTTCTGGTCAGAAGTTTGAAATTTCCAGTGATTTCTCAGAGAAGATAAGCGAGCTCCCGTTGCTATGCCGAAGTAGCTCAGCGAGAGTCCCGCAAAACGGAACAGTTCACTCGCAGAAAAGACGGCAGAAAGAACGAATCGCTATATTGAGTTACAAGTGCTTCGAACCGGCTCGTTATTTGTCCCCCGTTCCGATGGTGAGCGAAAGCTGCCGGAGCTCTATGCCGCGGTGATTGCTGGCGCGGTTGCATTGCCTCGATCCATGAGCTTTCTGTCGTCGACCTACAGCTCGCTACGTTGTCGAAATTCTCCCGAACAAAAGCTCCTGTAGCGAGATAGAATGTTTCCAACGACTTCTCCGTCCGATGGGATGGGATGTGAAGATTTTACGACTTTTCGTGATCCATCGGTAGCTGCTACCAAATACACGTGATTGTCTCTGGGAGCTGAAGAGAGAGCGAATCTTGACGATGCAGATGTTTCCCTGACTCATGCAGCAAGTCCCTAGCGTCTGAGTACCGCTAGCTTGGAGTTTAAGAGGATGTTCCAAATCGCTTTTAGTGAAGAGCCACCAAGCACTGGGGCATTGGGAGCAAGAGAATTTAAAATCCTCAGCATGCGTTTTCTGTGGCCGCGAACAGTTGATGCTGGTTCTAGCCGTCCTTGTGTATTTTTTTCTCGTTTCCTTCAGCTCCAAAAGGGAGCTCACTCGTCGGGTCGGCCACCGAAAGTAAGAAAAACTTGAGAATGGCTGGTAGACTTGATATTCGAAGGGAGCTTGGCCTCGGAAGGTCTCCTAGTAGAAACGATCCGCATGAGAAGCGTTCTCTCCTCCAATTAAATTACGTTACGGGCGACGAACGAAGGTGATTTGAGCGTCCATCGAATTTAAATTCCGAGCTCGCAACAATTTCCAGGCGCGTCTCGCAAGAATCCAGGCCAAATTGCTCTCGCGCCTGCATCGGTTCCAAGAGTGTTCTCGCCGTCTCTCACAGCTCCCTAAACGATGCGGCAGAGCAAACCGACGCTTACGGTCACGAACGATGGGGCCAGATCCCTCGGTCCATCCCGCCTCACCTCCCACAGCACAGCATCAGAGGTCGACGGATTCCCTGATGCGCCCGGGGTGGTTCTCGGGCGTTCAACGCCTTTTCTCTCCTCATGTCCTTCCTCCAGCTGTGTTTCCTCGGCCATCACGAGGAAAAACTGGAGGATTCTTCGATCGAAATTCTCTGATTGTGCGGTTTTCCCTCGTTCGGGTGAAGACTACAGCTGCTCTTTCATCGGAATGATTCCATCACTCAATTTTCCGATTCGGAGCCAGTCTCCGTTGGGCGTTTCGGATCTGAGGATCCGGAGACTAATTGTAAGCCGCATCGCAACAGAATCCAGCTCCTCATGATTGAATGTTTGACTATTTTTCGTTTCGAATTCTTCATTACTTCTGAGAGGAAGACCTTGGCCCCTCAGCGTTCTGCCTCGAAGGCACCGCGATTCTCGCGGTGACCTGCGTTTTTGAAATCCACCGCATTCTGAGGGCGAGCATCCTTACTACCGACTCAATGTGCCTGCCACAGCTGAAAGCCCGGCCTCTTCCGAAGTTTCGAGCGAGATTGGCCGAAGGGTTGGAGCGATGTAAAGAGTGTAACTAGGGATTTTACATCATTCGTCCAACAATTTCTCCTGATGAAGAAACGAAAATCTCAACATTATGTTCGACTCCGTCAAAGTTATTCAACTCACAGGCCTATTTCAGAACAGCTTCCATTGGGTAGACCATGCTCGCGCTAAATTTTGCTTCAACCGAGAGATGACTTGCTTTGTCATTTGGGACGACTCACTTGGGGGAACTGAAGCTGGCAACGGACGGCTCCGGTCTCCGACCAATCCTCGTAGCCCACTATCCCTACTAAGCAGCTGGAGTGCTTTCGGTATGCCACCCCGCGTTTCCAAACGGTATTGACCATCGACGTAACGGGTTCCGCCTAGAGATATTAGAACAGCAGGGAGCTCTTCGTGGAGTCGCTTGTCTCGCTGACGAATTCCGCTTGCTTACTGGGTTAGGCGGAATATGATTTGGAGGAAACGGGCTATACTGAATCTGACAACAACAAATTTCACTTTGAGAAGCTAACAGTGTGCGTCAGAGCAGACAACATGCCGTATTTCGAGATTGCTCGCTTCTTTGAGTGAACGAGCCCATGCTGAAACGGTGCGTTATGCGAGCTGCTGGTAGGATGCAACGAATATTAAACACGGGTTGTCTTCGTGGCTGCACTGAAACTATCCAGACGAAAACATCCTTTGTCGCTCTCTAGCTCTCTCGTTTGTTCATTCGCTCAAGCGACGCTCGTGGGCGACTGTCGTGGAAAATTCAGCCCACAATAACATTCCGTATGCTGACGGCTGAGACCTCTTTCACCTGCATACAGATCTAGAGCATTACTTCGATGAAGAGAAAGTTCTCACGCATCTTTTCCTCTTCTCCGAACGGTCGTTCTGCATTCGCTCGCTGTGTCGGTGTGCTCGTTCCCACCTGCATAAACGTAATGTACGACTCTTGTCCGATATCACGGGCCGATCTGAGTGTGACTCGAACTATAGTTCTCGGGACGCTCCATTCTTCAGTGTGAGGTTGCGGAAGAGATCTCGATGGTTTGGAGTCCTATCCGCCGTGCGCAGTTATGATCACAGGTTCGAACCTACGGTTGGCATAGCCTGCGCAGGACTTCAAAACTCTTGAATCCGTCATTTCAGAACTCTGCGGGTTTGCATCAGACCCGCTATAGTTACCGATTATTGATCCCGATCGCTGACAACAATCGAACGTCGATGTTTGCGACTTTTGCCGACGATTCTTGAGTGTCCAAGGTCGCACGGAATCGCAAGCGCAGTTCAGAGCGTCGATGCTCTTGGGAAAGACTCATTCCTCGCGAGAGTCAAGACGGGTGACGGAACGCTCGTCGGAACCAACGGGCCTCGACTAGGTTAGGTCCAGTCAGAGCATGAATAGATCGATGGATGAATACGTGGATGGATGCAAGGTCGGGTAGCTGGATGGAGGAACGACCGGATGAATAGGCAGCGGAACACGAGAGCCCCCAGGGAAGTTCCCTGAGTCATCGTCACGTGTTTTTGCACAGTTTGCAGAGGCATGCTTCAGTGGACAAAATTCATTTCGCTGGAAAGTTGTCCTGAAAAACGCTGAAAAAACTGTCGCTCTCGTTTCCCGGTGCGAGCAAGGCACAACATATTTGATTTCGGCAACGTGCTGGCTCCATTCACCGGAAAAGCTTGCAGATTCGCACGCGCAAACAAAGGTACGCACAACCGCGAGCCGGCAAACAAGTACGCAAGCGAGTCAGGAAGCAAACGAGTTCGCCGGCAAACGAGCGAAAAAGTAAACAAACACGAGATCGACGGAGAGTCCTTCATCTCAATAAATTGGAAGCACCCAACTGTTCCGATTGCTGTTCGAGTCTGAGAGTGGAGCATATGGGGATCGATTTTCGGCGAAGAAACTATTTCACAGTCTCCCGAAGCGGTCCGATCGGCTCGATGTTATTCTCCAGCGGTGCTGCATCAGCCTCTGAGAAGCAAATCGAGAAAGAAAAGAAATTTTCCTGGGAATCGATTGCTGAATGGCTCTCTTTTCTTCCTCCCTCCCATCGCAAGCCATAATAGAATGAATCGGTGCCTTTTACACACACACATGCACACAGGCCCAAACCGTCAGATAGACGGACGGATTCGCTCGCGTCCCTCTCTCCCTATGACGTTCTATGGCTGAGTCGAACCTCCAGTCGCCCGCCTACCCTAGAGCCTCGAACCGCGGCGGTTGGTCTCCCTGTCCGGGGCTCTTCTCTTCCGCCTCCTCTCAAGAACTAGCAGACAGTCAGACAGACAGCCTGCCAGCCTGCCAACCGTCGTGCCAGCAAGTCGGTTAGCCAGACCGAAGCAGCAATCCACTCCCAAGCAAGGAAGCCAGGAGGCGAGGCAGGCAGGCAGGCAGGCAAGCAAGCAGCCCCTACTGAGCGCGGACAAATGGTCGTTCGCTTCGCTGCTTCCCTCACAGAGAAAGAGAGAGAGAGAGATCATCCGCTCACTACCACTTTTCCCCTCCGCGAACTCCTCCACAACCAAAAAGGGAAACGCCAGCTACCGATCAGGGGAAAAGGGAGGACGGCACCGAATAGAGAGGTGGGCACCACCAGGACGATATGGGGGAGGTACTGACGGAGAGATCGAGAGAGGAGAACTCCAGGAGACCGAGGGGAGACCAAGGGCGTAAAGATGAGGGAAGGGAAACCCCCGAGGGTCGATCGGGGCGCGCTCTGCTCCACTCCGCCCCATCGTACGGTCTTTCTCCCATCCATTCGTTCGTTCGTTCGCTCGCTCGTTCATTCCTCCATTCGTGGTGACTAACGGTGGCTGACTGGGGATGGCGTGTCGTTCCCTTCTGCTTTTCGACGCACTTCATCCCGCATAGGGTGACCAATCACCGCCTTTCTGGTTCATCTCCGCGTCCTAGTCAACTCCAGTTGCTGCCGTCGTCCACGCGAACCGCCAGCTAATAGACTTAGCACTTAGTGAGAAAATCGAGTAGGCAAGGAAACGACCGACAGACCAGCACATGCTGATCAGTCGGTGCTCACACTTGAGGGCACTCGCTCGCTCGCTCGCTCAATCGGTGGCTTCCCGTAATTTATGCAGCGACTAGGTTCTAAGTTTCTGTGTTTCCTTGTGGGACTTGGTTTCCTCGGAGCTTGGAGCTCCTCGGATCGCGAACAACTGTTCATCGGGCCTCATTCGGGGATTCAATGTATGCAGTCGTCGCGGCTCTTGACTTGGGTCGCCCAGAACGGATACTGACAGTCCAAATCATCCGTTGAGTACATCATTGAGCTTTTGATTAGAATCCCTGTCATTCTTTGGTGCGATGTCCTAATCACAAATTTCTGAGAACTGCAGACGGCTTCCGTCTCAAGGAGATGAACCGGATCGAGACCTGCTTGTTCGCTTATGTTGCATATAGTATGCTTATATGCTACATAAGCTCGCTCGGAGATTGAAAACGATATCCTACCAAATGGTACGGATTGACGTCATGCAACGCGAATGACTATGCGTCGACGTTTAACTAGAAGTCGAGGTTTCATCAGCAACGGAAGTGGATTCTTGTCTGATTGGGTATGCCTTATGCAGCTATATTGCTGCCTTTGCCCAAAGCCTTGGTCTGAAAAGACGCAGCAGAGGCAAATTACAGGAATGCGAAATCGAGATCGGTGGCCGTCATCCGAGTAACTAATCACACGGGGCTTATCCACAGATTGGCACCACTTCAGAAACTTCAGAGACCCAGATCCTAATCGGATCGTTGATACTAAATAGTGCATATTCCAACATTGCAGAGATGCACTGTACACAGTCTTGGATCGTCACGGACTCAGCGTCTCGATGGTGAATGTTTATCAAGAGGGACCTTCGAAAAAAGCCGCCAACCTCTCCACAGAAACTCAGAAGTTTGCCGGATGCCATTTCCGTATTAAAGGTATGTGTCTGTCGATCTTCGGTAATAGAGAGCATGGAATTTAACCAAAACGGAAGGATCCCACGCAGGATCGTCACAGGAGAGCCCCCATTATAATTTTGAACATTTGGTTTTCCCACATAATCTGCCCTCGAAGTCACATACATCGATGCGGTTTCCTTGCTCTAAAGCGGGGAATCTCCCTGGTGGTCTCGGTCTTATTCAGGGCAGAATGCCAAGAGCTCGGCTCCAATGCTCGTATAGGTCTAGCGCTCTTCTCTGAACAACTTGCTGAGTATATGTTCCTGAGAATCACATGCCGACGGGAAGCATCGGGAATTAATTATCGTTGGAAGAAAGCTGTGATTGATGAAAACGCGTTCTTGCTGTTTTCTGAACAGGCCGACTGCAGCTGCGTTCAGAATGAGATTAGATTCTCTCGTAAGGTTAGGATAGGAATCAGGAGACATCGTAATCTTTCATCTATCTTCACCGAACGAGAATTCTGCCAAATTCGGAAACGTTCGCTAGTGTCAACATTTCTTGTCAGCTACCGAATAGAATCACGCAAACGTGACGTTCATCTATTGTGTACAAGGTCTTCCGCTAGCTTACCGTGGATTCCTATGTGGGCTTCGTTGCTCGTTTTCTCGCACTGACCACCCGCTCGCCCGCCTGCGCGCTGGTTCGTTCGCTGGGACCACACTATCTTTTGTTCAGAATGCGATCGCGTCGGTTTGTACCGTTGTTGTCGCCTGGATTGCTTCATCGCAGTGACTTTGGTGGCCGTGGCGGAGGGGGTGGCGGAGGCAAACTGCAGGCTTCCCTATGAATACAGTCTTTCTGTTGCTCAAGTTCCGCAATCGCGAACTTGGAAAAACGGTGTCACCGCTCATTCTCTGTCTGATAATAATCGACGTTAGCGACGAAAACGGCAAACGACAGGGTGAGGGAGAACCTCGTATGGATTTTCGTCGTGAGCCGTACTTGACCATTGTCACAACTCACGTACATTATTCATTATTCTGGTATTCCGTGCGTCCTTGACCGACTCGTGGTCGAGTGCACGGTGCTGCTTCTCGCGAATTTCTAAGGTCCGGACGGCATCGCAAACCACATCTAGTGCATGGAAACTGGCAGAACCTAACTTCGGGGTTCTCCGAGAGATTGAAAACGCTCGACAATGCAAATGTTTGCTTTCATAATATTTGTTGCGATACTCCCCGGGGCACGAGAATGGTTTGTCAAGTAGAAAATTTCCCGAGGAAATTTTCGAGCGCGAGCGGAGATACGATCCAAGAGAGCGGCAGCTTTTCATTCCACGACCTGCTCCCAGTGGACCGGCCCGGCGGCGCGTCGAAGCGCTGCACCGCTTAGAGTTCCACACTAGAAGCGCGAATCTAATCCGCACCCTCGTCACCTATGAGCAAGGATGCGCACTACTCGTACTCGACGCTCTAGGGCCGTTCGAGCGTGGAGCATCTTCCAAAAAGGACGGTTGCTTGATCGTCTTCTATTTCCTTACGTTTGCTGAAATTCTGTGAGTTTCCATAGAAAAAGAACCAGTCACCAGAGTGATCTTTGTGGTGTGTGGAAAATGGCACCTCGGACTCCTAAACCGTTAAGGAAACCGTCGCAAACCGAACATCGGACATTCTTAAGGAGACGTATTAGCTCGTGTGGGAAACCAAGCAGAATTTGGTTCCGTGAACTGCTTCCAAAAGGTACGACGATCGAGGGCGCCAAGATCTTTTTCGGGTACTGCCTCTGGTTCTTCCAAGTAATCTGTGAGGTCACCGAATTCGAAGATCTCGGACACGAGGAGGTTCGTAGATAGATGGGACTTCTACGAGCGGTGTTCGGAGAAAACTCTCATGCTGTATTCACCAAGCACTACTGTGCTCCACTGGGACCGCTACGCATCGATGAACCTCTTGGATGCGGGAAGAAGGCTAGTTTCCATCCTCCCGGCTCTCGTTCGTTTGAAATGTATCCAACGGATTATTCGAAACGAGTGATGAGCGCGTAGATAAAAGAAAAGAGCCACCGAGCGCCTCAGACATTGCCGATCACCATCAGATACATTTCACTTTTGCGGAGCAGATTGTTTGCTCGATCCACCTTCCATCATCAGATCCAGCAGATCTGTCTCTGTCGGATCAGAGATTCGAGAAGCTCTAGGACAGTTAGCCGGCTGTCGATTGTGACCTCAGCGGTCACCGGCCATCCCTCAGGAGCCGCTATCTCTCTGATGGAGCTCTTCGCAGGCGCTCCACAAGCGGCAGGTAGGCAGGCAAGCAGACAGACAGGACGACTGGCTAGCTAGCTGGCTAGCTGTCGTGTCCCTCGTGACACAGCAGTGAGGCGTCAATGTCAATTGCTTATACTTGCTCGGAGACTGAAGATAATATCCTGCCAAACTGCTCCCTTCTGTGGTGAGCGACCATCAACCGAACTCCCGATGCCAATTTGCTGCTGATACCGAGCGAAATTGCGATCATTGACGAGCGCGTCTCTTCACCCGCCCAGAGCGCGGCTGGGGCCGCGCGGAATGAACCGCGTCGTCCGTCCTGAGCGCTGTTTTGAGTTTCCGAAGAGTCCTGAGAATCAGTTCTGATCGTCCAAGTAGCAATCCAGACGCTCATGGTTGAACGACGGAGTTTTCATAGCTGTGTGAGACCGGGTATCATATGAGTTGTTGTTCCATTGTTGATATCGGGGGATGTGAAATGATGCGAGCGGACGCCAAATTCAAGATGAAGCGGCAAGCGCCGACCAGGTGGCAGGAAGAAAGAAAGAAATGCAGAAGAAGGGAAGGAGGCAGCGGCTAGGGAGGGAGGTCGGTCGGTCTGCGGTTCGCTGCGAGAAGCATTGACTGGTGCCGCGCGCAAGCGTTTTTCGGCCGTCCGTGCTATTCGTTCACAAGGCGCTACTGCAAATTCGGCAAGGCACCGCGCGACGTCGAAAGCGGACGAGTGTGCGGAACCGATGCCGTCTGAAACAGCCCATCCGGAGGAAAGTTCTGAGAGCAGCGATGTGATTGTTTCGAAGTGAGCCCTCAAAACTCTGCGAGTGGAAGCCCCATTATCACAACATAGGATATACAGATGGGCAAGAGTGCAGTGATGCTGGCTTTGAGGAGACTTTTGCAAACCTAGAGCAGGGAAGCAGCTTGCTGAAGTCCAATCCGCCTCCCCACCGTATTCGTATCATGGCGGGCTTGACAATTGATGCGGGGTCCATCAACTACCGACTTCAGGTTTTTATGGAGGATACAACGCGAAGACGCTTCTATGCCAATGCGTTCCACTATTCTACCGCAGGTACGGTTTCTATGAGTCTTTTTTATTTTCATTCCCGATGGTCAGAAAATCGATTCGGAATCGTTTTGAAGAGCTTATCTCAATTGATTTCGATTGCGGAGCGACTCTCGCGCGAACTCCTATCTTCAAACATGCACCCGTAGATCTCCTTTCCTCGTGCGTTGCTGCAACGTTTATCGATCTCGGACGGGGGGACAGAAATGAACTCATCTGCTCGTCGATCTCATCTGATCACTGAGAGCTGGGCGCGATCAGCAGTCGGGCCAGAACTTGTCGTAGAGAAGGGAGCATCCAGGGCTACGTCTTGAGGCTTGAGAATGGAATTCATGCTTCGTCTCGCGTTCTCAAATGGTAACAACTATATGTTAGTTCAGTGTGCAAGAAAAATTCTGTGCGACGATGCGTTGCTAGCGACATTATGACCGTGCAGTGAGTGGAGCTCCGCCAAGCATTTGGCCCTGCTTTTGTTGTATTGTCTTCTCGTGGCGGATCGTTTCGGTGTACCGTTATTCCGTTTGACTGACTCACTGACAGACTTGCCGAGGAGGTCGACAGAATTCACACGGAACACAACGCGTCGCGTACGGCAGTCTGATTTGAATCCGTGTCGTTGTGGATCCACCGCCGTTTCGCTTCGGAAGCTTTCGAAGAATTACAATGGCTTGATCCCAATCGGTCAAGCATACTGTAGTTTGTTCCCACGTGAACGACGCTAATGATCACAGAAACTTAATTCGATCAACGGCTGCTGTCAACAATGAGGAAAATCTCGTTCAATTCTACATTTCCAACCACTGCCGTGGACGATGTCGGCAAATAAGCGGTTATCCGTAACCCAGGATGGCTTACACCATAACTATGTTCGATTGTAGAGGTATCTGTTGGCTTTGGATGAAGCTGTCAGTGACCCATGACGTTCGGCTGCCTGCTCGCTTGCTTGCTCGTGTGGTAGTTGCTTCCTTGTAGTGCCACATGAGCTGGCATGGAAGTACGCTGTTATAATAAGATCAGGACACTTTCCTCAACCGAGTCGTGAGGAAAAGTTCCACCCATACATTTCTGAATTTGTCCCGACATATTTCTGCTCACGCGTAGATCAGGAGCTAGCCGCGCTAACATTGAGCTTCGTCCAGGTCCAACCAGACTACCATCGTTCGCGGCAGAATAATTATTGCCTCCTGTACATTGTCCATCTCTCGCGGCCATTGACATCGGGCTTGAATACGACAAGAGTAGATCGCGTTTATCATGAACCAAGGGTCCCTTGTTGGAATGACCTTGATGTTCAGTGTCTGAATCCGACGCTCACAATTGCTCTCTCTCTCTCTCTCTCTGTCGGTCTCTGTGTCAACTCCGTGATAGGCGACGTTGACAACCCGTACCCACGTATGTCCACGTGGATTTCAGTCCCTAACTCGAACTAATGAATCATCGTCGTTGCGTTGCTATTTTGTGAGGCACAAGCCAGATGCCGTTGTGAAGGCGAGCACGGAGTAAGGGGCTCAGGCGGGGATTTGCCGCTGCCGTATAGGCTTCCCAGGTTTCTGTCCCGTAGGTGGCCTCCTATCCATCTCAATGACTCGAATGATGGATTGATGACATATTCGAGTATCTTCCTCGGCGTTGTCCGCACCATCCCTTCGTTAATTTCCGAAGATGTGTTCCCGAGCGGCAACTTCAACCAATGGTGACTTTGTTGAACAACATCCTTTGCGTGGAAGACGACTGCACTTTCAGCGAGAACGCCTCGACATGAAGATCGGAAGTACTGCAAGGGAAAAAGTTTCCACGTGAAAGCACATCCTCAAGTTTCAGACAGCCTCCCACACGGGAGAACGTGGGCTCTTCGATTCGACACCGCTCGTCTGACTGCCATTCGTGGTTTGTTTCTTAGTGTGTCACTGAACTGCTTGGTCAGTTGGTTGAGCCATCTACCGGGGAATCGAAAAATCCTAGAGTTGGGCTCCGGGCCCTACGTTCGACCTCGACGGGATGGGCTGCAATAGCTTTGTGGCTTAGAGGACATTGAACAGAAAATCGACAGAGGAGTGTTTCCCATACGCACAGTTGACTGGCTTGGTGGCACTCGTGGGGATGGAATAGCGGTGTGTTAGTTGTTGATATTTGTCTCAATAAGCAAGGTGATTCGACAGGATTTCGGTTGTCATCCGCGTTGTTCTGCTCCCGACTCCCCGACCCTTCGCCGGGAAAGTTCGTACGTGCGTTCCCACCCTCGCTGGATCGTAACCTGTTGCGATGAGTAACTTTGTGCTGAGCTCAGACGTCTTGAATGAGTGCCACGACGACGTCCGTGTGAAGCGTCGCTATGTCTACAGATTCATTAGATATTTGCCACGCGAACGGGCGGTTGCGCTCGCTGGCTAACGGTTCGATGGCAGGCGCGGGCGGTCGGTCGGTCGGTCGGTCGCGGCAGCTCACAGGCGACGGGATTGAAGTGACCATCGCCGCAGCTCCTGCCCCTGCGGTCTGTGATATTTTCTCGACTTCCACCCTCTCTAGTGAAGACAGACGTCGACTGGCTCGGAGGCTAGCTGGCTGGCCCACTGGCCGGCCAGTCGGCTCGCTCGCCCGCTTCCTTCGGTTGAATGGACACAATATACAATACTTGTTCTGCCTCTGCCGATTCGTCGGACGGTTGCTTGGTTGGTTGCTCACTTGCTTGCTTGGATGCTCGGATCGCTGCAGACCATATCGTCCATAGTCCTCCAGCAGCAGTCGACGTCGGGTCGCACCGCCAGTAGTGGCAGCAGGAGGTGGCAGCTCTGGCAACGTCACCCTCGTTGCCGTTGTCAGCAACGACGTTACAATGCTTTCTCACACTGCGACTGACTCAACGTCTCGTTACTCTGAGGCCACAGTTTGCGGAATGGCTTCTTCTGGGTCTGCGAAACACTTTTCCCGAGAGTCTAATCCTCTCCGATGCTCATCCCGCAATTCAGTATCCATTGCCTCATGGCATCATCGATTGAAGCGATTCAATTCTGTTCTCATTTTAGTGAGGAGGCAGTGGAAAATGTGAGATCGCCATTCAGCGTCCTTAATCTCTGCATTAAATTACGTCCCGGAAAGACTACCGAGCTTTGAGATTCCAAGGAGCGTCCCGCGTCTGATGAGCGCCTAGGACGCTGAGAGAAGTAGTTTGGAAACTGCCGTTTTGATGTACGAATCTTAGGAAAACCGAAATAGCGGCTCCTGACGGCCGTGATATCGATTCGGCATGATGTCTTGGACCATGAATAATAATCAAACGAGAAATCCGCTGACGTAGGAACCGTCCGCACCTTGTTCAATTTGATCCCATGGTTGATTGGTGTCATGGTGAATGTGCGTTTCTGAGTCTCTCGAATCGAAACAAAAATTGTTCGCGGGCTTGTCACACGTCCCATACGGTCAGAAAAGAGGACAGCTAGCGACATTAGTATTGTGGTTGTGCGCAGACTCAACGTTTCTTTGTTTGGTAACTTTGGTCATAATCGGATCAAGCGAGGAGGAGCCGATGCAGTTACGCTTATGGGCACGGCGTCTTCTGACAATTTTTCTTCCGGCCCGACAACACGGGACGGCGATCAGAACTTTCTTCAGCAATAGTGATCTACACCAAAAGTCCAGCGAAAGTCTGTTCCGATTGTTGCTGAAGCAAGCAGGTCACTCACTCACTCACTCGCTCGCTGTGACTCTCATCCACTTGCTGCATCCATCGTTGGTTACTTTCTCTGCCGTTCCACTGGATGTTGGGTGGCTTGCTCGGCCCTCTTTCCCTTTCTCCAGCGTCGGTCCTTTCACCACAGGGCCGACCGTCCGGCCGGTCTTTCGGTTTGTCGATGGTCGCTCGGTTCAACTACTCTTCGCTCTCTGGCAAAAGGAGAGAAACAACACGCACACCGAAATGGGTCGCCGACGCAGAAACTTGCCACCCATCGGCTCACAAATAACACCGCGTACCGAGAGAGATGAGTCAAAACCTTCCTGATAGTAGGTCGGTGGGTTCGCCCGCCTTACTGACTCACTGAATGCTTGCTTGCCTGCTCGGTCGGCTAGCATCTGATGAAATGGGTCGACCAGCCGATCTGATGGAGTTCAGGTTGAGTTTTGATCGAAACGGTCGAAAGGACAGGGCGTGAGGCACTGCCTGCCGGTTCTGCCCCAGCATCCGAGGCCTACCCATTTGTTGATAACAGGTCAAGCAGCCTGATCCGGGACGAACGCTACGCTTGACGAAACGTCTCATTGGTTTCAATCGAGGAGGCGCGAAATTCGCGGATCACAGTAGGGCGGAAGCTCCTGGGCAAGTATTCTCCTTAATTGGAAATGTAAATCAAGCCTTGTGCTCCGTGGACTTCTGGGCAACCGGAAGCTCTGAACATTCGGATGGATCTCCATCGTTCCGAAGTCTCCTTCGTCCGCGTTCGGGAGAAGGATTTTCTTTCATTAAAGCTGATCACCAGGCGATCTTTTTCTACATGCGTCTCGATGAGCTCAAACACCCTTTGAATACGTAATTAATTTCCCAAGCGTTAGGCTGCATCTGACGATCCGAAACAAAGCAAAGGCCGCTTCTCTGGAATATGAGCTGTACTCCGACGTCTATCGCTTCGCTTACAACCGCCGGCGCCGCGCCGTCTGCGAGAGCAGAGTTTTATTCCTGGGCGGGACGCCTGATCGCGGCGATATGAGACTCATGCGGAATTCTGTAACATCGCCTGCCTAGCGGAGTCAGAAGTCACCCAATCCAGCGGAGTATCCTCTGTTCCTCGACAAAAGAGGGGCTACCTGCGGAATTGAACTTCGAGCTTATTGGCCGACGCGACGATAGCTTCGTTGGAGATCGTTCTTGACAGTTGGCTCCCACAGACCGCGCTTAGGGACTCACGAAGCAGTTCCCGTTGAGAAGGTCACACATAGAGACTCTTCCTTAACGTATGCAATTCCGGGCACGAGTTTTGCGCAGGCGAGTGATCGAACCAGGATCGTATCGAAGTCACGAACCTCCCTTGAGAGATTGGCAATGGTTTTGCTTGCCTGGGTCATGAATTGAAGTCGTCACTCAGAAAATGCGAGAATTCTTCATTCGATCGTTCCTGCCACGCGGTTGATTTCACTCGGTCTGTCAGTGAATACGAGGACGCCATTCAAACATTAGCTCTGATGCTGCAGAAACCCTGAAACGCATCATGACTCGGCTTAAGGACGCAGCTGGTGCTCGGGAGCGTCTGCTATATTCAGGATTTGTGTGAACATCTTGTTAGCCATCTAGCGGCCTGAGGGACTCATCTTGTGTTCTGCCTGTTTCCACTTGTTGTTGGAGACAAGTCTGCAGCGTTCACAGTTTGGGAAACGATGCTCCGTACGGGTTTCCAGATCTCTCCGCCGCGAATATAATTTTGCTCTGGAAGGCTATGAAGTGATCGCTGCCACGGTGCAAAGAGAATCAGCAATGCTGGGTTACGTGCTTATCATTACTTAGAGCGATTGGTCGACAGCGTCAGAAGGACTGAGCTCTGTTGCCGCGCTGAGTGCGCGCCGTAATGACACTGTGTCGCTTCGCGTAGAGTGACAATATGCAGTACCATTCTAGCAACAAAATGCCGATGAGGCGATTCCTGGATGTGCATCACCTAACTTTACCTGTTGGATTCCGAGCGAACGAGATATCGAATTCCGTATTCTATCGAAGTCACAGCAGCCAAAACGTGGCTTTTGACGGTGAGCTTCATTATACATCCTTCGAGAAAAACTACTTCGCTTACGATCCATGTCGTTGTGTGTGACAAATGCTGGGAAGAGTATTCCAAATTTCTACACTCGAGTCGAATTTCAATAGACAGGGGAATCCGCTCCTCGAAGTTGATGTCTCTCGCTCGCTATCACGGCGCGGCATGAATCACACCGTGGCTCTGAAGCGCGTGCCGCTCCCGAGTTTGATGCATCCTTCAGGTTTTGAAAACCCTAGGAACTTTTTCTGAGCCTATGAATGATTCTCGCTCCGCATGCGGGAGAACTCGGCCAGTGACCAGAAAACGATGTGAAAGTTCGAGTAGACGTCACAAACGATTCCGTTTGGTTCGTGGTTGCTTTCGCCGGGCGCCCGATACAAAGGGGACCGGTTAACAATAGATCATTGTGTCCTCCTTCCAAACCTTCCTTTCGTACGGAAACTATCATCCGCTGCCCCGAGACGGACGGTTTCCAAATTCGTCCGAATTCGAAGATATGGTCGGCACTGAGACCAGAATGCCGCTTTCACTTTCGGCGCCGCGTCGCCGCTGCACTCAATTCCACTTCGCCTGAGAGAGGTTACGAGCGAGATACTTTATTGTGATCGCTTGTTTCTGATATTGTTTTGTCTCATCGTACCCAATCGTCGGTCGTCGGAGCTCGACGCCCGATGCGGAAGAGCCGATCCCGTCGTCACGGCCGCCGCAACGGTAACAGCAAGAGTCAAAGCCACGGCAGCCGCCACGACAAGACGGCGGCAGACATTGGCGAACGATCGTTCTCGCGGGATAACCAACCCGTCAGACGACGACAACCACTTTTAAAAGCACCAACAGCAGCATCGAAAAGTACAACAATCACAAGACTGAAAGAAAAATATAATTCATAGTGAAACACTTCAGATCGCGTGAATCTTCCAAAGGGGGAGCGTGAACGTGGGATGAGGTCGGCAGGCCTAACAGCTGGCTACGATTTTTTTAGCTCAGACCCCCGAAATTCAAAATATATCGTGTTTTCCTGGGATGATTTCGTTGTGGACGCAGTTTGGGCCGATGATGTGCAAAATACATTTTCGAGCTCCCTGGAAGCGAAAGTAACATTCACGAGCTCAGTGGTGAACGCTTGGATGCTCAATCCTCGCGCCATTCTTCCGTGAGCAACGAGCCTCCAGATCTGCCGGCTAATGTTGCAGTTTTCTTCGCCGTTTTTCAGTCAAAGAAGGCCATGTCGAAAGCCGCAGTGTTACTAGAGCGAACTCGACATCGTCTCTCTCGACCGGAGGACAACAATCATCATGGAAGAGCTCTACGAGCTTGGGGCCGAGAACAAACTCGTCGAACACCAACTTGCGCGAGAAAGATTCGAAAAAGATGGCGACAGGTAAGGCAAGACCAGAGCGGGAAACGCTATCGTTTATCACCATTGAATGTTGAGAGCTAAGATTTGATTCTTTCCGAGGAGGTTCCTCAGTCGGCTCCCAGAGGGGTCGCCGCGGAGGCATCACGACAGACGACGCGAGTGAATTTGGTCAATTAGCTTTCGACGCGCAGAATTCATGGCGAAATTCAAAGGGGCGCCAGGCTCTCGGTCGCAAGACTGGACTACTGGCCACGGCATACAGAACGGTCAGTGGGGGGCAAGAAAAAACGAAGAGAGCCGATTCAAAGGTCCACTTTGCTCTACAGCCTGACTCAACCGGATTTGAATTCCTAGGACAAGGTATCACAGGATAAGGAGGATATGCGAATCTTGACCGAGCTCCTCAATCAATATGCACAAACGGGAATCCCGGCTCTCTCGCTGAGTATGCAAGGACAAATCGGAGGACAACTAGAGGAAGACACACTTATCATGGAAGATTCTTGGCGACAGCTCGTTGATGATCCCGAGGTATGGCTGATTCATTCTTTTGTCAGTCTGTCTAGACCGGTGGTGGCCAAACCGTGGCCCCGAGCACTTATATCCTGGCCCGCGGCGCTTATCTTGTATTTCGAGGCGACCATCGAGAAATCAAGCTGGCTGTCAAAATTCGAGAACTTTTCACCTTCAACTTCCATGGAAATTCAGGACTTCAGATTATTCGTGAGGTCGCAGCCATCCTCAATGGTTCCATATTTTAAGTTTAGTCAATCAGGAAACCGAAGCCAGGTTTCCCTAAAAGTCTATGGCCCACGAAAGGTTGCCGACTTTGCGATTTGACCCGCGAAGTAAATTTGGTGGCCACGGTTGGACTACCGATAGTTGGACTCATAGACTTGCTATCAGCAACGTTAGTGCAGCTTTCAGCAGAAGGATGCGCCAAGAAAATGAGCACTCGTGAAGCAAGTACCTTGGATTCAATCAGCCCTTTCGCATTTCTAGATGTTAGACAGACAATTCCAATCCCAACAAGAGGCACTCTGGGAACTGCTGACAACCGAGGCAGCGTACGTGAAGACTTTGAAAGTCGTTGTCGAATTATTTCTCTGTACTCTATGCAATTTACAAGAAAACGGACTCCTAAACTACGTGAGTATGAACTCCATTCGCTCCATCGTTCAATTTCCACCCGTCACGGTGATTACCTGCGGAGACGGTTGATCAAGAGAGCAGGTGGTACAAAGTTTCAAATCTTCGCAGATCGACGTGGATCGGATGTTCAGCAACATCGTGGACATCTTCTCGGTGAATAGGTCTTTCTGGTTGACATGCCTCTACCCGATGCTCCGCGAAAGCCGGAATCAACGATGTCCACTAAATCCCCTTCGTTTGAGGGAGGGCTTCGTTCGTTTCGAAGAGCGTTTTGAGCCCTATGTGAAGTACTGTTTGGAACAGCAAACGTGTCTGTCCTATGTCAAGGAAAACCGTCACGAATCAGTACTTTTCAAAAGTTACGTTGCGGTAAGTAGCTGCGACTTTTCACGCTTGGAAAGATATCTTCGACTCATGACGAAAATCAGAGGGAAGAGTTGTTCCGAACCTTCATAGCTTGTCTTCTCATCACTGATACTCTTGACGAGCATTCGCAATCGTTTCCAACTACTTGAAGACTCGTTCATCGGTTATTCTCCGCTGGTCATCCAAAGTTATTTCCCTGCTAGAGAGCTATTCTGTGCCCGAACCCGAGGCTCTCTTTGATGCAAGCTTTGAGTAGCCCGCTCAGATGTTTCCTCAACCGATTCTCTACCGGAAAGCATTGTTCCACCACCGTTTTTGGTTTCGTTAGGAGAAGCGGAAGGAGGAGATTTACACTTTTGCGGAGGAAACACTCCAATATACTCAGAGAATCTTCTTCTTTCCCTCCTCTTCATCTCTCTCTCTCTCTGTCGAGACCACGGAACTTTCGTCTCACCTCCTATCGAGCATAGGCGGGCAAGCAAATCGAAGAAAACCGCATGCAGTGTTCGGACACGGATTTTGTAAAAGTGGGTGAAAAACGTTTCCTTTTCTCGGCAGTGGTGCGAATCTCAAAAGGAGTGCAGTCGACTGCGTTTCTCGGATCTTCTCGTTAAGCCAATGCAGCGGTTGACAAAATATCCTCTTTTGCTGAAAGCCATTCTGAAGAAGACAGATACAGCCGAAGTGAGGGGAGGGCTCATCGAAATGATCGACGTTGTGGAACGCTTTGTCTGTAACGTGGACGCCCGGTGAGTTTCAGCTCGACAGGAAACTGTTAGTGAGCAGAGCAAAACACGTGTGATGAACGCTTCCGAATCGCCCAACGACGATCTGAAGTGAATTCTCCTCCTTCAAGGCTCCGACAGCGGCACGAAATGGATCGACTGGAGGCAATCATAACTCGTCTGGAGTCCTACGAGCCATTCGATACGTCTAACGACGAGATAGAGAAAGCTCTGAAGGAATCGTGTATGCTTGATCTCACATGTACAATGCCAGGATGCGCTCCTCAACAGAATCGGCATCTTCTTGCCGAGGTGGGTTTTGTCCGGATCGGGGCTCTCGCTTTCCGTGAACGGTTTTGAATTGTGTTCGGAATGAAACTCGATCAGGTAGAGAAGGAACCTGTTCCGATAATCGCGACACACGAAAATGACCCACTTTCCACGATTTTCAGATTCCAAACATCAAGTTGCGCGACGCTTTCAGCAGCGGAAAAGTGGACGTGCACTGTCTGTTACTTACGGATATGTTGTTAATTTGTAAATCTGTTGGGCGAAAAGGTCACGACAACAAACTGAGAGTGATTCGACAACCGTTCGTTGTCGATAGGCTTGTCGTGCGCGATCTCAAGGATGCATCTCTTCTGCTTATCTACATGAGCGAATACCGTGTTGCGACATCTTACCTTCAATTATTCGGTCAGGAGATCACACTGAAAATATTCACCGACCAATTGAAGAAAGCTCAAGAACAATTTGGGAGAGCGCAAGCCTTCGCACACCGTAACGCGCATACCGGCGTCGTATGTCTACCCGGGCTGGGCGATGACGATGACGAAGATCATGATCTCTCATTAAGGCCCTCATTACTGACAGCGGCCACCCGCTGCTCTCCTCGTAGCTCAAGCCACTCGAGTCTCGTGCATTCTCATTCCGGCTCCATTGATATGTCGGACCCAGTTTCGACGAGTTCACAGGCTCCAACGGTGCCGTGCCCTACTCCGTTGTTTGTGAGTGTACGATTCTCAATGCTCTCACCTCTGAAATCAACCTCTGACTGCTGTCGGAAGCGAATATCTGACGATTATGGAGCCCTTCATGATGTTGTTGTCGATACCTTCCAGGGAGCTACTAGCGGGAGCCCTCAGGGACGCGCGACGAGTTTCGAGTTGGGTGAACTCCATCGGCAAGACAGCTCTTGTCAATTGGATCATCCTGACTTCTTGCATCAGCAAAGATCGCGTAGTATGGAAACGAGAACATCGTCAGTCTGCGTGACTGTCACTAGCCCTCGGCCGGAGCGGAGAGCCTTCTTGCTGAAAGGCTGCTCCCCGATGAGCATGCCCTCCTCATCGAGCTCCAACACATTGACAGTCTCAGTTCCTTTCCAACAGCAGCAACAACTGCAACAGCTGAGCGGCGAGGGAGGATGCGGAGATAAGCAAGATCTCATGCATAGTTCCTCCATGATACAGGTAGGCCGTGAGACATTCGAAGATCTCTCGGACCTGATCTTGAATTTTGCTGACCCGATGCTAGAAGCAGTCATTCGAAACTGGCTTCAGGCGGTCCATGTTTTTCGTAAGACCTGATTTGCAATCACAGTGAGCATGCGCATCGTACTCTTCAGATTCCTATGGTATCAGCCCCGAAGACGTTGTCACCCCACAGCCCACCTTCTCCGCGAGCTCTGCAGAAAACTCAGTTCTTGCAGAGCCCCAACAAGCCGCCGCTGCTTAAAACAAAAAACGTTTCCGGCCTGGTGACGCATAGCAATCCTCCATCAGAGGGACCAAGTCCTGTTCACAGTTTGGACAGCAGCGAACCTATAACACAGCCAGCCAGCTCTCCAGAGGTAAGTCAAGCCTTAGATTCAGCCTAGTGTGGGAGTCTAGTAGTACAGATTCGAACTAATCAGTAGGAGATGTGTTTGTACTAAGGATTCCTCATATTCCTTAGCACGCTCGCATTTCTGTGGCAATATCCGCGGTCAGCCCGGCAGCACAACCCTCGATACCAGGGCAGGATAGTTCGAGAGCGATTCTATCCACTTCGTCCGGTTCGAGAGAATCGAGTGTTCCGACGACGGCAACGACGGCGCCGCCGACGACGACGCCGCCGCTGGACGTAAAGAGGAAAGATGATCGGGAACGGTCTTACAGAGACTTGCCACCACCACCTCCGAGAAGAGCACCTAGGCCCGATGCAAGGTACGAAAGAGCGTCCGTCACGTCGACTCGAAACTTACGATGATGTTCGGCGGTTTGGCAGTGGCGATGGCCCATCATTCATTCGACCCGTATCGCTCCGCAGTAGGCGTCATCATACTGCGGACTCATTCGAACACTTGAAACAAAGCCGCGACGCTTCTATACATAAACGGCTCTCTTGGAACTGCGGACAACAACATTCGGAGACGGCCGTACCATCGGCCGCGCCTGGAGGCGTCATCAGGAATGCACCACAGCCACAAATTGCCCCTGATCTGCGCTCGAGGAATCAATGCCTCAGTTCAGGTAGGCACAGCGACAACTTTCCATGATCTACGCGAACGAATTTCTAATCATCGATCAACGGAATAGGCTGCAGAGTTTTCTTAATGCGACACCAACGAGCGCTCAAACTTTTCTAGAGTCGGTGTACAGCTCGAGCGGAGTTAGTAGTACAGGATCTCTGTTGTTCAGTGCAGCTGATGAATCTATTGGAGGTACCAGCACGTCAGAAAGTTATGCTTTCCCCCAACAAACCATCGTCATAAATGGCATTGACCCTTTTGAGGACGACCCCATCCAGGTAAAATCAATTATTTGAGACATCCAAACCTCGTAGAAATATTTTTGGGATAAGAAATCTGAGAGAGGATCCTCCGTGCAGGAAGAGGATGAAACTTCGATCGCGGATGAGACTCCGCAACCTGTTCCCGTCATGAGACAAAATCCACAACAAATCCAAAAATCCGGATATAACGGAGGGAATCAGGGTACACGGATCAAAATTGACATATCCGAGGTGAAAATCTGAGCGTTCCGTGATCCGGGAGGCTTTCCGTGAATTCTTCTCGTCAACTTTGTTTGCAGTCAGCGAAAATGCTTCTTCTGTCCTTATTTTCGTGAATTTCATGGTTTGTTTTTTTCGTATTTCTGTTTGCTCTCATCACAGCTGAACTTAGCTTCATACAGGCTTATATCGATCCTATATCTTGGTGGCGAACCATACGTTAGAGAAAACTCCTAAGTCAATCTTTGGATGCCAATTTGTAGGTGGCAGAGCCGGTGGTGACAACTGTAGTTCCTCCCTTCAAAGATGAGTCCGTTCCATGTGTACCCATCCCGCGTGACGCGTCTCGAGTGAGCCCTGAGGCGGGGGCTCTTTCAAGAACAGACCGAGGTGAAGATGCGAGGGCCGAGGGCAACTTTCGGCGAGACCCTGCAACGGTGGCGAGCACTCAGGGCAGTGGTCTGCAAATTCGAAGACAGAGCAAGGATCTACAGAAACTGAAAGAGCTTCCGGTCCTCGACGGCAACTGTTCCCTAGACAGCCAGTACGTGTACAGGGACGAAACTCTAAAATTCCGCGTGAATACTACCTAGATACCTGGGATAATCTGATGTTTTGTCATCGTTTTTCCAGAGATGCCTGACCAACAATCTCCCAATGTCGATGTATCGATTCATACGCAGTTCGGAGTCTATGGATGGTCGTGGGAGTATGACGCCGCGCCGAGCATCCCATGAGGGCGAGCCCCAAAAACCTACTCTTCTAGCGGGGTTTCCCTCCTCTCCCATGATGTTCGGCATAGCAAGCATCGATACCAATAGACAACGTGGCCAAGGGTCCGTCAGCGAGACTTCGTGCAAAAACAGTTCATACTCTCCCTGCCTGAGCGCGTTTACAGAACAATATGTAACTGAGAACAACGGAAACCGGGCACCTCCAATCGCAAAAGTAGGTGAAAACTCGTCCTGAGCGCACCAACATTTTGAACATCGCTCTCCCAACCTTGCTTTCGACGGAGATTCTCCGAATATCCCTGAACACGAATGGAACAGATCCCTCGAATGCCTTCATAGTGTATATAGAATGTACTGTTGCGCTGCCTTACTTGTTGATATGTACAGTAACATCCAACCGCATCGTGATATCCGAAACGAAGAGTTTGTCCTCTTGGGGAACATCTCTCGTGACGAAAAGAAGCTCGAAGCTACGGAACATATTAGGATATTCTCTAGGGAATCAGCCAACCTACAAAGATTTCAAATGATTTTGAGGACGGGCTGGACGACGCCAGTATTGGAGAACCCCAATATTTGAGAACTGTCGGACGCTTTCGGTTCTCCTCTTGGACGCGGCAGCGTACGTAGTTCTAGTTGGCCATAAGGGTAGATGTCGAAATCGCGCAATGGTATTCAGTGTCGATGCCGGGATTCAGAATAACAATATTTGAAAACTTAGAATTGAAAGAAAGAGTCATCGGCTCGTTCGAGCTCAGTTTCCAAGTTACGGGGCAGAATTACCTTGAGAACGATTGTAGAGAAGCCATATGTAATGTAGATATGCGCGCCAGCCGAAGCTGGCCGAAGATTCGGCTGCGCCAAGGAATCCGTCGCCGGTCTACGTGGGAGATTGCCGTTTCAATAGTTTCTGTTTTGCTTTTCTCTCGAGATTGTGGTCACAATCTGGAATACGGATTTCGTTTCGACTTGCTCTCTGTTGACACCGTGTATCTCTCGAGAAATTAGAAATGAAATTCTCTCCCAAACAACTCACAATCAGTGTTTTTCTTTTGTTCATCGTTGAAGTTATGTTGAAGTCGGCATCATTCGATCATTCTTTAGCCAAATTTGAGATGAAAGAGCAACCGAGGATGCGTTCCTGATTTCTGTACCTGCTTCAGAGAACTCATCTTCTGACGGCTGACGGTGGCGAAATCATCACTCGAGTCTGGGTTGGACCGAGCTGCCTTAGTGATATGATAAATTTCGATGAGTTGCTAGTTGGCTTGACTTGAGAAGAGTTGATCGAATTTTCTGGAGGTTACCCTCAAAAGCACTTGATATGTACAAAGATCTAGGAAGTCTTGAGGCACGTTTGCGATGCCTCGGGAAGTTTCGAGCCCCAACAATAAGAGAGACTCTCGACAGAGGGAACGTCGATACCGCAATGTGTTTTATGATCAGAAGAAGATTTGCTCCTGCTAACTCCGCGGGGCTCTCAATGAGGGACGGTTTTCTTGCGCTCGACCCCGGTGCAGCAATAACTGTCAGAGAAACAAAGTTCACAGACTATTGGGATATTTGTTCGAGGCTTATATATGATGATATGAGATTCGACCGTTCCGGCCGGCTCTCTTGATATTTTTCTCCAGGGATCACATGTAGTGATGCTCTGCGGCCGATATCGAGTCACATTAGCGCTGTGGCCATCGAAAGACCGAGTGAGGTGGCTACAGTGAATTTTCTAGAGAACGTCACGGACATCCTCTGTTTTTATCTATTGTGTGCGAGAACTCCTTTCCAACGACAGTCGAAAGGAGAGACATCAGATGGAGGGGAGACCCCAGTGCTTTACTCTCGGTCTTGTCGCCAGAATGAAAGAGTTACAGCGGTGATTTCTTGCAGTCCCCCAATCAACTAGTTATACATGACTCTGGGAAGCCCTCGCTTCGTTCGTCGAGCCGGCGGGCTCATTCCGCGGGCTGTGCTGTACAGGTGCACCCTGAACGCCACCGAGTTCGACCACTAGTTTAAGAGCTGACGTTGATGCAGGTTTCCCATAACGGAGACCCGAATAAAATTTCAATACCAATGCACTGATGTTTTCACGTTTTCATTGCCGAACGGTTCCTTCCGTCGCCGAACCCCATGCTCCCGATCGAGCACTACGATGATTCGGCAGCGAGTGCAGCAGCCGATTGTGTGATGTGCCGGGACGCTTCGTTCTACAATCTCCGCTCATTTCGGGCGGACCTTCATTCAACAGAAACGAGTCCAGAGCCGGTCCTTAAACGCTGGTCAACAAATATCCCGAAGCGAGTTTTATTCGAACGCTCTGAGTGACTCTGGTCCCCCCATGGTGCTCGGATCGCGCCAAGACACGGCCTCACTCCTACGTATTTCAGAGAGTCATTTTTTTCCGAACATGAGGGAAAAGAACAGGATTGTCAACTTATTTCAAATCGAATGATCGGGTTCCGATACCGGTTTCTGCTCTTCGAAAAGACAAGGTCGAGCGGTTTTCTCTAATGCCGTCAGAGTGATATTGATCCAGGAGAGATACGAAACCACCGTCGCGTAGCCGCCAAAAGGCAAGCCCTCGGTGGCGCAACCCACGCCAAAGGATGTTATCCCAACGATTTCGAATTTCCCATCTCTGTCCCGTCGTTGGATCAGAGGTCCTCCGCTATCGCCCTGGAAAAGCATCTTTCAGAGCCGATACTTTCGACCTTTCACCGCCATGTCTCCGATAATGGACGAAACTCTCGGATGGAACTCCACCCACTTGGACTCACCTGGCAAGCGTCTTTCACGTTTTTTCGAATGTCTCCAGCACAAAACTGTATTCTGGGATCGAAGTCCAAGAACGATGAAAACTGCTTGCTGCAATTTGCGATCGATCCTCCAGTTATTTCAATTTGCATAAGAACATTTGTCAAAACTGCAAAGAGCAAATGTGTATGTGGAATCTTGTTAGCCCGATTGTGTTTGCGTTCGACAGGTCGACAGCTGCCCCACAATTCATTGACAATCATATTCACCTATTTGAAAGGGATCGACCGATCCCCAGCCAGCTATCGTGAAGCGGCGATCTGTGATGTTCATCGGCTGCCCGTCTTGGCTTTCAGGCAGGCATAGAGTACGGAGCCGTTTTCCTGTGATATCGACAGGCTCGCTGAAAATTCGTGCCACGTTGAACAATATCGATTTACGCTGGGCGAACTGGCTAGATTTAGTTCCTCAGGTTACCCGCGAAACGCTCCGAGCGGACGCTTCTTAGAAGTCTTGAACATCGAGACTAACTCCGCCGACTAAAACCATCACCAAGCGGATAAGTTTCCACAGCCGCCGCGAAACATTTGGGCACCATGCCCCGTAATTCGGATCCATCTAGCTGGTCATTTGTCCACAAAGCTTGTTGTTCAATGATTGGTTTCTGAGTCGCAAATCGAGGGGTTTCAGACTACGGGTTAGATTTCGTAGTATCACAAGAGATCGTTGCCTCGTTTCGCTGAGAACGCAAAATAATTGTGTAGCCGACGATCCTTTGAATCGATCAAGGCATCAGATCCTAGGATGTGTAGACCTTCACATCAGCTAGCTTATGCGACTCAATCTATCAGAAGAAGAATAGAAGTGTAAAAGTTAACCCCAGATTGTCACAGATCCATTTTTCTTGATTCCCTCCCCGGGCAAAGTCTCATGTGTTCATGCCCTGCATGCCTGAGTGTGAAGATCGGTTTCCCAGAAATTTTCGAGGCAACTATGACTAGAGTTGGATCCCGTACCAGCGAATGAGAATGCTTGAATCCGATTGCAGAGTGATATCTCGTGTTTTGAGCTACCTCACGAAGATTGGGATCACGAGGTTGCTTCGATTCAATTCAAGTTATGGACAACGCATGTTGAATCGGAGACAGTCTCTCTCGGCCCTGAACAGCCCATAATTCAGAGTCTCTGTTCCAAAAAGTCGCGATTCCACCTTGTCGTGGCTTGATCACTCGATCATTCTCCGAATCGAGAGTTTCTCGCGAGCGAGAATCATGGCTCCAACATCGGCCGCAAATCACAGACGCGACCCTCTCACACAGAACTTCCTCCTGCTTCGAAGTTCCGTCGGAATTGCGAAGATTCGACTTGTGACGTTGAGCTTTTCAATTCTTTCCGATGACGCATGTTCCGTACAATCCCATTTCTCGACTCCCAGGGCTTTCAAGCATAGGTACATTGCTGGATGAATCTACTGAATCGAGCTCATCCGGGAGACTCCTGGGAGGAGTCGTTCTCGCCAAGTATCTACGCCCACGGCCGTTTGTTGGATTGTGCATTCGTACGGTGTAGTTCATTTTCCGAAACGAACATCCCGATCGGGAGCTCAGGAAGGATGAAAGTTCTCGCATACCTTAACTCGACGATCGCAATATCGTTGTGGAAATTGCTTGCAACGTAATGAGCATGCGTCGCTACCCGGCAAACTCGTCTGACCACACGTTTCTTGGTGTCCGTCAGGTTATTCGTACCCATTATGGCGAAGAACCTGGAATTATTCCACGACGTTCTGAGTCACAATATTGGGGATGATTTCTCCACGGAATCACAAATCAGAACATGATAATCAAATGCATAAATTACGCCGCATCGCTGAGTTTGTCCCTCTCATCATCCGGTCGAAAACAGTGGGATGCTGTCAGCACGTAGCGGTTAGTTATGAGGGCACCTCCGCATTGAAACGCATTTTCTCGATAGAGCGCAACAAGCCATGGGTGCGAACCTTCTGGAGCTCTTTTCCCGTTGACTATCCGAAACGACCGGCTAAACTCCAGGCCGCATTCATCACTGACTGTTGAGAGATGGAAATGAAGAGGTCTATGAAAGAACTCCGACCCGGGAACTGCCGAAAATCTTGGGGGAAAAACACAACAACAGTAACGACAGATCATCACTGCTCCATCCAAACACCGTCACCAAGTTTCGCACTTGATTCCGTAACGTCGTTCTGGTCCGCAACGGGCAAAGCACAACATTGATGGCCGCCTTCACAGGGCTTCGCTCGAGGTGCATCCGCCGGTGACACGTTGAGAAGGTTTCCCAGGTCCTCGACATCTCTGCACGATGGAAAGCATCCACCGAGCCGGTTATCCTTAGTGACGCAGACGAATTCGACCGGGAACCCAGAAACAATTTCTATTTGAAAACATGAACATCAGTTTACGGCACACCGAGTTCACGGCTGACGGAGTAGTCGATGGAATGACTGCATGCATGCTAGCAGTCCGTAGGGGACGCATTCTCGGATTTCTCGATTTGTAGTCGCATCGACAATGAACACCAACAACCGACGGAAATAGATCACTAACCGAAAGCAATTACCGTCCAGAAAGTGTGCTCCAACGAGAAATGAAGCCGCATAGCCTCAATCTGTTTCCAGAGTTGCTCAACGCACCGGAAGAGATGACACAACTGAGTTCTTTGAGCCATCTTAGAATACATTAGGGAAAACGTGAACATGAATTTGAACGGCTTTGACGTCGCTCGCTCGATGTTAACTGCCTCCATTCTCGCTGTAATAAATAAATATAGTGTCGTCGTCGAGTTACGTTTGAGGTCACGTCCATAAGCCATTACAACGTCGATCAAAAGATTTAGCTCATCTAGCAGACTTCATTCCAGTCTATGAACAACGGAATGTCAGAGTGGATCGGGATTCTCTCTCACTCGTCGAATCGTTCTCACGAGATAGGTAATCCTCTCGGGAATCCTCTTCCTCCGATAACCGAATTTAATGTGAGCACGAATTTCGAATCGTGTTCCCTGGACCGCTGTACCCTTCCAATACCCGAACCGCAGTTTCCGTTCGCTGTCAGCACGGCCTGATCTCCGGAGAACAAGCGGATGGTGAATCAGCAAGGAGCATCCGCGGACGCATGATCAAGCAGAGAGCGAAGGATTCTAGAAAATCGAGAGGGAGCGCAACGGCACAATGTCGCAGGTGAGAAGAGAGGATCGACAGCGCCTGTTTCTCTGTTATTGCCAACGGGGCGGACGGTTCGGATGGAAGCTTTAGTGAGTGGAAATCTCTTCGCTCCGCTAAGCCGACCGGCCGGCTGGCTGGCCGGCCGGTGTGTCTGTCTGTGCGTCTGTCAGTCGGTTGATCGTCAGCCAGCCATCGCGCCGAACGAAAATGTCACTAGAGGCGAAAAAGAGGGAAATCTTTCGTTTGTCAACCCTCGAAAAGGGCACTGTGCCGTCTTCACCTTTGGCCCTTCCGGGAAGCGAATACGGAATAGTAGGTGTTTATTGGTTGCTGTCCGACTTCAGTTGGCGATGAAAAACTGCCAGCCAACAGCTCACGCTTTTTGGATGACAGATATTATCTGTCTTGTTCAGTTGCCGCAGTCGCGCGCGTTTCGTCAATCGCTATTACACAAGAATGAAGGATTCCGTCTCTCGGCTGTCTCACGGGCGTCTGGTACGCGTTTCGAACTCGATCAGGAAGGACTCTGCGGTACCGCTAGCCCAACTCTTCACTTTGATGCAAACAACCTGCACGGGACTTGAGTCAGTCAGAAATCTGGGCCGTTGGTAGATCGACCCTCGTACATTCTCAACTCAACGGATCACCGTTGAGGGGAATCACCATTGACAGGTTCGAGTGATTGCGGAGTGAACTCGCGCGTGAGTATCGAAACAGTTCGGAGTTGAGTCTATCGTTCACAAATCGAACTTGTTTTTCAGCTGGAAGAGTTTCCGCGTCACAGAAAATCTCCTGCCTCTTAGCCAAACCGTTGGCTCTGGGCCCCAAGAGCCAGAACAGCGATCTGCAAAGCCTATCATTCATTCGAAGCGCGCGCGAGTTCCACGCCCTGGCCCTTTCTGATTGACTGCAGCTGGAGAGGAGAACGCCCTCCGGGAGAAACTCCACAATCGAGTCTGATCATGTGCAAGGAAAGGAATTTCGGGGAGCTATCCGAAAGCCCCATCGGATTTCTGATTCTCTGTCCAAGGGTCGAAGCAGATGACCTATGATTTTAGCCGGCCGTCGAGCTTCGTCCATTTAATCGTTACTGACCTTTCGATGGGGCGTTCATAAAGTTGCTTCAAATACCGAGCGCGCGCGGGCGCACGCACCCATGGCAGCGAATGCAAGACGATAGACGAACAGCATAACGTCCCATTTTTATTCATTGTTCTTTTCGTAGTTGAGGAGCAACAGACCTCCATCTGTGGATATTCAATCGAGAAGAAAAAGAACCGAATTCCTGTTGACATAACCCACAAAGAAAGCTCTTTGTTGTTTTTTTTTCCGGTGTCACCGCTAGGGATGTCTTAGCAACAAAAAAAAATCCGACGCAAACCTGCCGAAACAAAGCAGCGGAAGATTTCGATCCACAGATGATTGACGAATGACGAAGTGTCGCCAAGCACCGAATATCCAGCTAACGTAGCAAGCAGCTTGCAATACCGAAACGACACAAGACCCATAGAGGGTTACAATCGTCCCGCTGCCGGGAAACGATGACTCCGTGTGAGTAAATAAGACGTGTACACACATGTTTATTCAGCTTTCGAGCTGCTCACTCTCCGGCGACTGGTGCTTGCTTGTTTGTTCGCCTGTTCGACTCGTATGGATAGATGGACGGACTCAGGGATAGATTTAAGAGATGGGAAGATGAGCATCCCAGTCATACTCGAGGCTCCACCGACGAGAAAAAGGTCCCTCTTTTGGCAAACATGAGTTAAACTGTTGGTCACTCAAGAGGGGAGCATTGATGGCGACTTTCATCTGCCCACATCTGATATGCTCTACTGAGCATGTCAACCATCTCTTCTGAAGCAGATCGACGCCGCATAGATAACGGGTGTTGACATCAAGTGATAACAAGTATCGAAGACGTAGGAAGAACAAAACGACAGAATGCAGATTCGGCGTGACGGCATGGATCAATGACGCTCAGCATCTTTAGGAACATGTATTCAAACTTCAACAAATAATGGAGCTCAGTCGGGTAGAATTCCAAGCCTCGGACGTGCTTGATCTTGAAGTTATTCAGATGCCGATCTTTGAATGCTGATGTACTCAGTATATATATTTACAATAGCTTTGTTTGCACAAAACGACACGACTAGAATTACGGTCCAACGGCAGGATACGAATAGCGCCAAAACTTTCCCGTGGAGCAGAAGTATTGCTCCCAGAGGCTAATATGAGTCTCACTTACTCGATTATAACAATTCAAACTCCGCTTGCTCATATCGCCATGAGGAGACTTTCTGGCCATGGGGTTTCACTGTTCTGCATTTTGACCGCTTCCTAACGAAGTTGCTTGTTGAGTGGACATACAAGGGTTCGAGTAATTCACAAAAGCACAATATCATCAAAAGCTTTGTTACGACACACGCGCACAATCGTCTAGTGATGATGGTTGTATTCCATGTGATTGTCATGCTGGTTCCTTCCTGGTTCATCCATTCATTCACTCGGACCGCCGACCCGCCGGGCGCTCGCCCGCTTGGCGAGTCAGTCGTTCACAGCTCGAAGAGAATGCAAGAGCACAAACAATCGGAAGGAGAGATAGATGAATGCACGGACAGATGGAGACTGACCCGCCAATTGTCGGCTGTCACCCAGTCCGTCCGTCCGTCCGTCCGCCCGGTTGTCTGACGGCGCGGCGGCGGTACTCGCCGATTTGCCTCTTCGATCAGAGCGTTAGGCGTGCGCTTATCAGTGCCAGCCGCTGTGCATATGATGCTCTTGTTGCTTTCTCTTCTTTATGTATACTGGTACCGGGACGTACACGGGCTTTTTCACAAGGTATTTCTTGTAGATTGGCACTTCCACGGGTACCGGGAACGGCTTCGGCACCGTAATGATCTTGTGGACTTTCACCGGAAAGTATTTTGGAACCTTTATCGGCACGGGAACATGCACCACCTTTTTGACCGGCATGCTTTTGTAGAGAGTGACAGGATGGTGTTTGAAAACAGGGTATGGAATTCCGAAGTTGACGAAATGATGAGAGAAACTGGGCTTGGGTATCCCGATGACCTTCGTGTCCTTGACGAGTTTCGGAACTTTTTTAACCACGGGAACTTTTACCGGAACGGGAACGGGTTGGGGCACATGCACGATCTTCTTTACTGGGTAGTATTTCGGCATAGTGACACGATAAGGCACTTTCACAGGTACAGGCACTGGCACAACTTTATGCACGTACTTTATAACTTCGTCGGGTTTCCAGCCTTGGCCGCCTTCGTGGGCGCCTCCCGAGCCTCCGCCGATGCCGCCGTGCTGAGCTCCGGCATGAACACCGGCTACGAACGCCAGCACAACGAACAAGCCCATGTATGTTTACTTGTCTGTTCGTTTGACGATTCTGCCCAAACGATCCTTTTGTCGATCTTCGATGGTATTTCACACTCCTGCCAGCTGAGGTCGTTCGAAATCCAACGACTTCGGGGCTCGAAAGAGTCACGCTCGTCTTCTTCTTGGCTACGTTCTGTGGCTCCAACCGGATCTGAACTGCCTCCTTGTAAATCGCGCCCGGGGCTTTTTCGCTGATGTGACTTCGGACTTCTCTCTTGTGTCTGAGGCAAGAGGGAACGCTCACCCGGGTAACCAACTCCATCATAATCGCGCGGCGCAAGCGGATACGCTCAGGAAGGTGGTATTGGTTTTGTAAATATTTACCTCAGTTTAAGAGGACTTGTGTCGTCGTCAAACAGTTTGACATACCGGAAATATGCGTACCTTCACTTCCCATCAGCTTCGTCTGAAGGCTCCGTCTGATCCTTTCTTTCTTTCTTTCATCCATTCATGAATGAGTTTGAAGTGTGCGAGCTGGAAATAACATGAACTTCGGTCTCACTTGGGAGTGAGTTGCCCGATCTTATTGGGAGAAGGAGTAGGATTAAACTTCAATCTTGGTTCACATCGTGGAGCTCTCGTATTCTGGAGAGAACTGTGACAATCGCTGACTGAACAAACTGGTAATCATACAAGCTAGTAGCGATTCAACGCCACGATGAGAGTCACTTCCAGCTTGATAACCTCACCGTGGAAGCTCCGTGGCCAGCTCTGAAAATGCTCTAAAAGTTGAAATCGAGGTATAAAAACTTGACAGAAGACAAACTTTCGATAGCACCCTGTTCTGGAGGAACGAGTGGAAGGGCAAATGTCCACTCAAGTGGGCGATATGAGCCGTGAAGCAAGAATAGCCGAGCATAAACATGGATTACGATCGCTTCCTGTGACTGACAGTTTGAACTCCGTGCTGAAAGTCGTGACAGTTGTGTGCTCGTTGTTCGAAACCGAATTCGACAAAGTAGCCATAGAACCACACAGCCAACATACACATTGACAGATGCTGATAAAGGTCTTAGGGTTAATGCTCACTTACGCAACTTCAGGAGAAAGAAAAGGGAAGAGAACACCGGACACAACTAATAATCTAAGCCGACAGGATGTTTTCAGCGGCTTGCCCCCTCAGCGCTCACATCTGTTGAACCACTGCGGGATAGAAGAAACTTGGGAAAAATGAATGGTCGTCGACCGTCAGCAGTGAATTAAAGAAGTTGGAACGACTCCCGCCATTACGGACCGCCGGCCAACGGTGACGCACTTCCTCTGACCCTGCTCGTCTTCAACGTTATTTCACTGACAATACGACCCCGGGGCCCTTGGAGCTGAGGCGACGTGAAAATCTGGAGGCATGTTCCAAGCGCCACCGGTCAAAGTGTATAATGTGTGTCATCTTATGCCTCGATAAGGTCACCACCACATTATATACTATCTTATACCTTGATACGGTATCAACAGAGTATCTGTTGTTCGCCGGATGTTCTGACTGTAAGTATCCATGGATTCTTGTGTCAGCCTTAGGGTTCCATGTTCTCCATCATCGTTCGTTGGTTCCCCCCCCCCCCCCCCCCCAAAGAAGGTGAAAGAATGGTCTTGGACCCCCGAGCACATCAAAAGCCTCACATCGATGAATTTTTCCCTCTGGGAGACTCCGGCTCCGCTGTTCGACCCCTTCTAACCTTTCGTTGGGTTGAATCCAGTGATTCCGTGCAACTGATCATCATTCCGATGCAAAGAAACACTGTTCCAAATCGAACCGCTTGGCTCGCACAAAAACCAAAACGGTAGGGGGAAACTGTTAATAACTCCTCCGCTTGTGGAATCTGCTCTAGGCTCTCCAACAGAACGCTGCAAAGTGATGAATTTGCAAATTGTGTGTTGTGATGACCTATGCACCTTCTTAATAAACAGCTATCGAATCTCGGATACTCGAATCTGGTTCCAGATTCTGATTCCTGGGTCGCATTCCACCGCCGACTTGCCTTAAGCGGATGACATAGATACTGCCTATCTCGCGGAATCCTCATTTTCTCCGTGGTGGAATGCAACTGCAAAAGAATAGGCTCTGTCAAGAGCCGGAAACTCCCGTTACCGAAATCCCCAGAATCTGGACGAGGGTCAAGTTCGCTACATATCCGCCAGATTTTTGCATCAGATGCCCGGAGTGATGCTGCCGATACTTTGAAACGGGCGTTCTCAGCGCTGGTTCCGCTACAGGTTCGGTAGCGGGGTGTTGTGATGACTTCTGCCCTATGCTGCTCGCACTTCGGGAAAGCCGGAGAGTCAGCCAACTACAGCGCAACAATCTCCGAAATCGCCGCAGCGAAACGGAGCAGAGGCATGTTTCTCGGAAGCCACTGGAGGAGGAAAACACATGCGGAGTCGAGGAATCTCGAATACACCAGCAATCGTTTCCTCCGCGCAGACAATTTTCCCTCCGGACCGTGCTCACGGAGCTCCGGAAACTGTTCCGATTGCCGGAGGGAGTTTTGAGGCGAGAAAAAGAGAACTATTTTATTTCGTTTGCGTAGTCGGCCAACCTACTTCGGGATGCTCGTGTTCGGCATCGCAATCACTCGCAGGAACTCTCGACCTCAGTTCTCAGGTGGCAAAGACGGACACGGCCCTCAAGAAATGGTAAGCCGATAAAAGTTCCGTGAGTGTTTCTAGAGCATTTTCGGGATCGACGATGCCCCCGCCACCATCGACAGGGTTGTATACCTCCTTCGCTCAGAAATCATCGGAGCTTGCCTTCGGGTCTCTCAGTGTTTGCTGAGCAGCAGCACTGTGTATCCCCCCCATTCATATGCAACACGTGGGGCCACTCTTTGAAAAGTTGCCGAGAGCCATAACCATTGACAGTTGGCGTCGCGACTCCGTGGATTCCGCGCGGAAGAAGTGGCCTCAGGAGGAATCGACTACACGACGTTCCCCATGGCATGCGGTCCGTCCCACTGCTCCAACTTCGTGTTCTTTCAAATGCAGTCGAGGAAAGGATGGCATTTCGAGATTCCCCGGCCACGAGCTGTTTCTCTGCAGCATTTTTAAGGCGCGCTCCTCAAACGTGCGAGCAAGACGATCCGACCACAAGAGCATTGCAGATTGAAAAAAATCATCAGAGGTAGTGTGGCTATACTACCAATGGGGGCTGCGCGAAAGCGCGGTGACAGCATCAACTGCCCGATTCCTCAATGCGAAGGACGGTGAATTCGATAATCTCGAATGTTCTCTTTCTGTTCGAGGAGCAACGTAGGGCGCTACGAAGTCCAATAGGTAGACCACCAGGCTCTTCCAGCGGCCTTTGTACGCCACTGGTTGCCCTGCGCCCCTTTCTCACTGGATAAAACGGTTATTCACACGGATTTCTCAGATTCAACGGGAGGGTCATGAATCTCCATCGGAGATCATCGTCTCGAATTCACAGAATGAGAGGGATTGAAACGCAGATTCTCCCGTAAATCTGACTCGCCGAGAAAACCGGAACACATTCTGTGCAACCTGGACGCCGTTTGACGGTGTTACTTTGTCACAAAAACCTCAACATGAATGACGAAGTACATACAAGCATTCTGTCCCCTGAATGGAGACGCTTTCGCGTCAAAAAAACGGATAGAAATTCCTCACCACAGGAAGAGCACTTGCACTTATGTACGAAGAGAAATCGGATATGAATTCGGGGCCATTGAACCATCCTTCCCAAGATTTCGCAGTTGCTGTCACCGTCATCGCCACGGAAGATGATCTGACGGGAGCCGTGAAAAGTCGCATGCTTTTCTCGATGTGCTTTGTTCTGACACTTCGGTCTTCTTGTTTTTCGTTCTTGGATCTTTTTCGCACTGTGGACGATGACGCATTCGAATCCTCGATTTTCCAAGCAAATAAGGAAGCACTCGAAAGATACAGAGCTACTTCGAAAGATCTTACGTCGTTAACTTCCTATTGTAGCCCAGAGATGTCTATGTCAAGCGGAGTGTAGCGTTGTCACTCGATACGATCACGGATTATCCATCGATAGCTGAAGGAGCGGCATCGTCACCTACTCAAGCTGTGACAGTCGGACTGAGAAGTGACTGATGGAGTGCTGGTGGTCCCGCAGAGCGCCTTTCCTGGAAAAAGAAGCACTGTTATGACGAAGTGACGCCTCCGTCAACGAAGAATACAGGCTCGTGCTACTACAGGGTTGACAAGCAGAGCGGAAGAGTTGCGGAATCCTCTTGCGAACGCTCGGGGATTCTCCTCCTGAAAATCGGCGCTGAGAGGAGATGACGAGATAGTTTTGCGGGCCACAGATGCCTTGCGAACTCAAAGTTCGCGAGGGAGAGAGGGTAAATCATTCTCTGGATGTTTTGCCCTTGTAGACAAGAGGAAGAACAGGTCGCCAAAACAGAAGTTGACCCGGCGCAGAGGAAAGTGTGGCTGGGGTCGTGGATGGATAGACCAAGACGCGGATGGCTACAGAGAGTATGAAATGCTCGGTATTCCCCTTCCGAAAAGGAAATCGTGGACTTTCATGGCTGATATCCCTGAGAACATCTCCTCTGAGGCTTCCAGACACCCGGATCGGTGCTAACTTTCACACAAGTAGCGCTTCGGGACGACTCCCGATCCTCCCAACCGGCCGCAGTCCTGCGTCCTGCCTGCGCTTGTTGCTCGGTCTTCATTCATACTGGGCGAAACGAGTTTGAGTTGTTCTTCAACAGGAAGATATTTTCTCAGGCATGCTGGGGGCTGCTTCTGTTCGCTCCTCATCGCCCCGGGCGAGCGTAGGGAGGGCCCAGTGCTGGGGATACTTCGGAATCAAACCTTGCTTAGAGGCACTCGATTGGACTACATAGATGTTTCTTTTTTGAGTGGCAAACCGAGAATTCCCCTGAAGGTAACGCTCTTGAATCCAAGGTAGTTGACCTGAAGAACATATTCGACAGCCGTCCAGCTCTAGTTAGCATCGCCCTTGTCCTCGAGAGGCCAATGACGAAGCTCGGGATTTCGCTGAGCTCCTCGAGATCTCTTAGGGCATATGAGGAGCTCATTTTCGAACCGCGTTAAGTCCATTTTTTCGATTTCGAGTAGAACGCGTTTCTACTCTCGATGAACCATTGAGCGCATACAGAAGTTGAATTTTTCCCAGTCATTTTGAAGTGGAACGCATGCGAGTTCCCATGAATTGATGTCCTTTCATGAGGCACAATGTAACGGGGACTCCGTTCCTGCTGAAAACTGGAAATCGGCGAAAATGGACTTAACGCGGTTCGAAAATGAGCTGCTCATATTTTGGCTGGTCTGAGGGATTGGCACGTACTCGTTTACAACAAAACCAGAACCAGAAGAACCAGAAGATAACCGTGAAACGAAGCAAAGAAACGCCTGCCCGATAAACGAGTTTGTTGTGAATTGGAAAATCGGGGCGGCAGGAGGCCAGAGCCAAGTGATTCTCGGAAAGAAGAAAAGTCATCAGATCGACCTCATGTTTGCCTAATCAGGCACTTAAAGTGGTTAGATAGGTTTGGCACGGCAATAGGTCCGGTGCTAGGTTTGTCCGGGGCCATCCCTAGATTTAGACCACAGCAATGGTGCCGCGGCAACCCCGTGTCTCAGAGACCAAAACATAGCTCGGAACTATCCTCTATTCTATCTCCAACAAACTCAAGTATTACGGGAGTGGTACAACACGAGTAGGATACCGAGAGGTGCAATGCCAGCTCGGTTATTCTTCAAGCTAGGACTCTAAGACGGGAGGATCGATGACCGGTCACGGGTACCGCTCCGACACCACGATCGATCATCGATGGCTGAATGCTATGCATTTGGCCAGAAAGGCCCGAATACCACGGCCTTGTTTCTGCAATCCGTTACGCGGATGATGCCGTGTTATACTCGCGCTCTCGTCGCCAGCTCAGGAAGTCAATGGCAACCCTCCAACGTGACACGCAAGGCAACGGTCTTACAATCAACACGGCAAAAACCAAGCTCATCAAGATCGGGGGAGGACGACTTCCAGCTGCGACTGACACCCGCTCTTCGCGAAACATGTCCGACAAAGACTCACAAACGCACAGAAGGCTTTTCAGTCAATCCCAAGTCCGCAGCTCGTCAGTCTCGAGTCTCGAAACCACTTTGCGCCTGCTAAACATGAGAATCGCACCCATAGCCTCGTATGCAATCCAACTGACCTGGCCGCACCTGACGGAACCTCAAACGCAAGAACTGGATGAACTGAAGGCTAACTTCATCAAGACTGCACTGAGCTTGCATGGAACGACCCGAAATCGCATTGTATACATATTGTGAGGATCAACACTGACCACCGAGGATCTCGTCAACAATACTGCCTAACCCACACCCCCGCACACTTTGAAAACATCGAAAAATGGAACGAAAATATGACAGACGTTAACCCGGAATTTTACACTACACCGGCATTGTTAACTGGAATCTGGAAAAGGCCCGGCTTCAGAAATACAAACAGATTCACCAGAGGCACAGCCCGTGGTTTTCACCATGTAATATGCATAGAGAAGACCCGACCCTAACGACGATTGCATATGTTACCTATGCGGTCAGACCCGTCCACAGTACCAACTGTTCTCCTGTATATGTATGCTCCGGCAAAATTGACTGGATCCAAATATCTTAAACGCATACTCAAAAATGGTAATACACTGCTTCGAAATTGAAAGACCCTGAATAAATTCTGCGAGTGAAGAGAGAGGAAACACTCGATCATACTGCGAAAATCCCGGAGTCTACGAACCTTCGGAGGAATTAGGAGGGTTTTGCTTCACGCTCGAGAGTTTGCGACGAGTCATGCCAATCGGTCGAGTGTGTGGACTGGTCTCTTCAGCGTGATAGAAATTATTCTCATGCTCCTGTGGCAATTCCCCAAGAGCATTGCCCTTCTGAAAAATCCGCATAAATCTCACCGAAGACGGATTCCTCCTTCCGAATGAAGTTTCCGCGATTCGGGCGACCTCCTCATCAGAATCGAAGAGGCACTCTCATCTTTTCGGAAGCTGGATGAGCCCACGCTGATTGGAGATACCCAGTCTTCGGGTCGTATAGTCCCTGAGAAGAATCGCGAACTCCATGGAAAGTTGGCTCTCATCCCGCTGACTCAGCGGCCATTCATGCCTCAAAGGCTACGCCTTCGCAGAGCGACGCGCGCCAATCGAAGAAGAGTATATTGGAAATGGTGGTGCCTTCGATTGCATACAGATTTCCCTTGCATACCAATGCTTGGAGTGCGAAGATGAGCGACGATGTAAGCTGTTTCCAGTGGGGAAGCTCGTCGAGAAATTGTGATCTTCCGATCAGGATCCCCGACAACCCGATCATAAGGGAACCCGAAAATAATGGACTACCGCAGGAGGATGAATTCTCCCGAACGGTGTATGACGTCTTGAAGTGGAACAGTTTTGGATATGAAGTTCAATTTCCACCGGCTGGGTAAGAGACCTTAGCGCTGTGCCGGCGCCGCAAGGGGAACTCTTCTTCTGCAGTTCGGTCCCCCAGAATCATACCACATATGACACATCGTTCGCACTTTGGACCAGAGTTGTTTCGTGGGAGATCAGTCATCCGGAAACAACCGGATTGCAGCCCGACCGGACGGCGGAGATTCAGCTAATGGAGCTCCGCTCTTCCTCGGGCAAAACTTCCGCTCGTTTCCGGAAAGAAGGTGCCAGACGGCTGGACAATTGCCAGACAGTACGCCACGTAGAAAACAGACTCGGAACGATCTCTCAGAGCGAGAGGAATCCGAGCGAATGCGATTTTTGAGCGACTTCCCCAGTTGAGCGGATGGCCAACTTGAGCGAATTGCAGGTGGAGCGGAACTCGACGGAGCGGGGGCCATCAAGCTGGAAAGAACCTGGTGCCCCGTCAGAGCTCAGCTAATGGATACAGTAAAATCTCGTTACAACGAACCCGTTAGGGACCGGAAATTGTTGAAATCGCTGTAACGTTCCGTTGTAACGGGATTCCTTCAATATTGTACTTATTGAGATGCGGGCCAAACCGGAATTTGTTTTCACATCGTTCTATCGAAAATTCGTTCTAACGATATTCGTTGCAATAAGATTCCGCTTCATTCTGTTGTCAACAACCATACCACACGATCGGTGACTGTCCGGGGTGCTTCTTGCTCCGCGCCCTCGACGCTCGCGTAGGAAGGCTTTCGAGGATAGTTACTGAGTTGAGTGCTTGACGACAAGAGTCGGCCCTCTTACCGCGCTATCATGCTTTGCAGACGTCTTCAGGACAGCTTGTCGATCCTGCCCGGAATAGAACAACATCGTGAGCGTGAAATACATCGCAGCAATCAAATAGATCCCTCGAACCGATGTCCTATCTCGCAATCAGTGTCTCGTGGTCTTCTCCGAAAAGACAGATGGGGGCGTTCCGTTTCAGATCTAGAGTCTTCGATGATTCTGCCGCCGATCCTGCGCCAGAGAATTCGTCCCCAACCGATCGCGCGAAGATTCCCATGATAAGAATTCAAGACGGCTCGCGGCAGGCGCGTAGCCATGCAAAACCAGTTTTGCACTATCTCGGGAAGGGGGGGGGGATGCAAAGGAGGATGATGATGAGCACAAACATGGGCGACCCAGAAATCTCAGACCCCTTGGCCGCCCCTGACTACGCTAGTGGATCGCGGGGAATAACTCAGAAATATAGTTTTCCCGGCTTCTCGTTGGCTCGAAACTCGAAACCCAGGACGGGTCCGCCATGCTTACGTTTGTAGTGCCATCGCACTGCTCATGAGCTGACTCCCGGTAGGGATTGGGTCATGACTCCGGAATGCGTCGATCGCTAGATTGCACTTCGTACGCTTTCTCCCGCGCAATCTGCGGTCGCATTAGACCGCAAGCCAGCGGGATCGATCAGGCTTCGAAATCGCGGGCCTGTCTAACACTATGTCTTCATTTTCTTCCTGGAGTCGAGGACAGTTTGGAGCGGCATGTCTACTTCTAGATGACATGCTAAGCGGTTCTCTCAAAGAGCTCGAACAGGAATGCGTACTCACAGTATTGTCAGTACAGTATCTCGCAGTCGCGGACCTTACGAAACGAATTCGGACTCCCCCAAGGGTGTCTAAATGATGTGCCTCTGCAGGGCAGCTCGTTAGTCGGACCGGGGGAGCACAAACGCCCCAGACTGTGAGCCAGCTAACAGTCTTCAAAAAGTAACCCGCTACCTCAGCGTTAGCGACAAGGCGAGTGACCCCACAGAAAACAGCGAGGAACAAGGCTGATCATCGGATTGCAGGTACTGCGACGACGCTGACGGAATATCTCCGAAATTTCGCTTGGTTCCACGATACTTCGATTCTGGTGGACAGAAACCCGGCTCTTGTCGAGCGACGCGAAGCATCGGAATCTCGGTTGTTTCAGCGCAGGAGTCATTTAATCTCATTTTTCTCCTGCTTAAACTCGGAAGCTCTCATGTGGTCACTCTGATGTCAAGCCGGGGCAACGATATGGCAAGACGGAGACGAGCGAGTGGAAGCTTTGGGCAGCTTGGCGTCTCTTTCAGAGGTCCCTATTGGCTTGCTCCGACCAATCGACGTCGAGCAGCTCCGAAGCGCGGCGGACTTCACTCTCATTGGTGGTCTCATCGCGCAGCTCCTCAGCGAGCTTCGTGCTCGGAGGCAACAACGAAGGCATGCAAGCTCCGGTCGGGACCGACGCGAGCGTGCCAGAGGCCATAGATTTGTATTTTCTCCATACTCGTATCAATATGGTCAACATGATTGGCGTGGCATAAGTCATGGATTTGTGTTTTCTCTACCAAATCGATATGCTCGCAAAGTGGACTGTATAACACGAGACATGACCCATCGCTTCCCAAATCACAGTCAGGTGCGAATTCATTTTACTGAAAGAACGATAATGACTGTTGTGAGGCCATATTTGGTCTATCGATCGGATGTGACAGGAATGATCAGAAGAATAGTTGGGGCGACTTCGACCTGGCGCGAGATTCAGTCTCAAAATGCGTTTGCATCCGCATATCTTGAGTTGCTAGAAACCCTTTTATCTTTCCCTCTGAGAGGCTGTAACGAGGGACGAAGCGACTACCGTCCTCATTTTGAGCAGTTCTCCGCTCGAAAGGATCGAGGTACTGGACTGCAGAGCAAACGAATATGGTGCGAATTTGAGTCCAAGAAACATAGTTTGTACTTGCAGGCGGCGTTAACCTGGAACCTCGATGAGTGGGATATATGAAGTTGTGCAGGATACCTCTCCAAGTATGCGGTTTGCGGGACATTCTAGCAAAGATGCGGCAAATACAGCTAGCTTTGGAATTTGTTACGCCCAATGTTTTCGGGAGGGAGACTGAGGGAAGTAAGATCGGCGTTCGGCCACACCAGACGGAGCCACCTGTGTTGGAGAGCTCGGATGCCTCGATTCGACCTACGGCGAAACTGTCTTCTCAGCTGACTCCGAAAGCGAGCTTTTCGACGACATCAGAATCGTTCTATATTGTCAGATGGAGGATATATTAGGATTATTCAAGCTAAGAGCTCAACAAACCTTGTTATTTACAGACAGTTTCCGACGTTCCGTCATCGGCAACTTGATGTTCGAACTGGCCATCACCGAACGGCCGTAACATTTGTACGCGGTCCCGTCTGGGACTGCCTCTGGAAGAATAAAAAGCACGGCATCCGCTCGTTTCCAGAGATTCTGAGCGGCGGATTCCGCTGAATGGGGAGGAACTGGTTGTGGAGCTCATCTCATTCCTTTCATGACTCTCAATACCCTGAAACCAATCGGTAGTCTTCCGAAGGCATAAGCTTTGCTGTTTGGATGAGCAAGAGTTGCTTCTTGATGTCGACGAAATTTTGCAGTCGCTTCGGTTGACGGCCTACGAGAGTTCGGGACACTCAGATTACACTCTTCCGTGCGCTGCAGGTGGGGCGTCGAGCCCGTTATATCGACCTCATCGTCAGTGGCGGATCCAGGAATGGCTCGAGGGGGGCGGTTTCGAATCTCCCGTCTCCGAGAAATTTTTCCCGACATCAACGATGCCTACAATATTGAATTGTTTGTCTGTTTTTCATGAGTACAAACATTTCTCTGATTTTCAGAATAATAATGAAATTCTTCCTTCAAATTCTTTTTTCATTCACCATGGTAATACGACTAATCTGTCTTTCTAATCTGTATACTCGGCCTTGGAGGCCAGACTCAAGGTGGGGCAATCGGCCGATCGCCCCCCCCCCCTCTGGGGCCGCCACTGATCGACCTCATGACGGGGAGTTCGGGTCAAAATGAGATTTGTGACCCGATCGATCCCTCATCAATTTTCCAACCTGTTTTTGTGAGCGAGAATCGAAATCAGGACCACATGAAACTACCTACATATATACGCTCTCGGTTCTGGAGCACCAATTGAGAGAGCGAAAGAATCACCGCGAATTTCGTCCGACTAGCTTTGTTCTTGAGAACTGTTGCGTACACGTGCTACTCACGTGCCGTCTGACGTGACGTTGCGGCGACCCAGTTAGGGATTGGCTCTCGCCCTCCTCTGACGTCACGTGACCTCCATAGAGAGTACGGAGGAGCCTTTTCGATCGCTTGCAGGAGAGCACCGAAGAAGCCTACGCAATCTTTCAGAACGGAGAATCGCTGTGTAAGTACCCGAGGCGGAACCGAGGTAATTTCCGACCACTGAACTTCCATCTTATGATAGGCACGGCAGGAAACGTACTTTGTGCTAGTGCGCCATCATTGCTGACCTCGAAGGACGATTGAATTATCTCCAAGCCGATTGGCTGGATATGTGATATTGCCCAGCTTTGATTGTATACTCGGGTGACATTGATCACACGTACCGAGTTCTTTCGTATGAAAATTCGTAAGTGAGGGAACTGCAGATGTATTGCGAGCGGGTCCACACTAGGTACCGAAGTTTCTCTGGGGCGGTCCGCTGAGCTATTCGCGACGGATCTTTCCACGCATTGACGAATAGAGGTCATTGCCAAAATTCATCCCCATGGTGCAATCAAAGAAGGTCCCGTAGGTAATGAAAGACGGGGTCTCGTCGGAATAGCGGTGATCATTTTCTCGTGGGATCCCGCGTTCGCGACCACTCTTTCTCATGGATCGTTACGGAAGCCTCCAAATGTGTTACTCGTTATCAATTCCATGTCATCAAAATATCATGCTACATCTAGATTCTGCGTGCTAGTGAACGGTATATAATCAACAATAGACTGGATTCTATTCGTGGCTGAGTCAATCGGAGCCCTTGCGCCAGCTGACTGGGCCCACAGAGGAGCTTGCGGGGTCTGGTTTGGCTCTCCTCATACCCGCGGTCCTGTGCTGGGTCGAACACGAGCATCGTGTTATACTCCCAAGAGTCCACGAGCAGGAAAACGGGGAGACAGACAGGGTTGCAAAGATTGGATCTCTATGTACATCATTCGCGGACTTTCATGTTCATGTGAGTGCTGTCTTCTTACAAGGAAGGTGCACAACCTCGACCTGGAGTTTCGCGGCCAAACTCGCCCAGAGACTTGGGTCAGGCACGCTGATATCAGGGACGTTTTCAGAATCGGCTAAATAAGTGGGGAAATTTTTTTACGGCGATACAAAGTTGGCCAAAATCGACGATTCGGGGCGCTTCTACGCTAAAAAGGCTGGAATGAGTACAAATGATGAAATTTCAAGTTTGTATTTAGCCGATTTTGAACACATTTCCAGTATGAGTGACATAAGCCCATGACAATCTGCAAGTTTGGTCGAGAAATTCCAGGTTGAGGTCGTGCACCTCCCTTGTTAGCTCTCGAGGGAGCCTGAGGAAGATGCGAGATTCGATGAGATCACTGCCCCTCACATTTTCTCGTCGTCCATCTACCGTCCGCGTCACGTGAAACCAAGCGGCAATTTCTCCAAGTCTTGTGAGCAATGCGTTCGGCCTGCCTCCCCGATATAACACTCGGAGTTCCGGATCGAGGCTTCCGGTGAACTAAGATGAGAAACAGGTTGCAGTGCTTCAGAGTTGACCGCAGGGGTCGCTCTCAGTTTGGGACGTATTGTGTCTGCCGTGGCCGGTAGCGCAGCAGAGGCGGTCGGTCCGTAACGGAAGGCATATCTCGTGAGGTAGACAGCCTGCTGTCCAGTCTCCCCCCCCCCCCCCCCCCCCCACAGATTCCGAGTTTTCGGCCCTAGCCGCATTTCCGGGAGTAACGTAGGATTCAGCGATTGATATTCAGAGCGTTCTTGCAGATGGCTGGGAAAGCATGCCTTTCCCTCCCTTTGAATGGTAGTAGCAAATAACATCCCCAGGGAAACTCCATTCCGTTGTCCTGCTCTCCCGACAGCTGGTGGGGCTGCATCAAACTAATCCTCTCAAGTATTACCTGTGGTCTGGACGCTAGGGGACGAATCGAATTCAAGCAAAGCCGATTGGATGAATGCCAAGCCCCGAGGATGTTAGATTTTCCATCAAACATGTTCTCGAAGTAGCATTCTCGCCGCTAGTTGGAATCGCCGCTAGTTTTCGACGATTGCCATTAGTTGTATGATACGCACGATTGCAGTCTTCGGCGCCCGCTATCCCGAGAAGATTGTTTTCTTTAGAGCGCATACAGCTCGGTAATCCTCTCCGTGAGCCCCGATGTGTGTGTGTATATACTAGATCACTAGGAGAGTCCGGTATATAGGGATTCTTTTCGCAGCGGGCCAGCCGGCTTCTCAGCCGACTGCCTTCATCAAATATCCGACCGGGGGAGCCCCCAGCCTCCTACAGGCTGCGTAGAACGCAGAGTTCTCTCTCGTTGTATTCGGCGGAACGAATCACACAGGGACTCTTATTTTGGTGGGCTCTGAGAACCTAACTCTGATCGCCCGAAAATGCCGTACAACAATGAAATGAAAAACGGAAATCCAGCACCACCAGAGCCAGTTTCCGTGAAGACGTGAATTTGGAACAACCGGGTCCGCCACGCATTGAGAGAAGGATACTAGCGCCCAGGCTTGAGGAAAGATGGCTCCGATCGATTTGGGGACATTGGTAAGGGATAGGAAATGGGATTCGACGCTGTCTTCCGTTTTGATTGAGCATCAAGCGCATGTGTCACGGTCACTCCAAGGAAGTGATAGCGTGCCACGGCCAGGCGGTCGTTCAGCTCCGCCGTGGTGTGGAGAATATTCGCGAAACCTGCGAAAACGTCAATTCTACCGGGGAAACCCGGGAATGCAAGCAACAGGGGGCGATATCTGCAGTTGACACCAGAGGTGCTGCCGAATACAGCGGTCAACAGGTTTCGGTTTATTCCTCGTCCCGTTGCCGAGCGCTTCGACAAAACGTAGGAAAATCGAGCCCCACTCATGATATCGATGATAATGGAATTCCACAGAAGGATGTCACGCTTCTGAGCCTCGGAGACTTCGCCGTGTTCCAGCCCAAGCTCATTCGCACGAGTTCGCCCGATCCGAGGATGAGACTGCTTCTGTCATGAGGATACCATTTTCTCGAACTTCTCTCCTGATCTCCCTCGAGACAACTCCAACTTCAGGACAGACAGGGGGTCTAACAGGAGTCTCGTCAATGGACAGTGCCCCGATATTCGACAGAGAGAAGTATCCACGACCATACGGCTGCGCGTCTACCACGGCAAAACGGAGGGCTCGATGTGTGCTCCTGACCAATGTTCCCAGAAGGTGGACCAGGTGCCTTACAGGCACATCATCCTCCGGCACTGTTCAATGAGTAAGTCTGCTGCTACCATTGCGCGAAATGGAGATCAACTGTTTCCAGCGGTTTTCGTGGAGGGAAGAATTTCGAAGAGTCCACGACACCGCAACGCCGCCTCTCTTGCCCGTCCTGGATACGCTATCAATGGCCACTCCTCCACTGAACGGAAACCGGAATCACGTCCGTGGATCGTTCGGCATCTTCAATGATTTCAGAAGTGTCTGCTCGGTGTCCTGATTTGGGTAGAAGAAGATGGGACTCGAAACCTAGCATGATCAATTTGTGTGGTTTCGTGGAAGACAGAGAATCCAGAGAATCAAACCTAGAGGTCTCCGGTGGGGATCATAGAGCAGACCGATTGCCCTCAACTCGCCATCGTCTCCGTCTCCACCGAAGCACTTGGTCTCCGAGCAGTTCCCGCTAACTCTGCCAACCTCGAGATCACTCCAGCCCAGCGGTTTCTAAAACTTTTCCCCTCGCGCCCTCTTCGCGCCTTGGCGTAGCATTCGCGCCCCCTCTCCAAAAGGAGCATCCTTTGAATACCCGCCATGATATAGATAATCCCCGCTCACCATATGATAGAGTGTTCAGTGAGTTTTACGCAGTGTTTTCTTTTTGTAGCACGTCTCCGCTTCCGAAAACCCAGTCTCCAAGGGGTCACTGCCAATGACTTGGCTTCTTCAATTGAGAAGATAGAGATGTCAGACCTACCCCCCGAGGGCGACAGCTAGTTCCTCGACGAATACGAATCAAACAACTAATTTCGACTTACAATCAGTTTTCGGAAAGGCGGGTCGATATTGAGATCCTGAACGCGGACGGGGAAAATCGACGCGCCCCTCCTGGAGGTTTTCCCTCGCTTCCCGAGAGGGATTTCTCCCCCCCCCCCCCCCACTTTGGAAAACGCTGCCCTAGCCACTTTCCCGGGATCTTGGCTAAGCATAGAGAGCGAGTTTTCTAAGAGTTTTGTAACTACTCCGCTGTCGACAGTTGCCTTCGCGCGGATTCGTTGTCGTTCCCGTTCAGACTCTCACGTCATCCGGAGCTCCATCCATTCGAATGGGAAACGATCAAATCAGCACAACGCACATCAGCTATACATGTATGCCCCGTGTATTGTCAGCGGAAATATTCGATTCAGTTCTACGATCAGCTTCGTTGGTCCATCTGAGCACGGACTTTGGAACCACACGTGACTTCGTCCCGTCGTTTTCACGCGAAGATGACGCTCCGCGGTGATGGCACTCCAAGTTGAAGATATTTGATTGGCAGTCTGTGAAGATCATGATGCGATATCGCCTCTAGATCTTTGGTCGATATCGGGCTGGAATTTGCCACCGACTCTCCGAAAATCTGCAACCCCCCTTCTCGAGCCATTTCTGGCGCTGCCGCTGCGCCGTTCCGATGGGCAGCGCTGTCGAGCGCAGCTCCGAAGTTTCTGTCACTGTCCTGGGCCTTCAGTTGCATTCCGTAGATTCTCATTCGCCCCAGCTGGGTACCTACGTGTTATGTTCGCAGAAGATTTGATAGCACCGTTTTTCGGATCGAAATATGAATGGGCCCGCCAGAGTTCTATTATGACAGAGTCTTAGGACATAGTTTTCATCAGTCGGGCGTTGTTCTTGACCCTCTTATGGTCGGAAAAAAGATTCGTTTTACGCGGGATCTTGGGGTGATTCTAATTCCTTTCCAAATCGGAACTCTTCTTCATTTCAAAGGCGTTACGGTGGTGAAGGGGAGTGAAGGAAAAATTGTAGAAACAACAACGCCGCATCTGCTGCAACGCCGCAGGTGATTTTCCTCCCGTCAGATACCAAACCTGTTCACAAGTCTCTCTTCTTCCTTCCGTAGAAGCTCAATCGGTACCGAAAGGGTCTGTTCTAAGGTGCATTCTAGAAAATATTGTCATCCATACATGAATGATCTTCCGCTTCACACAATATTAGTTCTTGGTGTTTTGGAGCGTAACGCCAGCCGGCGGATAATAGTATTTTGCAGAATGGAGCAGGAAGGGGCCTGAACTGCCCATGCTGCTTCAAGAGGAGGCATGTTGGATGTGTTCCTTTCCATGATGAGCGACGAGAGCCTTTCCCCCCCCCGTCTTCCTCAATGTTGAGAGTCAGCCTCCCAGATGAATCGAGCGTAGAGTCCTCTGGCTGAAAGCGGGTGAAAGCTCGATCAAGTTCTCTGATTCGACCGGTGTAGGAGAGGTGTGCGATCATCAGCGGGAAGCATGAAGTTTAAGAAGTTCTGAGCAACTCAGCGTCCCAGCAGAAATACAGGTGGAAATCTCGGGTGGGGAATCCGCCCCCTCTTTTCGCGCTTCTGCACATGGTACTAGTGGTTCATGCCGTAAGCTCTTGCACCATCCACAATCCCTCCGATCAGTGAGAGACTTCACCTGTTGCATGAGCGAGGACCTTTCTCAAATACCATATGCAAACATCTGCATTCACGGAGCGGAGATCCCCATCGTTTGAAGGAACGAGCAATGCAGTTGAAAACTTCAACAGAATTGCCATTTTATGAATCACACTTTCCCCGCACGACAAGTACTATTCTTTCCTGAAAACTCCGATGTCGGCTGGCTTATGCTTCAAGAAATCGTTCACGCGCGTTTCCACCAAACATCTAACGCCTTGGCGTTCGAGTTTCTTCTTCAGCTCATTCCACTTTGCTTCTTTGAATGATGACGTGAAATGCTTTGAGGGGATTTCTGAGCTTCGAGCCCAGATCAAGCAACCTTGTGGATTGAGAATAGTTGACAAACTCTCCAGGGACGCGGGCGAAACGTGGCCCGGCTGTAACGAGGACAGGAGACAGATCACGTCGAAACGTCTCAACGAATCAAAGTTTGTCTCTGGTTGCACAACCTTTCTCTCTAGCGATGAGTAGATCTTCTTTTTCTGACACATACGTAGCATTTCGGTACTCATGTCGATTCCAAGAATTCTAGAGTAGCCTGCAGCATGGAGTGCAACGCCTAATAACCCTGTGCCACAGCCCACGTCGAGAATTCGGCCGTCTTTCCTGACGCGAAGAGATTCGAGCCTATCAACGATAATTTGTGGGCCTTTGTAACTCATTTCAGCCATTTCCTCATCATAACGACTAGCTTTGATGTCGTAATACCTCTTCGTCTCTGAAAGCGTGACTTCACCTCCCAAATGATCCCAGAGATTCACAAAACAACCTTCATTCACCTTAACTGTCTCACTTTTCCCCGGTGTGATACGAACGGGTCGAATCGGCGAACGCTTGTTGTCTTTTGAGGACGAACTTGACTGCTGGCTCGACATAACCAACGGGATTCGTTGTTTTCCTCCCGGCATCTACTTTTCGAGCTCGTTTACCGCCAATAAGCATTCACATCGCAGTGTTTTTCGGAGCAGATCTTGACGAAGCCGAAGTTCCCCCGCGCCAGCGGTCCAATGTCAAAGTGCTCATCGTGTGCAATTCTCTGCTAGACTCGTACGAAAATTTGAGTGAGCTGTGTTACCTGGATTCCCTCTTTGGAATGAGAAATCCCGGATGATCAATCACTTTCAATCACCGAGGGATCGTTTGTTGTATCCGAGATTGAACCCAATACCGATCCTCAGTTGAAGCTTACATTCTAGAGAGGGGCTTTACGATACAGCATTCGGAGTCACTCTCTACTGAAGCTTTGTGAAGTGAGCCAATGGCGGCGCTCCGTGCCGTGTAGACACGGTGTCTGCTTCCGAGAGTACGCGGCGGGTGTGCGCGCGCACCGTGTTTCCGACGCACGTGTGCCGTCGTAAACAAACGCGAGCCATTCAGGAAGTTCTGACAACTCTCGAGTCGACGCTTCCGGGCAACAAATGGGACTTTGGCAACCGTCCATGCATGTATTTTGAACCCCAACATTGCAGCATGCTTCATACCCCGTGCGTGGATTATGACCTTGAGGGTATGCTGGACGACAGCCGTTGACAGCATAGAACTTCCGAAACGCGCGATCAGCTGTTCCGGAATTTCGCCGGAAGCTGAAATGCTAACGAGTTCAGAGGAGGTCCCGAATGGTCCAAGCTGGAACTCGAGGCTGTCACAGATTCTAGATTGACGGAATCTCTTCACCAGGCGCCTTACTGGAACCGGACTTGGCAGTAACTTGGCACCCGTCAACTGAACGGGGATCATCTCCGAGAGCGAATGGCTCGCAGTTGGCAAGCAAATTGAGAATCGCCCTAGAGTTAACATTGGTGGCATTGTGGGCAATGCTGTGGGGGAGGAGCGAGGAGGTGCATGTGCGAACGACAGGTGAAAGCGAAAGCTCGGTCAATATGATACGGGTAACGACATCCCACCGACGAATGACATTTTATCAGCCGTCTCGTATCCTCTACACCCATTAACCTCTACGATCGTGCCGTGGAACCGCAGCGTCAATCTTCACCGGCTCGCTCGGGCGCCGAAGCCTAGCTCGGTCACTGATCGAATGCCCGTGAAATGTCCACTGCGGCGAGAGATATTTGTCAGCATGGTCTCATGAGCGTATTCTTTCAAAGCTCTATATTACTACCGGATATCGCGGCAATGGCCGCCTGTAAATGATCCACAGGGAACAGCCAGCGATATCGAAGGCACTTCCTTCGACATGTTGATTGCTCTGGTCATGCGGATTCCGGCAGCGCGCGGGCGAGGCTACATAAGCCCCGCTCCCATTCATTTGGGAGAAAACTCCAAGGAAGCCCCGAGCAATCGATGTAACCTGTGATATCGTTCGCGAAATCTCTGCGCAGGGCGCAGCGATTCGGGGCCGCGATTCCAATCAAACTCATAATTACGGAAGTCACTTATCTAGGGGGGTCTCCCCCATCTGAAATGAATTAGCTGATCATTCGTCGGTTTTTAGAACCACGGCTTTCATGGTTCCAGAATCCATCCAGTTCCTCAAACGATATTGCTCAGGGGCATTCCAAACTCTGACTCAGAGTGAAAACGAACCTAGGTAAGTTGCTATCGGATACGAATCGATCGGATCTAGGATAAGGGCTGGAGATCACCTGATGGCATGGCTCCAGAGCGATTTGAGGGGCAAATAATCTTCATATATCATCCATGGATCTCAAAACGATGGATTGAGTGAGATGTTCACGATGAGTTGACTTACGACCTACGGCGTGCAAGGGCTGGCAAACGAAAACAGAGCCGAGATTGTCTTGACTTGAGACCGAACGATTTTATTGCTTGTAACCATTCGGTCCGCTATTATGAGCCCCGCGCTGAGAAAATCAGACTGGGACACGACATGCGCTAATATTGTCGGATGCACACTGGCGTTCATCTCTGCGATATTCGTAAGCTTGCTCCTGGAACAGAAGAATCGCCGGGATCGGGATGCAGTTCGTTGCATCATGGCACGGAAAGCTTCCTGATCCTTGCTCAATCTTTGCTCCCCGAATGCAAGACCATCCGGGTCGAATTCCCAGGATCAACTCCGGAGCCCTCCGGTTCGCGGAGTTCAAACGGCTAAAACTACAGAGCTCGAATCTGAAGTATCCATTACCTATCTAGGCTTCGTCGGAGTCATAATGAATTTCCGCGAGCTGTTTCCGTGGTGCAATATGCTGTGTCCCCGACCTTCATTGGCATGATTCTCAGCTGTCCATTTTGTCTGTCTTTTAATACGTTCCGCACGCGTTCCCCAGGCTGGGAGCCTTTCCGACAAAGTGAGCCTCGACAGTTTCAAGCCCGTCTAGACGAGGTCAGCGATGGAAAATGACGCCGTTATTTCGTAGAAAAAGGGTGCTCGGATCAAGCCAGGGAAGTCGATCTGTAGATTAGTTCGGAGGCTGCCGCTATCATGTGCAGATGACGAGCGATTCCAATTTTGGCGAGCCGTGGCCGTTGAGGGCTGTTCTCTCCGGATTCGGGCAGCTCGAATCAGAGTCCTCAACCCTGATCAGGGCACTTCCAGAGCACACTAGCCCGCTCGAGAGGAATAGAAACATCGCGCAAATTCCCACCATGCCTCTCACCTTCCCAAGTAGACTACGAAGATTGGAAGACCGAGATCGAAGGTGTGATGCGACATTGGTGCGAGAGAATATTCCAAGGAAGTGACTCGAAGAATTGAAGTTCTTGCTTGCATCAATGTGCATGAGATGAGTATACGTGGGAACAAGCGGTAACAGCAAGGTCGATCAGCTACCCACTGCACAGCCATAACGAACTCACCATCCGACTTGCTCTCCCCGAATTCCAGAAAAGCGAGAGCGAATTCCGGAGCTCTCTCTGACTATCAACAATGATAATGATTAGCTGAGATTTGCATCGATCCCGGTCGAAAGTTCGATCGTAATCCGCTGGAGCGATTTCTCTCTGAGAGAACACGACGTGGATACGGGTAGATATCATCGGCATCCGGTTATCAACTGAGAGTTGAAACACTCAGTTATAATCCAGGATTCGGGAGCTTCGTGCTCAGATTGATGGCTCGATTGGGCAATTGGAAGGACCCTAAAGTGCCGCGTATAACGAACCATGTTTTCGGACATAGAAAACCTCAGAACTCAGTCTGGCGATGAGAGATGTAGGTTCTGGGACTGTTCCATGGTAGATCTCCTTCCGATCAACTATGGAACATTTTCAGAAGATGCATTTTCAATCACACACGCTGAGTTCTGAGGTTTTTTATGTCCAAAAACATGGTTCGTTATACGCGGCACTTTAGGGGAACTCAGAAGTTGGCCAATCGGTAGTCGGCTTGGTTCCGGGGTTTGGTTTTGAACGGCCATAACCCGATGCCAGCACTGAATGCCTGGTAACTACCGCCGATTTCCGAGTCGGTCGGAGTCATTCGGAGCTCAGATGTCACCGCCGATGGAAGCCCCGCCTTCGACTGTGACGAATGGGATCTTGGAAATCACGGAGCATCACGTCTTCATGCGTCTGGAATATGAACCGAGCGAATGGTTTCCGGTCAGCTGAGCCTGGGGTTTTAGCCTAGTTCCGAGGTGCTCTGATCTGACCATAATGTCTGGTCCACGGAGATATCGCTCTGGCAGTCTCAAGCAGGTTGCCGGAAACTGATGTTCTGGTGGACTCATTGAGCTCTGAATTGACGAGCATAAAAGCAGAAGTAATCCTGTGTGGTTGCTTGCGCAAATCTTTCTATCTATCCATCTATCTGTCTGCTGCGCGAATGGAACAGGGAGCGCGCCCACCCCTGAGCTGTAGGGCATTGCCGTTACCGCTACTGCTGTCGCTACCGCCGCCGCTGGTTCTGCCGCTGCCACTGGTAGTAGCCGATGAAAGAGTGAGTGAACGAGTGAGTGAGCGACCAAGCGAGCGAGCGAGCGGGCAAGCCAGTGAATGAGCGAGCTAGCCGAACAGCCAGCCAAGCAGCTAGCTCTCAGGCACACAGCACCAGCCGCTTCGAGCCAAGCTTCGGCAGCCACTGGTTCTGCCGCTGACTACGTCCCTCCTTCCGGGCGGGCGCTACGTCGCTCCGACCAATGGAAGCGGGCGAAGCGCCATAAGGGAGAGTCGCACGCAGATATTTTGATGACGAAGGGGGAGAGTCGTTGCTAGCTCGACGCTCGTTGGTGGAAGCTTGGCTTGCTTTCTTGTTTGCTTGGGGTCTCAGTTAGCGAGCGAGCCAGGAAGAACCTAGTTGTGTCGCAGCAGCAGTCGCAGCGGCGGCAGCAACTTTACCGACCTAACTGGATATGCGAAAAAGTGTTTTGCCCCCGCTGCCAAGATCGACGCCAGAAAATTCGTGAAGTTGTACCGCTCATGTTGTAGTGTTGAATCGGTGGTCACCCATTGGCTTGCTCAGCTGACAAATAGACAGAGAGACAGACTGACCGACAGCCCGAGCGAGCAAGCAAGCGAGCGACCGACCGACCGACCGACAGTCAGTCAGTCTGTGAGTCAGTTGATCGATCCAAACATCGATCTCCGGATAGCCTACCCGGCCGTGGCCAGTCAGAGAACGGGACGCTTCCGAGAGACCTGCAGTGTCTCCTGCAAAAACTTTCCCACCGGATATTCCAGGGAAGAACTTACATATTCAGCCAGTGGGTCGGTTCTGACCCCCATCTGCTGAAGCAACTGCTCGAAGCGGCCATGTTTCTCAAAGTGCAGTGGTGACCGTGGGATCAGGAGTGAAATTCGAAAATCCGAACCTATGGGATTCTAGTGGAAGTGCAGTGCCCCTTCGTTCGTGAGTGCGAGTCTGACAAGGGATTCCCACCCACATACACTGACGCTGCGTTTTGACCAATGTAAGTAGAAATAACACGGATGCTCATCGTCGGTTTCTCGTCTGTGATCTGATGTCGCCACGGAATTCTCGGTTAGTTGGTTAATCACGGCAGAGATAACAGCTTCAGCAAGCTCGGTGCTCGAATCGGAGCAACCATCAGAGATGATCGTCTCGGGACTCTTTGTGGGAGATTCTGTTGGAATCATAATATTCTCTTTTGAAATTATTCTCCGAAATCGAGGACGCCCCAGCGTTATCCTCTCGGCTTGGGGAATAGTCGACCATGCTAGTAAACTAGAAAATCTTGTACGCTGTTGCGGCCTCAGCGGCTCTTAGCCAGTCAAGCAACCGCACGGAGACGACGGCGGCAGTAGCAGCAGCAACGACAACAACAACCACCATCATCACACAAGCTTGCTTTCTGCTTTAGGCGCCAGAGGACGCTGCCTGTTCCGTTGAAGCAGCGGCGGCAGTAGTGGTGAGCGGGGATGGGTGTAGTGGTAGTAGTTGTGATGGTGCCGATGCTGCGTTGCTACCTTCCCGCAGACCATCGCCGCGCCATCCGTGACTGCAACGGCTGTTGGCTCGCTGATGCGCTACTGCCGTTGATAGCTCTCTTGCCGCCGTTGTTGTTGTTGTCTATGCTGCGTGTGAAGGAAGCCTTTGCATTTCGCGCCGTTAGCCAGTCCAACGGACCGCCCCGATGTGTCTGCTAGCAAGATGCACCGCTGATCATCGGCATCATTTCAGATGATCTCGCGCGGCACCGGCAGCCAGAAGAAAGCGCAGAGCCGAACGGATACGAGAACTCCGATAGTTTTACGTTCCATCCCTTCATGGTCTCTTTTCCTATCATATGAGGATGATCCTGAGGTAGCCCTACTGCTCAATTTCGTCGCTGTTTCGGGGCGGATGAGTGGAGGTTACGGGGGTCGTCTTCAGGTTCTCTCGCACCCTGTTTTCCACCTTGTTCTGGCTCGGCGTCGAAATCGAATTTGTGTGAAACACTCTCGATTTGAAACGTTCATCCGGAGTTATTAATATGTTAACCAAGCAATCGGCGAAAGGGGGATGATTCTAAGAGGACTGCGCTGGTCTGGGAATATTTTTCCTGCGAAAACACTTGCAGACTCGCATGAAAAAGAAGGAAGATAGGCCAGTGCTGTCACTGCTCCGTCGGGAGCTCCAAGGAACCTCCGCTCCGATTCCAGCAACAGTTTGTTCGATAGTGAGCTGGATCGGGTCCTTGCCGGGAATGTTCACGCAAGTTCGCAGGAACAATATGCTCCGTTGCTTGTCATGAGAATGAGTTTATACATATAGGTGGCGACGTCGAGGCTGTCTGCCCCTGATTCTCAGCGCAACACTCATGACGCTAACTGCTGGTCGGGCCTACATTGCCAATATGCAGACGGTCTCTCTCATTTCTCAAACGGAACGAGCTGGCAACCCATGTGGGTGCGCTTCGAGACGGCGAATCGAACCGTGAGCATACGCATCGTGGAGCGACAGGGGTCGTGAATTGTGGAAACCGCCGTGTTATATGGAGAACCCCCATATCAGCAGACGCTTCTCGTTGGACTCCGACATTCGCCTCTTCAATTATTGTCTCGTTTGTTTGTGACTGAAGACCTGTCCGCTTCCAATAGTAGGCAAACATGCGTTTGCATCAGCATAGACCCCCTCGACCATCATCATCGGTTTAGTCGGTATCAAAGATTACCTTGCAGTTCTGAATAGCACAGATATATGAGCAGACCCCGGAGCGGCCACTATTTGGAAGATAGATATGAAGAAAGGGAACAGGAGGAGAGGAAAGAGATCTCTATTCGCCATTGGTTGGGGTCTCAGTCGGAGATAAGAGGCGTTAGGCCATTAACATCAAGGAATGCAATGAACGCCGGCTGCTTCCCTCCCTGCCTGCTTGCCTGCCGGTCTCGCTGAATCTTTCGAAGGTGGGTTGGCTGCGTCGCTCGTTCGTTTGTTGCTCCGTTCGTTCGTTCGTTGGTCGGTTGGCTGAGCGACGGGTAGGCAGGCTAGCAGGCCGGCAGGCAGGCAGGAGGCAGATCGACTGTTTCCTACGTCTATCCGTTTGTTGCTGTTTCTGTGACTGCCAACGCGGGTGAGGGGCCGCTGCTTTCACCGTTGTCGACGACGAAATCGTCGGAGCCAGATACACGAGCATCGCTTGGACGCTGGCGCACCGGCCGCAAATCGAACGCCACCTATGTTCATGCTCCAGAACAGAGAATCCTCACAAACACTCTAATCATAAACCGTGTACAATCTGCGCGGAGTCCGCCAAGAGAGATCGCCCATCTTGATTGTATCATTTCCGCGGGGTCAGGAGATCGGCTGAATTGAAGTTTTCTCGATTTGATCTCAACACCGAGATCCAGAACCGCTGGAGACGAGGGTTGTTCTCAGAGGCATACAGAGTGGGCAGAAAACGCAATCGGCGGGTGCGCATCCATTGCACCCATCCATATCTATGGTCCCAAGTTTCCCCGAGCCTCAATCTCAGACTTGAAAGTTTTCGAGGACTGATTATGACATTGTGTGCGGGCTGGAGGTCGATACGGTTTAGGGATTCAGAATCAGGATTCCTGAAACGAACCTTGAGCCTGATGAGATCCATCGAACTTATTCTCAGATAGAAGCGAGATGCACTCTGGCTCAAGTGAGGAAAAATCCATGTGGCTTTCAGGAAGCGGCTAATGAAGAAAATAATTCTGTCCCCTCCCATCCAGCTGGGGCCAGTGAACGACTTCGGTGAAGTTTGACAATAGAACAGGTAGCTCTAAGTTTGGACGCCGAAATTTCAGTGTGATTGAGATTTCAGTATATCGAACTCAGACACACCAGGCTAGCTCGTGATGGTTTTAGGGAGAGCCTGATAGCGATGGAGGGGTTCGAACAGATTCTTCCACCTCCCAAATAAGAATATTCTGTTCGCTGATCAGGATTGAATGATTATTGAACATGGTGAATTCAGAATGCATAAGTCGCCTGGCTTTTCGGAGAAGTTCGTGAACCGGGCCATCCGTGGAGGTATTCGTGAATTTTTTTCGGTTGCGAGGGATGGCCACCGGAAAATATTATCATTAATCTTTTATGACGTCAGTTAAGGGTAAGGATACGGAGAGGTCGGTTCTAATTGAGGAGATCGATCCTTGAAGCCCCTCTCCGAGGCGATCGCGTCGAGAGGATGTCTATCAGTGATTCGAGCATCTTGGCGACATCGTTATATCCTGTAGAACAGTGGTTCTCAAAGTGGTCCATATGGACCCCCAAGGACCCCCATTCCCATTAACAGCGCCATAAGGGGGTCCATGAATGAAAAAAGTTTGAGAACCACTGCTGTAGAACCACATGAGACCGAAGCAGGAAAACATGATGTTCCAACCACTTCGTTCTGATCCGGAACAGCGTTTCTCGACACAGTTTAGCACAAAGTTTCCTAATATCGAATGGCACTTGTGGACTAAGTCCTCGACATCTTTCCGAACTCAGGCCTTCCGAACGTGCGCAGGCCATGAATTCCTGTGCAATTCGACTGTGGGGATCGAAACACCCCCTGAAAATGGTGTGGCTCCACGCCGCGACACGTTTCCTTCAGTCTTTCTATTCGAGCTGTACAATGATGACGAAATCGTGTTCCGTATCTCTTCGGAGAAATTAGTATCATCGGCATTTAGGAACAGCCAATATGAGTCCTTGTGATATGAAGATTTCCTGGCTTGGTCCCGACTTCATGACGCTCGGTATACCGGGAGCTTCCGTCTTCATGGTCTGGAACCGCCTTCTAGTTGCAGTTTCCAGACGACGCTCGCTGATCCCTCGGACCCATGGGTCGCTAACCCCAACGCATTGCACAGGGTTTGCTGGTTGGCTGGCGTTTTGGCTGCTCAGCTACATAGCTCGTCGCTTGCTCGGTTGGTTGCAGAAATGTCGAACGGAACGGAACAAGTAACCAGCAAAGATTACAGATACAGCTTGATGATAATGATGATGACAACAACAGCGGGGCGAGGGAAGAGCCAGCTCATAGCCTGACTTCCCTGCTATCTTGGAAGTGTCGTTGGAAGTCGTCGTCGGAACTCCGGTGGGATATCGTGGCTCTTTCGGCCGAGACCGCTTTCGCCAAAGATATATGCGATTCAAGGGATAGCGATATGCACTCTCGCCAGTGTTCTGAAAAGTTGAACGATTGTCGGTTAACGCTCCCGCCTGGATTAGAGTCTCTCTGACGTGTCGTATTCGAAATGCTGGGCGAGAGACTTTTGTTTGGGGCTCTAAAAAAGGATGAGCGGTACGCGGTTACCACTTTTCCCCCGACTATGGGGACCCGTCGATGTGAGATTTCCGACGCAGAGTTTAGCGGACGTCACACTTCACGGCTTACTTGTTGGAGGAGAAGAATGGGAGTCGCGACGTTTTGTCTATTTCGCCGACGCCCGCACTGTTTAGCTGCTTCGTTAGAAGCTCGGTTCGTCGGTAAGCGTGCTGATTTCGTGGCGCAAAGTTCTCAGTGACCCGGTGACGGTTTTGCTTCGACGCTCGCTGGCTGCTAGTCGTTGGCCACAGGCAACAGATATAATTGCCAAAGGTCTGTGAAGTCTCGATGGTTAGTCCCGCGGAAATGTTCGTGCCCGCGCCGCCTCATCAGAAATCGCAGTGTCGACATCAACGGGCTCGACTCAATCAGACTCAACGGTTTTTCCGATGGCATGTCATTCTTTCTTGAAATGTGAAGAAATTACACGATGTCCTGCCTCCTTCACAACGGTCGAAGGGACGCCGAAATACATGTGCTCACGCCCTAGCGGAGCAGCCCAGGCGCCTCTCCATTGTAAGTCATCCAATAGAGAGCGATCTTCCCGAGTTCGGCACCGCGGCTCCACCGCTCTCCGAAAGGGAACGTTGCTGTTCGCTGTCTGCCCCAAAATGAAAGACTGACAACGAGCATTCGAAAACGGCCCCGAGTTAAAGAGTAAACTCCGAATTTCTCAGGACGGGAGCACGTTCATACGGTTATCGCAGACGACAGTGCTTCGCGTTTAATATCCAAAACGACCTCTGGAATGGAACCCGATGAAAAGGACATTCTACTTTCTACACTCTTCCACGGCACGCTTCACGAGCGCTGAAACCAACTAGAAGGAAGGAGAGGATCCTTGGGAAGCGAGCTAGCACGGCTTTCGTGCACCACCTGGCAAAAGAGTCGTTGTCGTTATCAGTCTGGTCCGACGGGAACGGCGGATTGTTTTGGCTCTTTTATTTCATTGCGTGGCCGTAACTCCGATGATCGGCGGCTCGTTTCAGCAGCGGAGTTCACTGATTGTAGTCTCTCCGCAAACTTGATGAATCACTCACCGCATGGTACACTTCGTTCCGGTAATCTTGGTCAACGATGCTCGCTATATATCTCATTTCTTCCAGCGATATCGGGGTTGCCGAAGATTGCAACCCTTGTAGCGCTTGAGCCAAACCATAGATGCCTCGTGTCGTCTTTCGAGCAGCGAATCGAGCGAGCAGGCAGGCAGACAGCAAGCGAGCACTCTTGAAGCACGAAGAGAGGCGCCGTGCTCTTCAAGCGAACTCTCAAGCCTCCCTTTCGCTCGTCCATCAGCCTTTTTGACAGCTTACAGGGAACTGACTAAGAACTTCAATACGGCTCCGTATTACGGATCGTGTAGGATTGGGAGTCGATGTCGAGAAAAAATTATATTTCCGCTGAACGACCTGCAAACATTCTTACTTCTCCCAAGAAGCATGGGAAGAGTGAGCCTCTCCAGTGAACGCTCGCCGCTGTTGACGTAGATCCCAAGTTCCCCCCGAGTAGGAAGTATTCGTCAGAGCTTTGGTCCAGATAACAGTAGCTGGGAAGCGTTTCACTAGCCACCAAAATCCCGCAGTGAGCTCATCGGGCCAGAACCTCACCCTGTTTGAGCTACCCATTGAGCCTCATCACTGATCTCGAGCTGCTGGATTTCGCTGCCATGTTCAGATCGGGAATTTCGGGTTCGATAATTCCAAGCGCCGAATCTGATTGAATCGATCAATCAATCAATCTCCGATGTTATCACCCCACTGTAGAAAATGGGCGTGCCTTCAGCTGAGGCAGCTACTACCGGTCTTCTGATCACAGCATCCACTGGCGGTATTACCATAGCCACCCCACCAGACCACATCCAGTGAGCCACAGAGTTTCTATACAGCGATGCGACGGCAACCAATGGCGGAGAGGTGCCTCCCGGCTCCGACTCTGATTGGTCGGCGAGAACCGAGAGGAACGCGCTGGCGATGATGAGGGGATAGCCTCAAGGGGTAGCTGCTGCAGCTAGGTTGATGGCGACGACGACAACAACAACAACAACGGCGACGATGACAACGCAGATGCCGGTGCCAGGCGCAGCAGCCAATATATATATTGAAGGTATATAATCCTGTGATCCTCTGGTGCGCCAGCGAAGCGGGGCATGCTTGTTCACCGGCCAACTCGACGCTGATTAAAGGCGAGATAGCTCGACGAACGAGAGCGTTTCTCACTGGTGAACGGCAGTCAACGTTCCTGGTTCTCGACGATTCGGGATCTTTGTCGAGTTTGTGGGCAGCTTTCTGAATGCATAAGCTCATCTCAGACCCAACGTCTCTTCTTGTATTGAGAGTCTGACTGCGTGAAGTATCGTACATTCGGTAAGATGCTCGGCCTGTGGTAGAAGCCACCACCACTGGCGCTGGAGGAATGAGCAAACGGGGCGCGCGAGAGGAAAACAGGAGCTGGGGGGCACTGAGTGGACCTTGATGGAGATGTATTGAACAACACCCAGACCGAGAGGAGGTAGATCGAGTGTGAGAGTGCGCTGAGACACGGCCCAGGGAATGCAGAGCTGCCTGCTAGTTCCGCGAAAGTGTTGGAGTAATAATATGTAGCGGGCACAGGGTGTGTCAGCATTTCCTTCATGGCCTTCGACAAATTTCCCATTGAAGGCACATCCTAGGGTAGTGATTGTCAAAGATGAGCATTTCTACGGCTGTTGTTAGAATAAACTCATTCCAGTCGGTACTATTGGCGAACAAATTTTCATGTAAGACAATTTTTCGAAGTTTCGGGATGGAAGAGTGGCCCTTCATGTGTTTCTCATCACTTGCAGGAGCATCTTGGTGGAGTATAGCGCTACGGAGCTGATCATGTGCGGCAATAATTAGAAAGGCGAACCAATCACCGTTATCGTCGGCAAAAAGGTCAGCAGAAGCATTCCTGTTTACAGTATGAGTCCGAATCCTAGCGTAGATTCTCCTCAATTTCGATTACTAGTGTGACTCAACCCGCGACTCTTCTTTGAATATTTTTCTTTTCTTTTTCGATTTCTTTCCATGCAGGAAGTGCGCTCTTCCCATCCATTTTTTTTCTGGGAAGTCTAGCTGATCTCAAGTTACTGCTGAATTTTGTTGAGAGCGATGCGAGCGGATCGAGTTGCAGAATTCTCCGGCAATAATCGAAACCCCACCTAGCGAGCGGCCGAGTTCGCTCACTGACTAGCTGGGATAGTGCCTGGCTGTCTGTTTGCCCGACTGAGGACTCCCCCGTACAGCCACACGACGAAAGAGAGTCTTTAAGGATGGGAGTGCTTAGATTTCGTTGCTGGGTACGGATCGCTGCTAGCATGGCTCGTCCGCCAGGTTCTGTCGTTTGGCTGGTTGAGATGGATGCCTTGCCGGTTTGGTCCGCTTCTACATAAATTCAGCGACTCAGACTACTCAGACGACTGTCATACATGACTGACAACAGCTCTCGTCTCTCGCTCTCTGTCTCTAACTCTCTCTCTTCGATTCGCCGCGGGAAGACGCCGACAGAGTGTTGCCATTGATGTCGGTGGCTTGCTATGGGGGTGGACCGTTCGTGATTGTGAGTTGCTAACTTGAGGGCTCATATGATCTCGCAAGAGGTAACGCTATCTCAGCGGTCATTCTATGATTCGTGGAGGAGAATTCTGGCTTTCCCGAATCGATGCAAACTCATACAGCGAGCGCAGGGGTCGGAGCAACCTCCGAAGCTGGCATGGCGGCGCCCATGATCTCGACGAGGCTGAAGATGATTCCTTCGGTCCCCACCATTCGATTATTTCCTCAAATGGTCATTGAGAATTGAACTTTTATTTACTCGCTTGAGGAATAGGAATTCCAGTCTTCAAACTGCAGCTACGAATCCTCCGGTCTTCGATTCGCCTGCTCTGAGGTTGGTGGGGAGCGAAAGTACGACGCTTCAGAACTGACAGACAATCAGACGAAGGCTCTTGAAGAGGCACCGTGGCTCTCACATGCTTGATCAAGAACCGCGAAAAAATTGACAGTAAACAAGCATGGTGCAGCTCTTTCATGACGGAGATTCCCCGAATCTAACAATGGCAAACGTCATAGTCCTGACTGAGTCCGAGGAGGAATACCGCCCCATTGGTTCCCCCTCTTCGCGCAAAAGCCGTACGTCTTCACTGTGACATCGATCTCGACTCGCAACAGCTCGGCGTGGATTATCTCAAACACAAAAGGGTAGGACACGGGGATGGTATGAATGGTATGGCTGGGGATGGCGCAGGATGGTGTACGCTGAAACCTAGACGACTACGAGGTGCAGCATCAGTTGGTTACGTAAGCCGGAATTCCTCCTGAGCGTCATGTGAAACCGCGTAAGATACTTCCTCACACGACGAGTGCAGATTGAATCTGTGGGGGAATCTCCCGGTGTCCATGGCATGATCAGAGCACCCGATTTTCGCCGTTGGTGCAGTTGCCCAGAGAAAACCCAGAAGGGATTGACTGTGAATGACGCGGGGGAATGACCCCGCCTATTCCCATCTACGAAACAGCCGAACGAGCATTTGTACAACGGGCAAGCTAGTCAGCTATTGAGCTGAGCAAGCGATCACGCAGGAGGGACCTGCCCTGGTCGATTCGAGGATTTCTGGGACGTACTCCGTTGCCCTGAGCCTGGAAGCCAGATTTTGACTCCGAGACCTTGTGGCGGGACTCTTGCAGGACCTAGTTTTAACCAGCGTTTCCGTGACCGTGAAGCGCAGGGCCAATGTGCGAATGACAATGAATTGCTGTGGCCGTTATCCGTGACCTTGTATTCTCTCGTTGCTCTTGACGAACATCGAAGCGTCGTCCAGATAGTAAGCAGAAGACGGAAAGTGAAAGTGGACGAGTTCGGAGGTAACCGGACGGACAGGCAAGACGAAGCGCTCGCTGAACGGACGAGGAATCGCAGCGGTCGTCAGCCGGCGAATGAGTGCGTCCATCCGCTCGGGGGCAGCCGCCGCGGATCTTTCTGTGTGGGAACAGTGAATGCGAGGGTAGGGACTTGTGGCGCCACCTAGGGAGGGCGACTCGAACTTGGGTCGCGTTTTCTTTAAGTTCCTGAAGATAGTTGTTGCTGAAACCGGCAATGCTGGTGCTTGATTTTTCAGTCGTGCAAAAAAATGTCATGGATATTCAAGATGGCGAAGCCGGCCGCGAGATCGGCTTGTTTTTTCCAAAAGCCCACAGCTCGTTTTCCCGCATTTCGTCAATTCATTCCGTGGTGTAGCTCTTCTCTTCACTATTCGTTCAAAATCAGTCCATGTGGTCCGACCAGAGTACGTATCGTTGCTGCTCGAAATCGAACGAGAAATAATACTCAAGTGAATTCAGTCGCTGAGCTTCGCGGTCAAAACGCTTGCTGTGGGTAATTCTCCAATCCCGACAAGTTTCGAATGGAAGAGCTTTCTTTTCCATCCCATTCCCTACTGCGGCTTACGCTGGCCCATGAGCAATTGAGGAGCATACCCGGGTCGGACTGTGCGCACAATCTCATCGCTATCAGCATCTTATCAGTCAACAAACGATAGGTTCATACATCCGAACCTTATCAATAATCTAGATATTGGGAGATGAGAAGAGCCGCCCGTCGCTCCTTCGTTTCGGGTATGGATCGGAACGGCGGATATTTGCGGATTCCGAGCGACGATTCTGGAAGCTGAGCTCGATGGTTGGTTTACCTCGATCCTTCGTCTTGCTAACGTGCAGACAGGCGGGCCAGCTCTCGGTCTCTCGGTTGGGTCTGACTGACGAGAGGGCGGTTCGGCCTGAGAGCTGGCAGGCTGCTTCCAAATTTTTCCCTCTTCGTTCGACCCCCGGCACCAGGAGCCGCGGTGATGGCGGTGCCGCTCGTTGTTGTTGTCAGCCCGTGGTGCCGCTGTTGGCTGACCGCTGTTCTCTCTCCTCGCTGTTCTATCATTTACCATCCACCCATATTCTGCCGTTTCTCTCTCATTTCGCGACGCTCCCTCTCACGTCTCCTTACATATCCCTCTGGCTGTGATGGTGGTTGCCGATCGTTTGAGCTCAGCGGGCGGAGGGGAGGGAGATGGGCGGAGCTTACGATTTGGCGGCTGCACCGTTTGCTGCTACCGCTGCCTCCATCGCCGCCGCTGCTTGCTGGCTGATCAGTCTGGCTTCTGAGTTCGTTTGTGATTTGTTGGTGTTACTGTTTTCGATGATCATAGGATCAGAGTCCAGAAGCTGCCAGAGTGCACGCGCTCTCGTGGTGCCAAGCACGGCGGACAACAGGAACGCGGCGTTACGAGCCGGTGGAAGTGAACCATGTACCTATGGTCACATTGGGAGTCTTCTCCACATCTGACGCTCGAGTCCTGCTGACGGTGTCTCAGAACTCATGCTGACCCGGCATCAAGGTTGAAACAGGCAAGCACGCACGCTTAAAAAACGAGCAAACCAGCATACAAGCGGTGCACAGAGTGTAGCAAATCATAGAATCAGGAGTCGGATTCGAGAATTCTCAAGAAGGGTTCGAAATCCTGTGATTTCTACTGCTCTAGCCGGTGCTCGTGCCGTTTGTGTTGTTGTAGTTGTTGTTGTCAGAAGTGATGATGCTCTCACGCATAGCTATGCTGCTGTTGGAGTTTGATTCCCTCCTAACTTCAACACAGAGCGCAGTCTGGGTGGAACATGCTCACGTGTGTGTGTGTGAAAGTGTGTGCGAGCATTGGATTGACTGAAGGTGCATTATTATGATGCTTGTAGACTTCCATGATGGACTTACACGAGAAAGTGTGGGAGGTGAGCTCCGTCGATGCTGGCACGAATACGTTCCGATCTCGGTCGTTGAGTTTGGTTAGATCGGAGGCAAACATCCATGCTCGTTCGTCATTCAATCGGGACAATCGGAGGGATTCCAGAGTCGTTGTCAACTTTCTCACAAAAACCACTAATCTGTCCCTACTTCGTTGCAGGCGATGATTCTGGATAAGAAAATGAAGATGCTCAACGTACTTCAGTCGCAGACGAAATCGTCAGTACCGGCTGCCATAAAGGATGTACCGGGTAGCGTCAGTATCGGTAGCGATGAGGGCAATCACAATAGCGTCACAATAGAAAAAGACAAGGATGCGCCTTCATCAGAGGAGCCGGCACCGGACAACAACAACGTGGTCGTTGTGAAGCGACGACGGGATGAGCGCAAAGAATTAAATAAAGACAAACGAAGATGCACAATCGAAATAAGACGCCAGAGTGGACCCGCAGCCTCATCTGACAAGCGAGAGGTGAGTCTTCAAATATTCCCGCCGGCTCATTTGTTCAGGTGATCTTGAGGTTCTTGATGGCATATTAATCGACGACCGGCTCAGCGAGGTTTCCCAACTCATTTTTTTTGTTGTTCGTTAACAGAGACAAACCCGTCGGGCGCATTCGGAGCCTCGTGAGGAAGCCGCGAATGCACCAAAAGACGCCAGTCAAGTCAACATCAACAAAGATTCTCTACGCGAAAAGCTAACCAAAGAGTCGAAAAACCCAAAAGCAGATGAAGAAGCTCGACGAGAGCAATTAGCTCCCCCACCTCCGCCTATATTCCCTATGAAGAAAGCTAAGCTCGTAGATGTCAATGATCACCTCACGTGTCCACTCTGCCACGGGTACTTTGTTGATGCTACGACAATCGTGGAATGTCTTCACTCATGTAAGTGCTTGGTCAGATCGAATACTCGATGAGGATGATGATAATTTACTGCTAGATAAGGAGAATCGGATCCCTTCATGAACTATCCATTCATACCGAAATGACTGGTTGCTGAATTGGACAACTTTTTTCGCAGTTTGTCGTACTTGCATCATCAAACACCTGAGCAAGAATCAGTTCCCAACATGTCCTGTTTGCAAGTTTCAACTCGCGGGAACAAAACTGCACCAGTATCTACGTAGCGATTCAACTCTCCAGGATATCGTGTACAAACTTGTCCCTAGCTTATTCCGTGATGAAATGAAACGGAGGAGAGATTTCTACGCCGGCCTTCCTCTTTCTCGTGAGTAAAACAGACCACACTTTCAAGTTTGGAGCTTCATTAGACCCTTCCCTCAACTGAACACGATACAGCCCGATGCCAGCCAGTATCCTCTAACCATTTGTCCCTTCCGCTAATTTCAGCGAAAAGCCCAAACTACACGAATCTCTCAAGCGAGGAGAAAGGCGATTTGATCAACGTGGACAGATTGATTTTCCACGAGTCTGACACGATCTCAGTTCTGCTAGAATACTGCCCCAAAGATTTGGCGGTGAGACAGTTCCACCTCCGCCCACACAAGCAGCCGGAAATCAGTTATGGGAAGAGATTCATGGAGTGTCCCGGAGCTTTCAAGATCAAGTGTCTTAAGAAATTCCTCCGAGCCAAGCTGGGTATCGTGAAGAAAGAAACGATTGATATCCTGTACATGCAAGACATCCTCTTCGATGACTACAGCATGGTCGACATCGCGTATATCTATGCATGGAGAGCAAATGAGCCGCTCAAGCTGTACTACAAGTTTGGAAATCTCGAGGAGAGACTTCCCCCAGAGCAGTTGAATGACGTGCTGAATAACAAAAGAGAGAAAATTGTGATCAAGGGAGAGAACGACCAAGAGATTGTAGAATACATTCAACAGCAGCAGCAGCAACAACAACAGCTTGATTCGACTGCGATTCTTCGCGAGAGCAACAAAGTGAAGTCACAGCAACAGCAACAACAGCAGCAGCAAGTGGAAGGCGCGGCTGAAGCGAAACGAAAAGCAGACAACGGCAAGGGAGCGGGGACAAGCCTCCCGAAACGTGCTCGGCTCGAAAATCCTCAAAATGCTACGAAGCAACATGAAGTCAAAGCAGAAGATACGGTCGCTGAGAATAATTCCGCCATCGAAGCTTCTATCGAATCCTCCCTCCAACTGAATGCACACAATGCGCAACTGCACACACTGGCACACGTGGCCGCGCAAGCGCAACCGGTCGCAGTCCCTACTGTACCAACCTCCAAAAGCCCATCTGCAACAAATGCTGATCACGTGTCTCCGGTGACTACAGTCGCCGTGTGCGTCAGTCAGAAGTCAACCTCACCGTCCCCAAGCCTCGCCACGTCAAGCTCACTAGCTTCGTCGTCGACAGCGGCTACCGTTTCGAGTATGTCTACCGCATTAGTGTCATCAATGTCATCCGGTGCTGTTACTTCGCATATACAAGCTGCTGTGCCGAAGAAAGCTGCCTCAACGGTGACTACCAGCTGCACTGCCACCAAGCCTAGTGTCTTGGCTCCCACTAGTGTCAATAGTCATAATCAGACTCAAAGCATTTCAATATCGCATCTGCAATTACCGCAAATAGTGACTAGCGTAGCCCAACCCCCTCTTTCGATCGTCGTTCCGAACGGGATGATTGGTGATAAAATGGCGATGTGTAGAATTGGTGAGTATTTTCGGGAACGAATATGAGCTCTCACTTGACCTGCATTCCATGGGTCAGTGGTGCGAATATCTGAACTAAATGAACTTTCTCCCATTCAAGGTAATCCCTCCGCTGTGCCAGCCAATCCTAGCCAACAGCAGCATCATCAACCGTCGCAACAACAAGCTCAACAGAGCTCTCAGAGCTCTCAACAACAACAACAGCAGCAGCAGCAACAACAACAACAACAACAGCAGCATCAGCAACAACAGCAGCAGCAACAATTCCATCAGTCCTTGATCAATCAACAGCTGATACAACAACATTTGCAATCGATGCTGCAACAAAACTTCCAACCCGCTTTTGCGCAGGGCGTCGTTGTGCAAAACTCGAATGGGACTGTTACAAGTATCGGAGGTCCGGCAGCTGCAGGCCTACAACAACCAATGAGCTTCATTCTTCCGCACGGTGTTACGCTATCTCCCGTGCAGCCGCAACAGGCTTCAACTGCACACCAGCTGCAAGCTCATCATCAACTCCAGCTGCAACCGCACCAAGTTCAAGCTTTGCAACAATCTCAACAACAAGGTCAACCTCAGCAGCCAACATTGGTCTTGAACAATTCCCCAATGAAGTTGATGCCGACGGGCCCGATGACCCCTCAGCAGCAGCAGCAGCTTCAGCAACAGTTCCTCCAGCAGCATTTCGTTCAACAGCAACAACAGCAGTTGCAAGTATTGAACTTCCAACAGCAGCAGCAGCATCATCATCAACAGCAGCAACAACAACAACAAGCTCAGCAGCAGCAGCAGGCTCAGGCGCAGCTGGCTTTGTCGCAACAGCAGCCTCAAATCCAAATCCAGAACAACAACAATAAGAAAGCTCCAAAGCCCCGTCCTCCGAAAATCAATCCCCGCAAGACGCCCCCTGCACAAATCGTAGTTCAAGCATCAAACGTTACCAACGTCCCCACTTTAACAGTCCTCCCACCTGTTGCGCCAGCGGTATCGAGTTCTTCTTCGAGCGTTCCGACGGCAACCACGTGCGCTCCTGCCGTTTCCCTACCTGGGATCACAATCCAACCAGTTAACATGCCGTCGACACCTCAGCTGAAGAGCATCGCAGCGACGCAGCAAATGCCCCCTTCGTCAACGCCAGTGCAGCAGTTGAGTGCGGGAGTCGTGCAAGCCGATAGCTCCCTCTTGTCTCAAGTGAGTTCCTCCCGAATTGCCTCTTTCAATATAGCCCCCAGTTCCTAAATCCTGAGTCGGTGCGAACTCATCTCCGGCTCATTGAAGTCTCAGAAGTCTAGTCAGACGCAACTACCAGGCTAATCGAGTTTTCTCCACAGCTTTCAACGCCGGCAACGAAAATCTCATCTTCGACTAGTCTGCCCACATCGCCAGAGCTTACCATTACTCCCATAGAAACGAAGACCGTGACTCCGCCCTCCGGTGGAGCTTTGTCTTCAACGGCTTCATCACCTTCCCTCAGCGCCTCGTCACCTTATGATCCCATGAAACGACTTCTTAGTCTAATGCCTCCCGATCACAAGGATGTCGAAGCTTCCAAAGCCAGGCCCCAAACACCCGCAAGCTCGCAAACATCGAGTACCACGAATACCGCTTCAACTTTATCTACGACCGCAGCTACCAGCTTGTCGAGCGGCAACAAGACAGGCCAACCAATGAACCGAAAACTCACCATGGCTCCAGCATCCCCACCAAGCTCGCTGCCAGCTGTTAGCCAGGTCCAAATCCCAACGCAAGGTCATAGAAAACCTCACATTCCGATTGCAGCGTTGCCCAACCGTCCCATCGCGCCGCGGCCTGCGCAGACTTCTGTGGCTGCCAACAACAACAACAACAAGACTGCACTCTTGTGTGCAGCACAACCCAAAACTCCCCCTCCCACTTCTCAAGCAACAAATACTTTGGCCGCCGTTGTAGTCAGTACGGCAGCGGCACCGCCGTCTATCAAGTCGTAAGAGTAACCCCATTTTCACCGCAAACAAGTTCCGCGGATCCATTCGCTGACTGCGATAAGAGCATGGGATCCGAGAAAGGCAAATATACCGCGAAGATATCGCTTGTGGTTTCCAAAAATCGAACAGAAGTTCTCGGATGTGAATATAGGTAGACAAATTTTTGAGATAAGAAGCGTGTTGGCGCCATCTCATCAAATAGGTCAGCGTTAGGATGAATTCAGTATGTTCATGAGGATATCATGGACTTGTGAGAGAACGTCTCGGATTTTTCAACAATTTTGTACAATAATATTCGCTGTGCGCCAAACGAGTCTCAGACATGTTGAATCTGAACGCGACCAGGATCCCAATAATGTATCTATATGGATGGTGGAGTTGGTTGGAAAGAATGAGTTCGATTATTTCTCGCTCCGCGACTTTCTCAGATGGGAGTCACTTGTTTTCTTACTAGAAGGCGGACACGAGTTCAAATTAACTGTCTTGAAAGGATCCGCTGATTTCCCCATTCTGCACTTATCCTCGAGGTCAGAGATACTTTTTTTTTGTGCGCTTCAGCAGAAAACCAAACAGATTATAAATCCCCCGCGGTGCCGACTCTGTGAGTTGGTCGCGACTCCGTAAAAGCTTAAAATAGATTGCGTCGCCGTTATTTCACGGAAATCACTGCTCGTCATCATCCACTGAATGTAAATTAGATGTTTGAAAAAGGCACATTTATAGATTGAAGGTTTGGAGATAACTTTGAAAGATATATTTATTGAAACGGACGTGGACAATAAATGAAACCTTGTCTGAATGTAAATTTGTTCTCTCATTCCCCTCGTGGTTTGCACAGTGCACGCCCGCCGAAATTCGGTATTCCGCTTTAACCTACAACGAGTTCTTCATCGGAGTTTCTGTCCGAACGGGAGTGGATCTGCGGTAGCTTGATGCGTCCGAAACGATGGACTAACAATACACGATGGATAAATCGAGAGCACGATGAGAGCAAGGGCCCCATCATGATGATTATTCTCCAGCTCCATGGTCGCATGCTACTCCTTTCATTGAGAGTAGAAGTCCGATTTATCGGACGCCTCGATGATTCGCCCCTGTGACTTCGCGGTGATCGACCTCCCCGCGGAAGAAATAGTCAGCCGAGAAGGGTGAATCCTATGAGAAGATCGGGATAGTTAAGGAGAGTTGTTCACCTTTAGATTATGCAACTCACTCAACGTCTCCTCCGGACGATCTCGGCCGACAGACAAGTCTCCATCCTGCCGCTTCCTCTCCCCATCCTCGCCCGGATTCCGGCACTCCGTCTCTTCCCAAGTTGTGCAAGCAAATCAGGTTCAGCTATTTCCAGTCTTATGAGAATGTGTCACCTGAAACTATATCTGTCTACGTTGCAGGGCGTACGCAGGGGGGCTTGATGGGTGGATCCCCCCTAATTTTTCTGTCCCATGTTATTCCCCTATACCGTGGTGTGCGGAATATCCAACCGCCCCCCCCCCGTAACATGGAGTCGCCTTCCAAAAAAGATTCCTGGGAACGGCCCTGCTACGTTGACTTCACCGCACTATATATTGCTTACAAAGAAGAGGGCGAGGGGGATGATCCGTCAAAAAACCGTCCTCCGAGCCTACCACCCTCCCCTGGAAATCCGCTGAGAGAGCTCGGTATTCGTGATCACTGGCATGGTTTTCGCCCGTGCCACTCGACTGCATCCCCTTTCCGCGGGAGGCGCGGCTTCATTCTTTGAGGATAAGACATTCGGAGGCCATGGATGAGGGGTTCCAGGCTAAACTGAACCTCATACTTATTTCTAGTGGTCATAGCCGGCGGCGATTTCGAGCCCTTCACCGGTACCCATGGAGAGCCGAATCGTTGTTGATACGGAGTTGAAGTGCCTCAACACCCAGCAAGCTCGCAGATCGTCGACACTTGACGTCCTCAGTTTATGTATGAAGTCAAGCAATCTTGCTCTCCAGTTCCAAATTTTTCATGAGCTCGCGTAAGGCCAGTCAAAACGGCTCGATTGCATGTCATTTTGCCTGCACTGACTCCGATGTCTAGGTCTCTTGCGCCCGCCGCTCACACAGGTCTACAATCTCCCCCTTGGTCGGTCGGCCGGTCAGTGATACCATAGCATGGGACTCGGCCGCGGTCGTCTCTCGCACGATCGACTCTCGGAGCAAGCAAAATAACAGTCCTCTGAGTCTGCATTGCATTGATCTGAGCCGTTTATTCTATCAATCGGGGGAAGATATTTCGGCCGTTCCAACAAGATCTCGGCCATTCGTCTCCTGGAGGAACAGCTTAGATCAGAGGTTCTCAAACTTTTCCGGTGGCGGCACCCCGAGCTCTTCAAAAAGTATGGTCAGACCGACCCGAAAATGTCTCCCATAGACTTCAAAAAGTCTGGTCAGACCGAGTTCGGAATCGCCCGTGACTCTCTGTCGTTTCACCCCGGGTCAATCCGGAATCATCGGGAGCCCCGCCCCATGCTCAAGGAGCCTATCTCGCGGCAGTTTGGTGCCGACGGCACACAGTTTGAGAACCCCTGGCTTAGATAATGCTGGAAAATGCTGCGCTGGATAATAACTTCGAATGTCGAGGTGAACCATGGGTTTGTATGTTCATATTTCCATCCTACCAGCCGGAAGCGCTGAACAATAATAACATGATCATCCGTTGAATTCAAAGATCTGGGAAGGGATTATAGCAGTCAGACTCGGTCACTGCACGTCCGCGTAAGGAGATTTCGCGGATCCAGGACAACATCCTGGATGGGTCGCTGTTCTCCTCAGAGATGAGGATTTGACGGTTGTGATCGGAATTCCTTAGGTTTGTTCGGGGTTATCAACCCGGGGGTTTGGCAGGAGCGCGCTAAATGTTTTCCGAGTCTTCCATCCCAACCGCCCAGATATCATCGTTGTATCTCTCATTCTCAGATTCATACTCTGTGTTTTGCGAAAAAAAGTGAGGGACGCCAACAATTGGTCTGCAATGAGCAGAAGACGATCCATGACGTCTAAGTCACTGGCATTTCGGACAAAGGGCATTCCATACCGTCGGGAGTTTGCTGTTAATTTTGATCATGCCATTTTCTGCTTTCAGAGAATTTCCAGTCGCGAGAACGGCCTCCTTCGAAACCGATGCACGGAGTTTCCATCGGAGGGCTCTAGGAGAAGTCTCATTAACAGTCCAGACTATACCCCCGAGAGAGCTCTGGAATGACCTCTGGGTCCATCTCCATGAACCACTCGCGAACTTTTTGAATGGTTCAAACGCGAAAATCTCAGAGACGTAAAGAAAAGAAGAGAATAACGATCCCGGATTCACAATTGGTACGAAATCTCTCACAAAAGAATACATATTCACACGCGTTTGTCAGGAAATATCCTTGATAGCAACGGCCCGGAACCCTCATGTGCAGCGATCAGTTCTAGCTGGCCGCATGTTCTGAGGGAAGCGTTCTGAGGTGAATAGCCCGTTTGCGGAGGAATCTAATAAATAAAAGACAACTTGCGAACGCTCGATCAGGTCATCATCACGGCCAAACCGCGGCCCGGATCTCGCGGAAACTTCGCCCAGAGCCGCCAAACTCGCCGAGGATGGCTTTAGGCTACTCAGAGTCCTCCTCGACGTCCTCTAGAGGCCGCAATCTCGAAAAAACTCAAACACTTCGTCGGCCTTCCGACCATGAATAACGCCGTTCGAAAACGCGCGCCGTTGGCCGCCGCTCCGCATTCGCCGTCGCGTATTCGATCGACAACGAAGTGAGGGTCTCCCGTATCCACTGTATGAAAGCTCTCATGAGGACTGTGGTCGTGGAAGCGACGTCAACGTGTGCTCTAATGTGTGAAGGCTTCGTAGTTCAAGCGCTGCGTTCGTCTCCGCCGCCTCGATCGGACCTGTTCAGGTGTCCACCGCGCCCGCCCGTGAACGTTCCGATCTCAGAAGTGAATTCTACTCTATGTCCAAAAAATTTCGATCCCTTCAGATTTGGCAGGACTATGAGTGGATGATGTTCTCATAGAGGATGCCGAGTTTCCAAAACCGCACATAACACACTCTTGATGTAGTTCGAGAAGCTGGTCGTGCCAAGTTCGCGAGCGATGCGCCGTCGCGAGGAGTCCGACAGCTACTGACCGAGCCGAACGAGTCGCCGTGCCTAATCCAGCCTGGTAGGTAGAGCTTGCAAAAGAACCGCAACGCTAAAGGCCGATGCTACCCGCTTCACAGCACCGGATACCTGCGATCTCGGGCAAATACCCGCGACCATCCACCGCGTGTACGTGCCTAGCCAGCGGGTGTCCGTCGGGATCTGCGCGCGTTAGGGCCTCAAACTTCTTAATCTAAAATTTCTTCGCTGATATCTCAATCATCTCTGACTGCTTTGCGAAAATCCTGCCCTGCACAGCAACCTGGGAACCGTGATCGGTCGCCTGGTTCCATGTCCCTTGCCGGAATCTTACATGCCCGGGTCTCAGATGCCCGACTTTTGCCATCTCAAGCTCGACATGAGGTTTGGAGCGAGGCGTCTATCAATCGACCGGTCAATAACCGGGACTGTTCTCGGAACAAATGCGCAGATGTCAAGAAGTGGAACTGTTCTCTGGAAAGCCGTTCCCGGGAAATCCCGGAAAAACGCACTGATATCAGAATGAGGAGTGTCCTCGGGATAGCCGTTCCCGGATAATCCCGGGGAAACGGACTTGAACGGGAGCCGGGACTGTTCTCGCGGGAGCCCCGGGAAAACGGACTTGAACGGGAGCTGGGATTGTTCTCGGAAACGCCGGTTCCGGGAAATCCTGGGAAAACGCACTGATGTTGAGAACCGGGAGAGCCGTATTCCCAGGAAAACGGACTCAATCGGGAACCGGGAGAGCCGTATTCCCAGGAAAACGGACTCAATCGGGAACCGGGAGAGCCGTATTCCCAGGAAAACGGACTCAATCGGGAACCGGGAGAGCCGTATTCCCAGGAAAACGGACTCAATCGGGAACCGGGAGAGCCGTATTCCCAGGAAAACGGACTCAATCGGGAACCGGGACGGTTCTCGGGGACGCTGCACTCGGGAGTCCCGGGAAGACGGACTTGAACGGGAACCGGGACGATTCTCTGGAAAGCCGTTCGCGGGAAATCCCGGGGAAACGCTCAGTTACCGGACACCGGGACCGTTCTCGGGGAAGCCGTTTTCGGGGAATCCTGGGGAATCGACTTGAACAGGAACCGGGGTTGTTCTCAGAAAAGCTGTTTCCGGGAGACCCCGGAGAAACGGACTTGAACGAGAGCCGGGACGGTTCTCTGGAAAGCCGTCCCCGGGAAATCCCGGGGAAACGCTCAGGAACCGGGACCGTTCTCGGGAAAGCCGTTTCCGGGGAATCCCGGCGGAACCGACTTCAGCAGGAACCGGGGTTGTTCTCGGAAAAGCTGTTTCCGGGAAACCCCGGAGAAACGGACCTGAACGAGAGCCGGGACGGTTCTCTGGAAAGCCGTTCCCGCGAAATTCCGGAAAAACGGACCTAAACGGGAACCGGGACTGTTCTCGGGGAAGCCGCTCCCGGGGAAACGCTCAGGAACCGGGATCGTTCTCTGGAAAGCCATTCCCGGGAAATCCCGGAAAAACGGACCTAAACGGGAACCGGGACTGTTCTCGGAAAAGCCGTTTCCGGGGAATCCCGGGGAAATGGGCCTGGGCGGGAACCGGGACCGTTCTCGGAAAAGCCGTTCCCGGGACGTCCAGGGAAAAGGCACAGACCTCTCACCTCAGAGCTCTCAAGTTTGAGTTGTCGCTATGAATCGAGATGAATCCACAGAAGACTCGCGTCCAACGCATTGTTCGATTCTGAATAGCTTGAAATGAGGTGCACGTCAACTGGGCCTTGGCACTAACTGGGTACCGGGGTCAACCAAGTTTTTGACATTGGAATGCATGCAATCGCCAGAGGGAGTACAGGGCCCACTTACGGCTCTGTGACTCGCGCCATGTCACTCAGGACGACCGACGACAGAATCATTCGACGTTAGTATCTACTCACTGCGAGTAGCCGTGTGTTACACGGTCCAAAATATATCTCGGCGTCAGACTTCAGCCCACCAAGCCTCATAATCCAATCACTGCAGCCCGACCGCAATTATGAATCGTAAGAAGCCTGAACTCGGTCCCGATTCAATCTCGACCACACCAAAGTTTCATGATTGATAGATCCTCAATCAATTCGCCGAGACACACATAGGGCCCGAACATGCGCGTGAATACATGGCGAACCACTCAATCGTGAAAGTTCTTCGCAACATTAACGCTTTCCCGCGACCGCTGAAGAAGATACGTTGACTGATGAAACCCTTGCACTTGAGTATTACGGAAAATAGTTCAATCGTAGTAGTACTTCGCGACGCTGAACATTTTCCGCAACTTCAGGAGACTGAGCCTGATGAGACCCATTGTCAGTCTTATTGTCCAGGAAAACTGGAATCGGGAGGAGGCGTCGCGCGAAGCGCGACCGGGTACGCTAGTATGAGAATATTGAGAACGTCTGCCTCTCATAAACCTCCGAAACCTGACTCTAATGATTGATCGGAAGGAATCAGCACACGGCCGGGAATCGTCATGGTCCTCAAACTCGTATAGTTTTATTTCAAGATTTCAAAAAAAAAATGCACGAGATGTCGCCCTTTCATGAAACTGTGAAATTCGTAGATATCTCTCGTATCGAGCCCAAGAGCCAATTCCTCGGTTGCTCATGGCTGCAATTTCAGCAAAAACTTGATATGGCTCATTCATGATTGGTTTCCTTTCTCGAGATATTAGACCTAAGGCGTTGTTGGTCACCGAAATCAAGCTGTAGGAAGTCTTGCCAGATTTAACGCTCACCAGCAGGCAACTCATGAAAAACTCCAGTAAGCTCCAAGATGATCAGCAAACTAGATTTGAGTGTGACATGCGTCAAAGAGTTTCGTCGCGAAGTTGCTCGAACTTGCCTGGTGGAAAGCGTTCTCCGATTGTGGGTTAACATCTGTTGTATGTAAGAGCGTAAAATGTACATCGATTGACGCCTCAACCGGAACCACCTCATCGGTACTGATTGGAAACTTGTATCGTCACGCGTTCGGGTTGCACATTGCCTGATCATCACAAGTTCACAGATTGAAAAGATCGTTAGGATCATTGGCGTTTTTCTGGAAAGCACCGCGATCTATATCAGTCAGCGGCTGATCTCCGAGTTGCGCGAACAGCTCATCCACCTGGCTATCCTCGAAAGTTGTCCACGGTTGAGGGAGTTTAGCGGGAACATATTCGACTGGCGACAGGTCTGGAAAGCAATCGTTTCTCTTCTTGATCTCGGCAGACATGAGCGGAGCGATACCATTGTTGTGTTTGGTGCGATTTAGATGGGTTCAGTTCCACATACCAATTAGGGGTGGCAGATGATTCTCGCTGGCCGTTTTATTCTCTTTTTTTTCCTCCTCCTGCTCTTGTCTAGACTTTTTCCATTGCTCAAACGCCAAGTTGAAAGCTTGCGAAATTGTGAGTGCCACTGCCTGGGCCACTCTTTTTTTCGAACATAAGAACGCGTGGCATTCCATGAGTTCGTTCTTGTTCGTCGCTATGAAAGCCACGACTCTGTCAAACGTGGCATCTGCAGAACAGTACGAAATCCTGGAAAAGAAGGGATTTTAATCAGGGTGAACTCGGGCGAAGCAAGGCACGGGCACATTCGCCAAACGTCGAAACAATATCTCTATTCGGTATCCACGGCCAACGAGGGTCGACACGTCACGAGGCGATCGAATGGGAGCGTTTCGACTCCTTGTTCTCAGACCGCCGAGAGCATTGCACGCGGCAGAGTTTTGCGGATTAAATCTCCCGTAAAATGAACGAAACAAGTCCTATTTTGTAATCTGTTATCATGCATCGCATCGCGGTCAATGTCCGTTCCGGAACAGTGCGCAATTCTGTCAGCTAGCCAACGTCAAACCAACGCATCCGGCCCTTCTTTCCGACGGCCGCTGCTGTCCCTGATAACGAGTCTGAACTCTGGTGAGAGCGCGGTATGTTCTCTCCTCAGATATCGGAAGAAGAAGTTACTCTGGCAATTAGAGGGGGGGAACTCCTTGCATCGATGAGGGTATCCGAAGTTAATAGAAATATTCACTCACCGGTAGATACTGACGTCAATATGGATATCCTCGGATGGCATCTCTCTCGTTTGAATTCCCTTCGGTGAGATGTTCACCGCCACCTTCTTCAGCTTGTTTCCTCCGGCTTTTGCTAGTTGTATCACTTTTTTGATAGCTTCTGCTGTAGACGCCTCTCCCTGAGAATCGGAAGTACTTGATTCGCTTCTACTTCGCTCAAGACTCGATGTCTTTCGAGATCGCAATCGATAATATAACTCACTTTCGCATTCTCAACAAAAGTTGATCCCAAATACTTGAGATAGAATGTCACTCCTTCCTGGATCGGTTCTTTCGCCCCTGAGGTCCATTCTTCAGACAATTCTGTGAGAAAAAAAGCCGGATTCAAACGTCCATCCCCGAGAGATCAATAGTGAGTTTGACTACGCACATACCTACAAGCCTACGACGGAACAAGGAGTTAACATCGGTGTTCGGTCCCCGGTCGATACTCGAATACGTCGTGCCTCTTTCCTCAAAACGGAGAGACAACTTCTGAGGTTGCTCTTCAGTGCGATACAAGTTCGAAACGGCTTCGGGGCTGGCAGGACTCAATACTGAATATCGGTACGACGGTGCCGCGTGCTCGCGCAGAGGGTCTCAAGCTTATGAGTGTTCGCCCTGAGAAATCCTCGTCGAAGAATCGTTCGGTCCATTTCGTTTTCTTTTTTCCGAAGCCGCACATGGATACATGTCAAGTAAGACGGTTGCGACAGGTGGGAAGTGGGACGAATGGCGTGACCTCGAAAGTATTCTCCGGAAGCTGTTGATCTCATCAGCGCATCTATTCGCTTCTCCAGGCGAGCAGAAACAATGGGTTGATGGGTTATTGCGGAAACTACTGTTACGGAATTGAGACAGTTTACTCGGTTAGCCATAGATTTTTCTTGATCACGATCCTCATCCAATCGCCTCTCCTGGAGAGTTGTCTCGGTGGAGCGAAATGGTACGTGGAAGCTTTCGCGGAACACCCGTGGAAGCAGCGCCGAAGCAGATTCCGGTCTAATAGACCGAGTGATGTTCGCCTCGCTTTCTGGCCCTTCACCAAAAATACGCGGATGAAGGCCGATCGTCATCGCCGGCAGTCAGAAGACTTTCAGTTTTTCTTCCGAGTCCGCAGCGAGAAGTGAGGAGAAAATTTGCAATCAAGAGACTAGGTATCCCATACGACATCCATCCGACCGTAAAATAGAATTCTGTGTTGTAAATAGAAGTTACAGGACACCTGGCTTCATGGGTCGATCTGAGGCTCTTTCTCGATCGCGAGCGGGGAAAACTTTGACAAAGATTTTGTGCCAGACGTAGTACGCGGAATGATCTTTTGACTTTCCAAGAGTAGGTCGCTTAGATTTTATGTCTCATGGCACACAAAGAGTCGCAGCACTCAGTCAGTCGACGACCCGCTTTGTTGTGTGTCGCAGTGGATAGGGAACGAATGGAAGTCTTCATCACTCCCGTTTACGCTAGTCGTCTCACAAAACTGACGTCACCTTGGGGAACACTTCCGCGACTTCTTGCTTCAGTGAGCCTGACAAAACATTAAACAAGCGCGATTGCTTTTCACTCTCAGCTGAAATTGATCTGGAGGCGAACATTATTGTCCGAGTACTCGTTCGTGAATCATCGACATCCGAACAGACAGAATAAAGAGGAACTTTGGCACAAAGCAGCGTCGAATTTCCGAAGCTGATCGGGGCACCACTTAATTTAAGAGAATTGAGACGGAAGCGCGCCGAAGTTTACAATAGAAAGACAGTCAGTTCCATTCGTGGCCGCGGAGCAACATGACTTCCTTATCCTAATGAATATCGCTCGTACTCACTCTTGTGCTTCCACTTGCCGAGAATTCCCGACATGTTTTTCCAACCCGAGCTCATTCTGGAATCAGAGACACACACAATGAGTATTCCTCGATGTCTCCCCGACTGAGTGAAGCGAATTTCCTCAAATGAGCCTGGAGCACACCTGATCTTCGAGGAGAATTTTTAACTCGATTGCTTGGGACGAAATCACTTTCCAGGCCTTCATTCAAGAACGCCAACACCACACAGCTTCAAAGCATTCCAGCTTCTGTAGAGGTTACCGAATTCGTTGGCTGCGTTATGGAACTCGACTCTCACACCTACTTTTGTTATGGTGAAATGACACAGCGTCAACGTTGTTATCCTAATAAGGACTGGGTCACTGACAGATCGGGCACTCGTAGCAACACGATACACTTGTCTTCATACGATTGAGCCGTCACCGCCGGATTGTTTTTCCGAGCTCTTGCGGATGTCCAACGACCTATGCTCGAGTCGAAATGCAGTCGTATCACAACACCTGTGTGGCCGCTCGTGGTCTTCTTCGAAGCCGCCCGTCGATCAGTCAGCGAGCTAGTCAGTTTACAGCCACTCAGATTGGCAGAAATGGTGGTCTTTGGCAGCTGGAGTCTTCTGCTCCCTGTTGTGTGGTAAGGGTCCGTCTCCATGGTGATGCTCTGCGAGGGTTCCACGATCACCGCGGTGTTGCGGATGGGGTGTTTCTGTAGATCTCATGCGACTGTTTTCACGGAGGACATTTTTAGCTCGTGGCGGGAGCCCATGAATGAGAAATCGCCCGCGTGATTCCGGATTCCGTTTTGTTCAAACGTGATAATAGACAAGAGGGGAAGACCTACAGTCTTGTACTGAAGACCGAAAGCACAGTCCGAAGTCCCATCGGATCCAAAGAAGGGGCTGGTTTCCGGTCGAAATCCCCGGGACGGAGTCCTGTTCGGGACCTCGGGAGGGAGTAGATTTGTAGCTCACATGGGATTCCTCCAAGTCCGAGTCCGGGACTCAGACTTCTGGGAATAAAATTTGGAACTCCTATCAAATTTTGCTGCTAGGAAGGAAGCTAGCCTAGATTGGTGGACCACTGTGAAGATATCCGTCCGACCGTTCCCTTCTGAGGCATATCGCGATTTCCGCAAGTCGGTACGATGGATTCGCGACTCGCACTAAGGCGGTTGTCCTGGGCTATCCGCATTCTGCGATCGGAACTGCTTGAGCAAATAGCATTGATTCGCGGCGGCGAAACGTTAGTCGTTTCTCTATCGGCGGTCGACGGTGAACAGCAAAAACCTCAAAAGTTGAACAGAATGTCATTGCGGTGGAACTTTTTAGCTACGAACGCATAGATGGCTCCGATATTTGCCTGATCATTCTCCGAAAATAGCTCAAAAGATATAAGACCAGCCCGAAACGACGGAACAAAGCCGGTTTGTCTTGTCCCTCGAGTTCTAGCTGAAACTAATCCATCCAGCTTCGATATCGTTTCTAATCCAATCCAACTTTGCTTCGTCCTCAAAGTCGATCCTCGAAGCCGAGTCCGAGTCCTCCGTCGATCGAGCGTCTGTCGACTGCCAGAGATTTGTGCTGAGGCGCGAAGCAAACCAGGTTTTTTACCCTCCACGATTGTTGACGCCGGGAGATCGATGGGGAAGCGTTTTTTCCGTGAATGTTTGCAAGTTATTCGTCGTAGCTGGCAATGATATCATCCAAACGGACTCTCGAAAGCTCGTCCTTTCCATCGACCCCCTCGAAGTCGGCCGTCGGCCACCAGGAGTTGATACTGACGAGAAATTCGATTGCTGTGGCGATCAGACTGACTTCGAAATCACCTCCTATTCTGTGATGCTACGGCTTCACGAGACTGCAGGGGAGATCGTCGATCTACCGGAGATCGGGCATCGACTCCAAAGAGCTAATATCGTCCATTCTGAGAATCACCGCCGTAAACTGTTGGGCGTATGATCTGGTCTCTCAGTATTGAGTATGAGAGACCTCGCTGGAGGGAGTTGGTCGAACTGGATTGAGGAGAGGGACCTTTGCCTGCGGCGGGAGTACCTCCGAGGAATCTGAGAGCTGGGATTCCGCACCGACGCCCAGTGGTCGGGAATCGGATCGTGTTTCGACGAAACTGGACGTGATTCCTTTCAGCCTTCGAGCGAGCGCAAAATTCATTCTCAAACTGGCTTCCGGAAACTGATTGCTCAATTTTCGTGCGAATTCGATAGAAACTCATGATGCCTCAATACCAGAGAGCGCTCCTATTCGCGTTTGCGTGACTCCACGCTATATCAGTTATCAGTTATCTCTCCTCACTCACAAGGGAGGTACCAGAACTGATACAAACCGATTCGGTCGAGCGAGAGCGGATCTTGTTGGTCCCACCGAGGGATGAAGAATGGCTGATGAGCTCCGTCCTGGTGGGGCCCTGTTTCCGAGTACCCTCGAATGGTAATGGCGGGCAATGGGGGGTAACGAAGGGCAATGGCACCTCGAAGTATTGGCACCCTATTGGAGGGTGCCATTACAAACTCGGTACTCGGAAACAAGGGCCCACCAGGACGGAACTCATCAGCCGTTTTTCATCCCTCGGTGGGACCAACAAGATCCGCTCTCGCTCGACCGAATCGGTTTGTATCAGTTCTGGTACCTCCCTTGTCAGTCGAAGCCGGACGGAAGAGGATCAGTCTAGTAAAGGGCTCGAGACAAGCATTTTGATTTTACACCTCATGAGCATGACAGAATGTTCAGAGAAGCCCATTATCACCGATTGCCAGCAATCTGAACATTCTCTAAGGAGATCCTCTCTGGAAAAGTCTCGAGTCGAAAGATCTCGCGATCCTGAGACGGTCTTCTGCTCCATTCTCGTAAAATACGTTCTCCTAAGCTTCATGTCGCCCGCGAAATCGTGCTTGGAGAAACTTGCGGTAGATGTTTATTCCAAACGAGAGCAGGGGTTGGAAGTCGTTGCTTCAGCTCGTTATTGGAGCTTCAACGGATCTGTACAGAACTTCAAAAGTCCGCTCAAGGTTCATAGGGCTCTCTTTGAGCCGGTTATGTGCTACTGTATCTTGATGTGGGGGAGCGGGTATGCCACTTCAATGGATCGAGCCAGAATCCTGCAGAATGACGCATTGAGACCCATCTCCAACGGGAGGAGCGGGGACTCGGCGCAGGCTCTATATTCTTTGCATAACATCATGCCTGTAGCAAGCTTCTGGGCAGCAAAGCAGGCTACACTAGCATTTAAGATGCTTGAAGGGGGAATTCCTAGAGACATCGAACTGCCGATTGTTCCCGCGAGCTCCCGCTTGTTCCCGCGAGCTCCCGCTTGACTCGTCAGACAGGAGCCATGAGTATACCGTTTGCAAGGACGGAGCTGAGTCGCCACGCGCCACGCTGTACCCTGCCGACGATTTGAAATGAGCTTCCCAGGGAGATTCAGAAACAGCAGCGCCGCAAAGATGTTCAGTGAAGCGGTCTCCAGTCATTTCAATCTGTGAAAATCGAAAGTTTGAAGGCTTGATACTAGATAGGTATGAATATTAACTTGTGCATGTACATAATCGAAAATCATTGTATTTGAAGTGAGAGCTAAACCGCCGAAAGGTAGCAGCTCCTGAAAATGAACCACGGAATGAACTGAACTGCTGACAGACAGCAGTAAAAATGCAACATATAATTTCGGGAATCTGCTTGCTCCTTGTGGTTCTCTTTCCTCGATTGGCTCGACTGTTGATTTTCACTGCTGGGCCGAAATACGCGTCCGGGCTGAATGGCTCGATCAATCTCTGGCTCATTTTCATCGCGGTCTTCATCAAACTTTCGAGGTTCACCAGAACGCCTCAGGCCATCAAGAGATTGTAGCATCTCTTCCACAATGTGCCTTCTATCGAAGAGAGTCACATGCCTGAGCATCCTCCGTTGAGCACGAGCAAGTATGCAACTACGAAATCCAGCATTTCTTCGGACTCGAGCTCCTTCGCATTTTCCGCCTTTCGCTCATCTTCTGTCAGACCCTCCACCTTGTTGTAGGCCTCCGTTGCCTTGGTCAACCTAGCTGCCACCTTCTTCAGCAGAGTGGCGAAGCAAGGGCCCGGGGACCGGGCGATCGCCCCCCTCCCCCCCATAATTTTTTCGTCCAATTTTCATGCCCTATACCGCGGTGTCCGTATTGTCGAACCCCCCCCCCCCACAATAGCATACAGCCGACCCCCAAGGAAAATTCCTGGCTACGCGCGTGCTTCAGCATATTGCAAGCTGCTTTCATTTCTGCGATGGATTTGACGTTTGTGTCTTTTGCGGCCACAGTGTCAACTCGCCCGATCGCGCTCCTCACGAGGGACCTCGCCAGGTTCGATTTCCGGCTTTGAGATTCCGTCGACTCGTCGATGGTTTCTTCAGTCTCGTCGGACTTGATATTTTCCGGCGTTCTTCAATATTTCACTTTCGAAACTTACTGGAACTGATTCCGCCACGCGGTCACCGAACACTTTCCTTAGGCTTGAATGGAGTTTTAGAGCGTCGTTGGTTTTCACCTTTCTGACACCACTGTTAGGGATCGTCCATCAAAAGGAGAAGACACACAGTTATCATGTTCAACGGCCTCGGCGGCTCCGATCGATGATGCAACTCTCTCTCCGAGTTTTCGACAAAGATTCGGCTCCCTCGGCCGGCGGGCTTTCGTGACTGATCTCCTCTTCTTTGGTTTGATTTTCTCTTCTAGTCTCTACGAAGCAGACGACCGCTACGCTGCATTGCATCATCGTTCTGGACATCGGCTTTCGGCTTCCTTCATTTCAACTCTTTGACCTCAAACGAGACGGATCGCCAGAGGACGGCCGTCCGTTTGTCTACAAGGCTGGCTATCCTCCGAGCCTGCAACAACGCGTTTCAAGCCGTCTGAGAAAAGTTCCTATTTGTCAATGTACAGCTCGACGCAGAGTCCATTCTCAGGTCGTTTTGGAAGTTCCCCCCTCACTTATCCCCCACCGAATCGAACATGTATGTTTGGGAACATTCGAAAACGATGGGCGCGGACGGAAGCGGGCGAAATGTTTTCCGCTAACCCTCGAGAAGTTCGTCCATCTTCCAGTGGAGTCTTGTGGTTGAGGAATCCGTCTTGATGGTCATGGGCGTAAGAAATTGGTGTCGCTGTAGCCACGGAAAAGTTCCTCATGATTAGGCTTTCCAGCGGTTCCGGACCGCGGTTCGGGAACCGCAGGAACCGCACGGTTTTTGCGATTCTTAACCGCAAGGAACCGCTTCGCGCGAGAGGTTCTGGACCGTTCAGAACCGCCAGGTTTCTGCCGCCTATTTCCGCCCTCGCTGGCTCTCTCATCAGTAAAATCCTGGGAAGTCTTGTTCCAAGACGCGAGAAACGTTGTTCGCTTGACAACTCGAGGCATAGATCCGAAATTCAAATCCGTAATCTTGCATGGCAATTCCTGTTCTCTTCATTCCCCGACGTGCGTGCATGCAGACGATATACTTTGCCGCTAAACCTCAGGGAAAACGAGCGAGCCAGTAGCGAAAGAACCGAAGCTGAATGAATTTTCGTCCAAGTCAAGACTACGAAGTCGTCGTTGGTGCGCGAAACGACTGCCAGAATATGAGCTGCAGCCAGTGGGGTAGTTTCACGATCGCTCCGGAGCCTAGCTAGAGCATTCTGAGGCTGCTAGCTTGCCCTCTCCGAGGCTGTCCCCAACGAAGCGGACTCATCCAAACATTTGTGCACGCTTGCGAGAAACCTTCGGAGGACTCGAATCAGGTGACCTCGAAAATCAGCCTACAAAGACTACTTGACTTGGCTCAGCTGGGTCATTAACGTTCCAAAAGCCATAGAATATTTGACAGCGGGATTGGAAAATGACGGAGCGCACATCCCGTAATATTCTGTTTGTTGTCAGTGAGACAAAAAAAAGCGCATCAGCTTTGAAATCTTTCGTTTCTAAGTTTGATTCGGAACCGCGATTACTTGCGGTTTTTAACCGCGCTTCCAAGCTGCGGTTTTTCTCGGAACCGCGAACCGCGGTTCTCAAGATTGCGGTTCCTCGGATAGCCTACTTATGATACGTGGGACCGGACAGGAATTATCTAACTCGGGATTGATTGTTTCATGTATTGATCCGCTTAGTTCATGCAACTGCGCCTTTGAGCTTCCGGACCCGGTTGTTCCAATACGGGCGAATCATCCGCTGAGAACATGTCAAGTCTCGACCCCCCTTGAAATTCCCGCCTCCGAGCAACCGAGGATGTCGCCTTCCTGCGAACAACGAATTCAGGATTCCAAGAGAAAGTGCGTGTACACCGAAATTCTCCGACCGAACGAGCACGGAGAACTCCGCGTGGATGCCGAATGTAGGTGACTCGACAAGTTTACATTGTGTATGGGAGGCAAGTCTACCATCGGGGAAGTTTTAGCGCATACGCCTCTGGTCATCTGACAGAGTTCTGAGTATGGGTCCATGGTCTGACTTCAGGTGAGATCCCTGATCGATCGGTGTCTTTCCGCTCTGCAATCGTCGAGCGGGAGATGTCATCCCGTCTTATTCCCTTGGCTCATCCAGTTCCCGCAAGATCGAGCCATGAAATATATCAGTTCCTGAGGACTTATATTCCGTCGATTTCGATTGCTGCGCAAGCGAGTCGCCAAGGCCAAGAAGTTTGCGCACAGCGTTGGAGACCAACGGAGCGGAATGAGAACGAGTATGGTCTGATGTGGTAGAAGCGCCCGAGCCTTCAGCAACCCGGACAGAAGCGTTCGAGGCTCAACGCTTCAGAACGTTCGGAAGATAGGTTTTGATCTTTTTGGAACAAATGCTCATGAGGAGTCTCCGCTCGGAATCGCCCCTGAACGCATGGAGAAAGGAGTGGGACACTGCTGTTGTTCCGTGCTCGTAATTCCAGGCGTCTTTCCGAAGAAACCTACACAAAAAAACCAACAACGGTCTCACGATAACACAGGGGTACAGCGAAAAAAAAATTCGAGAAACAGAGAAGGTGACAGCTATATAGGGGTGAACCGGGGTCGCTGATTTCGAATCTGGACGCAGAATCTTTCCATTAGCTCGCGTTTTTGTGTTTCTTAGATTTCTTTGATGTCTGGTAGTTGGATTTTTTCGATATTTGGTAGTTGGTCGTGGTAGTTCTCAAGTCGGTCTACATGCTCAGACATTCTCATGGAGGTGGTTGGCACCGGAACGAAGACGGAATTTTTCACGAAGATCAAACCACTCGATGAAACGCGAAAACGTGATCCAATGGAAAGATTCTGCGTCCAGATTCAAAATCAGCGACCCCGATTTACCCCTATATAGCTGTCACCTTCTCTGTTTCTCGGATTTTTTTTCTCGTTGTACCCCTGTGTAATCCATCCCAACCGATGTGATGAATGAGTTTTCCTTCTTCGATGATGTTTTACGAAGAAAAAGACCCCATTTGGGACCGGATTTTTTTTTCGGTTTGCGCCGCCGGCGGAAACAACATTGGCGTTCTGTCGCGTGGGATATTGGCAGTGATTTCTGCCCCGTGGCATGCCTTCTCCATGTCTTCTGGTTGTCGCCTGGGTCGGAGACGCTCACAGGGAGCGGCCTTGCCCGGAGTGTCCGAGATCTGCCTCAAACGGCTGCTATCGCCTAATTTCGCGAAGAATGATAACGAGAGGAATTCTGATATAGAATATATTTCCACGGATAGCTCTCCTCAAAGTCACATGAATTGAAGGCGGATTCCTCAGCCTTCAACATGCGTCAAGTAAGGTTTCCCGGCATCCTTCTGTAGATAGGCTATCAGGTAAGTGCAAGTCACTCGAGTCTTCAGATCGTTCTCCTTGACGAAATCGAAGGCCTCCTTCGCCAGCAAAGCCGCAACTCCTTGTCCTCGGAACACCGGTGGAACCTCGGTGTGTGTCAGGTCCAGCAAGCCGGGTGCCACTTCTTCATATTTAAGCAGCGCTTTGTCCGTCCCTGGAGCAGGCAAAACGCTTGTTCTGTACATCTAAATTCGTTACCCCCAGATATGGGTTGGAAAATTGAGTTTGAGGGTTTCAGTAACGGCTCCTTCATCTGAGTCAGAAGCGGATCCCGGAGATATTATGGAACGCACCCATTTTTATGTAGAACTCGCGGTTCTCTCTATCGTGTGTGATGCTCAACGGAGACTGTGTTGACGCCATGGATCTGGTCAACACTCGAGTAGAAGCCAAACTCCTCAAAACGACGGCCATTCCTGCGGAAAATGACTTCGTCGTGTTGTGCTCCCCGACATCTCGGTCCCCTCCGTATTGAGGTTCGTCTGATCGGATGAATCGGATGCAGGAGGAACGATCACTCACCCTGGTATCGAGTATCCCTGCGAAAAAATCGGAAGTCTCTCTGCGGCAGTTGCCGGCGACTAACTGAAACGGATATCTGTTACTGAAGGCTCGACACATTCGGAACAATCTTATCCCAACGTTGCAGTGATGAAACCAACAGCTCCGTGATATCGCACAGCGGCGTAGAAAGGAACACAGCGCGCGTTAACGGCGTCCTTTGAGTCAAGATCAGCGCTGAGCTCTGGTTCTCGAGACGGCAAACCTGTTGAGCACCGTTCACGACAATATCGAGAGCTCACCGAGATCTTGGGGCTCGCCACCGCTTTGTAATCTTTCGATGTTCGAAAGGAGGCCACTCGCCTTGGCGGCGATCAGCTGTAGTAAGACCTCAAGGCCACCACCGGTGCTGCTGTGTCCCTCGGGCTGCGGGGCAGATGACAGCAAGCAACATGGCGGAGCACAGACGAATTCGTGGGAAGGAGAAGTATAGCGCCGAGCTTCGAATCGTGGACTACGCCGTCGGAAAAGATGCCTTAGAGACTCAGAGATGAGTTAGGCACTGTTGCATGGCCATGCTGGTTCTGAGATAGCCCGTGACTTGGCGGTAGTACGGATGAACAATATCATTGAGGTGAAATATACTTCAGTTGTCCCATGATATATCGTGACAGCGTCACCATCAACCACCGGTTGATACTGAGGACGGGGACTATCGGAGCAAAAATGTTGATACAGCCCAAAATACGAGAGAAATGGATTTACGGGAGGACCGTCATGGGTATGATACTCTATGGAAAATCCGGGGAGCTATACTTGGAACTGTCAGAGGACTGTCTGTCCGTCAGAGGATCTGTCTTGGATCCGCGGCTACAACATCTCCCTCGTTGGGGATTCGCCGGACCAGAGCAAGAGTCACGGTGAGGTCTGGTGCTGCGGTCGACGAACCGATCCTGTCCCGAGCAGATCGGGGGAGCGATACTCTTCCAGCTTCAAACCCGGAGAAGGAAGGAACTGGGACCCAGAACTGAAATCAATCCTGCCATCGTCTCTCCCCGCCCATGATCTGTGCGACCCTGATCAGTGACGATCCGATCTCTTACGGTTCCGGCTCATGAACCGCCTGATTAACACGATCATTCGGACGAGTCAGTTGTCCGAACCAACGAGTATCCTTTCGATCAGGCCAGAAGGTGGCGAGACCTGAGAACCTGGGATTGAAAAAATTGAAAATATTCCTTCTCAACTCAATCATTCGCGCGGCATCGATGAAGGAATCGATGTGTCAAGCGTCTTCCCTCTCTTTCCCTCAGAAGAGCATGCAGAGATGTGAGATGAATCACGGGGGGTAAAGAGGCTCAAAACTGGTTGCCGAGGGGCCCCGATACATGCTCTTTCATCAGAGGGTGCCCGTATATCAGAAAAGGCCCTTCACTTAGAGGAAACCAACGCCCTGGCCGCGCTTGGCGCGGCTTCTCCACTGGGGTTGTCGTGGTTTCCGAGCTCCCATGGCGGCTTTCACTAGAGAGTGCATTGTTGCAGCCGCGGTCCTTTTGCGGTTCCGAACGTATACCCGCGACGACGGACCGCGGTTTCTATGTCCCTAGACTAGAATGGAGATTTCCGTGTCATCTGAGGGCCGTCGATCTCTCCCATCCCATGGACAGTTCCGCACCGTGTGCGAGAATCTGTTAATTCAGTCCGAGCAACTTACAAAATGAGCCGATCAGACCGGTAGGTGGCCGGGCACCATAATCTCTGACATATGATCGTCGTGGTTTCTGGATCGGCAGCCGCAAATGTTTGAATGAATTAGTTGGGCGTGCTCAATGCTGATTCTCTACGAGCACCTTTCGTCAGACGTATGATCGTATTACTTCACCTTTCCCAGCAAACAAAGGGAATCTTGCCAGCGTTTCTTGCGCCGAAGATGGAGCGATTTCTCACCCAAAATAGGTCAATTCCTAATGGGGCTCGTCTCTGAATTCGGGGACTCATTCTTCACCTCGCACTCCGGTCTTTCCAATGGCGTGCATGCACGAAGTGCCGCCCGGGACGAATTTTAAAATGAGGGAAGTTTCCGGCCCTCAAATGGTAGATAAAGTTCGGTCACCGCCATAAGGACCATGATTCTTCCGAGGCCCCGACAATATTGCGGGAGGGCTTGATTCTCGTAGATGGTTCACTAATGGATCGTTTCAAGCGGGAATTCTTCTAGGTATTGACGGTTGATCAGGGGTCGAAATGGCGTAGTCTTGGTTCGGAACGGTCAGCTGGAAAGGTTTCCATCAGTCCCTTGGAGCAGTGGTTTGCAAACTGGGGTTCTCGGACTCCCGGGGGTTCGCGAGAGAATTTTCGATTGGCTTGGCCGAGGATTGTAAACCTGGATATCGGATTTCGAGTCCCGAGATCACGACAATTTTCGGTTCAATGGCAGCACATATTGAATATCTCTAGCGTTGCTTCGAGCTCAGATGTGAAAAATGTTGGGAAGAACCTCGTCTCCGCGCAGGTGGTGAATTCGGGGGTACGCTGACGGCCAGATTGCGGCTGAAGGGGTCAAATTTTGGGAACCACGGCCTTAGACGAAGAGTCCGCTGGATTGCGGTTCAAGAGCTTGAATAGGCGCTGTCTTTCTGTCGCTGTCGAGCAGTGTTCTCGATTCATGCTTTGGACATTTGCTGGACATTCAATCGTAGCATCGGCATGAGTTTGGAACCTCAAAAACCAAGTGTCGAGCCGTCAATTCTAGCAAGTGTCGCTAAGCGAGCGGAGCAGTTCGCGGGCAAAAGCGGCACCTTCGCGGTTCGTGTCTCTTGAACACAAACTCAAGGCATCCATGATTGCTCGCAGCGTCTGGGCCATTGGCTGCTGTGTCAATATCGTAATACCCTGTCGTGGAACAATGCCGTCCGTCGATATTGGAAACGATGGCCGGCCGATTTTCGAAATTCGCGCCTTGGAGCGAGCCCTCGCCGATCGCCTAGGATGCATCCATGAGTAAGACTTTTAGATCAACTGGCACTGACTGAACTCATGTGCTGTGCGCCAGCATTCGGAGGAGCAGCTGAGTGGAAGAAAACAGCATCCGGGATTCGGAGCTTTCCGTGTGAGTTTCGCTGCTTCGCCATTAGGATACACTCATTTCGAACGTAACATGGGGGAGTTTCCGTCAATTTCCTCCTCTGCGATTGCGTAAACAGAGTCTAATCTGAGGCCGCGTTATACAGATCTCTGCTTTAAGTTGGGTGAATTCCAAGCGTCCGGAGAAGACATGGTTAACTATTAACATGTGCTGGATTTCCTACGTGATTAGCCCATGTCGGAAGGCCGAGGGAGCCAGAGACCGACTGCTTAGTTGGTCATCTGTGAACCGCTTTGGTGCCGGGGGTTGGGCGATAATTTCTCGAGCGTTTGCTGCCATGCGCTCATGACGACCCGATCTGTAGATTTTTGAGGATAGTTCGTCGGTAAATTCCGCAAGGAGTAGATGTAGCACACCGCCGGACGGATGTATGCATGAAGTTCTCAGTTTCTTCTACGGACTCTCGGGTTCTGGCTTGCCGTAGCTAGTCGCGTATCGCATTTCGACCTCTCATCCAGAAATTGACAGATACAATTCTATGATTCATTCAGCCAGCCTCACTTCGCGAGAATAATCGTGGGGACAAGAGATAGCTCCCAGGCAGCATTGATTGATCCATTCCTCGCCCGTTGATCGCAACTGCCGAGTATCTTGTTAAATCTCTGTTCTGTATTTTCCAGATCCCGTTGAGAAATGGCCGAGTCCGCCCAATGCGGACCGTCGTGCAGGCGTCAATCTCGACTAGATGCTTTCGATGAAATCAACGAGAGGCGAGTGGACGATGTGTGCCTAACTATCTTCTACAAGCCACACACTATTTCGCTGCTATTGGCGTTCATAGCGTTCTTGATATATTTCGCTTTTACGAGAGATGATCAAAAGCTCGAGGACAACATATGGGACGGGCTGCTTTGTGTATTCTTCTTTTTCATGATAATTTCTGTGTTGGCATTCCCTAATGGCCCGTTTACACGACCGCATCCGGCTCTTTGGAGAATGGTTTTCGGTATGTCGGTGCTGTACCTCATGTTTTTGATTATCGCTCTGTTCCAAAGCTTCGAGAATTTGAGACAGATCCAGTATTGGTTCTTCCCCGATCTGAAGTATTTCCACATAGACTCCGAGAAGGAATATGGTGTCAACTGCTGGAACTTGTCTTTGGAGAACATTTGGGCTCACGTCGACGTGTTTGTATGGGGTCATTTCCTTGGCTGGACAATGAAAGCCGTTCTGATTCGTCACTACGGAATCTGCTGGACTATTTCAGTGACTTGGGAGATCACTGAGATGGCCTTCGCGCATCTGTTACCGAACTTCGTCGAATGTTGGTGGGATGCCCTAATCTTGGACGTCCTGGTTTGCAACGGATTGGGGATCTGGGTCGGCATGCAAATTTGTCGCTTCCTGGAAATGAGAACCTACAAGTGGGAATGTATAAAAGACATCGACAGTATATCAGGGAAGTTACGACGAGCGGTATTGCAGTTCACACCAGCATCTGTGACTGAACTGAGTTGGCTAGACCCTAGCTCAGGTTACGTTCGTATCCTTGCGGTGACTGAATTGGTAATTTTCTGGCAGATCACAGAACTGAACACGTTCTTCCTTAAGCATATTTTCGAGATCCCGCCCGAGCATCCACTGTCTCTGGCTCGTCTCGCCTTAGTTTCTATCATCGTTGCGCCTACCGTTCGCCAGTTCTACAGCTACGTAACAAACACTCGAGTAAAGCGGGTCGGAACCCAGTGTTGGGTATTCGGGGCTATAATGATGACCGAGGCTCTCGTCTGCATAAAGTTCGGACTGAAACTCTTCGAAGCGACCAAGATTATAAACATCGTGTGCTGGCTTGCGATTCAGCTAGCACTCTCCTGTCTCTGCGTCTACTTCTGCATCAAGTGGCAAACACGTTTGCGGGAAAAGCGAAGAGGAATACCCGAAGGCGACGTAAAAGATGCGTTGGATGCTTTGAGCGAAGAAGATGACGAAAGGAAGGATTTGTAATGGCATCCACGGCTATATGATCGACGGTTCGAGATCAAGTCGTCCACGGCAAGCGTCGCGTCATCTGTCGTCCAAGCTCCTAGGAATTCCGCTCTCGGGGGCCTCTGACACGCGAGATTCCAGCAATAGTCAAAGGAACAAAATGATATCGGATTTGACAGATGAGAGAACCACGCATTCATCCGGCAACAAAGTCAAGCTAGCTCCAAAGTGCCAACAATATTAGCAGCATGGGGACGCATACCCTTCTCTCGGAGCGCATACTCCAGGAAATGCTCTGCGGACAGAAGGATTCGAGAGGCATTCAGAGGCTGTTGAAGATGATAACAATCATAGTAACTAGAGTTTGGACTGTTTCCA